>CAUYUJ010021748.1:0-22500 GCA_963575745.1 Prorocentrum cordatum | reverse complement strand
GATGATGGTTATTATGATAATGATGGAGAGGCGGTGAACACGGAAGGAGGAGTGACGTTGGGCAAGCCGCTCAATTTGCTTAGGCGGATGGGTTCTTGGAGGGGAGAGGAAGGGGGGGGAAGAGGAGAAGGAAGTATGGAAAGGACGGAGGAGGAGGAGGCGGATGAGGAGGCGCAGGAGGAGGATGAGGAGGAAGGGAGGAGAAGAGAGGAGGCAAAGGACGAAGAAGGAGTGAAGAGTAAGAGGAGGGATGCTGGGGAGAGGAAGAGGAGGAAGATGAGGAGGAGGAGGACGAGGAAGAGGAGCATGCTGTCCCTGTGCTTCTTCCTTTCACTCCTCACTCTCCTTGTCCTCTTGATTCTCCTTCCATGACAACGATCGCAGCGACGAATTCAACCACTCCGAGGACGTCGGTGACAGCTTTGACGATTCTAAAATTTTTGACGACGACGACGATCACGACGAAGACTTTGTAGCTCTGGCAAACGGCTGGCGCAGGCCTCCGCGCGCTGACTACCGTGTGGGCCGGCCACCTGAGCGAGGAGTGCAGGAGGCGCTTCTACAAGGCGTGGCACAAGTCCAAGAAGAAGGCCCTGCGAGGAGGAGATGGGCAGGGAAGGAGGAGGAGGAATAGGAGGAGGAGGATGAGGGAGGAGGAGGAGGAGGAATAGGAGGAGGAGGAGGATGAGGGGGAGGAGGAGGAGGAGGAGGAGGAGGAGGAGGAGGAGGAGGAGGAGGAGGAGGAGGAGGAGGAGGAGGAGGGGAGGAGGAGGAGGACCGGAGTACGCCAAAGATGCATGGTCGATTCTGCAGGTCCACCCTCCCGTCCCGTCCCGAGTCCCCTCCTCAGACGCCCCTGTAAGCTATTTTTTCACGTCAAGAAGCCCTCCCCCCCAGAAATACCAGACCTGTTGGGCCTGCCTTCCTGGCGAGCGAGATCCCCCTTTCGAAGAAGGGCCGTCGTTTCTGTGCCGGACGGGCGCCCAGAGGCCCTCCGTGAAGGCATCCCGGCCTTTGAACCGCCGTCTCGCCGCTCGAGGAAGCCGCTCTCCAAGCCTCGAAGAGGGGGCAAGGCCTTGGCGAGAAGCCACCTCGTCCCAACCCCTTGCGCGCGCCGGCCACTCAGGAATACCGTGCTTTTCTAGCGCTGCAAGCTCATGGCCAGCAATATGCCTCCTGGCGTTTCGGGCTCACCGTCAAAGCCCAGCGTGCAGCCCGGCGATCGGAGCTCCGTCAGCTCCCACCGTCACGCGGCGGCCTTCAGGGCGGCTCTCGGCGCTGCCTCAGCGCCCATCAGTACTCTGCTGCCATTCTCTGATTTTCCTGACTTACCCAACTGGTTCCTCTTGTTCTTCCAGTGGTGTGCTTCACTCGGTACGCCCAGGGGCGCCTCCCGTGCGCCGTGACCCCGCCCGCCGCGGCCGGGCAAGCCACCCGCTCTTCAGCTGCTCTGCCTCCTTTGGCCCTCTCGGAGCACAGATGCCGTGAGGTACGGGTGCTGCTTGGGGGCCCCTGCGCGTCCCGCCTGCCCTTAAGTACTAAGCCGGCTTCTGTCTGGCAGCGCATGGTGTCAGTCGCCACGTAGCAGCAATGTATGCCACCGTGCCCTCGTTGTCTGCCTGGCCGAAGCGTGAATCCAAACGATAGCGGCATCGGTCAATCAGTCGAACTTCAAGCGCCTCATTCCAGTGAGCCTGAACAGAGCGAAAGCCAGGTTTCCGTTGCAGAAGTGAAGGGAGATGTGGCTGTTGCCCGACGCCGCTCCTGAGTTCTGCTCTCAGCTGCGTCAGCTGTCGTACCCCGCCTGCCTTCCCTTCAGGCCCAACGCTCAGCTTTTTACTCAGACAGGCCCACGTCTGCGCAGAGCAACAAGGAAGAGGGACGAAATGATGGTGATGATGATGATGGTGATGATGATGATGATGATGATGATGATGATGATGATGAGGATGCTGATGCTGATGCTGATGATGACGCTGCTGCTGATTATGATGATGCTGATGACGATGTTCATGATGGTGATGATGACGACGAAGGCGACTACGATGATGCTGATGATGATGACGATGATGATGATGATGATGATGGCGATTCTGATGCTGACGATGACGATGCTTCTGATGATGATAATGCGGATGACGATAATAATGCTGATGGTGGTGATCATGATGATGATGCCGGTTCTGATCATGATGATGACGACGGGGGGGATGACGACGATGATAATGCTGATGATGATCGCAAGTCTGATGATGCCGATGATGATGAAGATAATGATGCTGATGCTGATGCTGCTGATGATGACTATGATGCTGCCGGCGATGATGAGAAGGAAGAAGGCGATGATGATGACGATGATGGTAATGATGACGATGACGACCCTGCTGCTGATGATGGTGGTGATGACGACAACGATGAAGATCAAGGCGATGATGATGATGATGCTGGGGTTGAACATGACGATCGAGATGAATATGATGATGACGATGATGCTGATGATGATCGTTATGATGTTGATGGTGATTGTCGTGATGATGATGGTGGTGACGATGAGAAAGGTGATTTTGATGACGATGATGATGATGATGATGCTGACGATGCTGATGCTGATGTTGACGCTGCTGCTGCTGATGATGACGATGGTGATGCTGATGCTGACGATGCTGCTGCTGATGATTTGGATGATGATGATGATGATGATGATGATGATGATGCTGGTGTTAGTGGTCATGCTGATGGTGTCGACGATCATGGTCATGACCAGTATCATGATGAGTGATTGGCATGCGGATTCAGATGATGCTGGTAGTGGTTATGATGATGATGCTGCTGCTGATGATGGTGATGCTGCTGATGATGATGTTTATTATGATTTTTGTCATTATTATTCTTATTCATATGATTAGTTTTTTTTTTTTTTTTTTTTTTTTTTTTTTTTTTTTTTTTTTTTTTTTTTTTTTTTTTTTTTTTTTTTTTTTTTTTTTATATATATATATATATATATATCATTTCTATGAATGTCACTATCAGTATTTTTTCTTGTAATGAGGATGACAATGATGATGCTGCTGCTGATGATGATGATGATGGTGATGATGATGATGACGATGATGGTGATGATGATGCTGATGCTGATGCTGCTGCTGACGATGATGATAATAATAATAATGATGACGATGATGAGGATGAAGCGGATGATCATCATTAGGATGGGTGATTGTGGATGCTGGTGCAGAGGAGGAGGCACCTCAAGCGAGCAATCTCGACTTGGCGGCGCGCTTACGGGGGCAGTGCGACGGACGCTGCCTTGGACGGCGGCGTCCAAGACGACTTCTTAGAATGCCTGTTGTTTTTCGACTGCGGTACTCATCGTGCTGCTGGTGCTGCTACTACCAAGGATCGACCACAACGCTGTTTAGCGTGGTTCGGGTCCTTGTGTTTTTCGTTTCGTTTTTCGTTGTTGTTTCGTTTCGTTGGTCGTTGTTGTTTTGACCGCCCCGGTTCGTCGTTCGTTTTCGTTTGGCACCGGCTTCGTTTAAACGTCCGTTTGGACCGTTAGGCCTCGCTTCGCTGCTCGTTGTGAACGACGTTTCGTTTCAAACATCGTTGTGGTCGGTCCCTGGCTGCTGCCCCACGTTCGCCTGCTCCTTCTCTGTCCTCCTCCGCCTTGCTGCCGCCGTCGTGCCCGCCCTCTCCTCGGCCTGCTGCTGCTGCCCCTCGACCTCCCTCCGCCTCGGCCTCGCCGCGCCGGCCTCCTCGCCCTCCTGCCCGCTCGCCCGGGGGGGGCGGGCACGCGCCCACGCCCCCTCCTCTCGCGGACGCCGTGCGAGCGAGGAGGCAGCACACGCGCGTTTTGGGGCGGCCGCGGCGAAGCAGGTCGAGTGCGGCGGCCGAAGTCCCCAGCGGCGCCCGCGCGCGGGGGGGGCCCCGAGGGGAGGGCAGCACTTGGCCATGCGGACGGGGACGCGCGCACGCGAGCACACTCCTCGGATGCCCGCGGGCGGTCTCCCCGCCGGCGCGGAACTCTCTCTCTCGCCACACTCCTCCCCTGCGTGCGGAGCGCGCCGGCAGCGGCGCCGGAGGCGCCGAGCAGGAGGAGGAGGAGGAGGAGGAGGAGGAGGAGGAGGAGGAGGAGGAGGAGGAGGAGGAGGAGGAGGAGGAGGAGGAGGAGGAGGACGTCCATGCAGTGCCCATGTTTCGGGGGCTTCCAGGAGGAGGGAGACGAAGAGTGAGGGCGGGTATCATGGACGGGGCCACGATCTCTCCCCAGATTCCACGGCCCCCTCTTCTTCTTTCACTCCCTCGTCCGCGCGCGTGCCTCTCGTCCTGGTGTGCGACCCCCCAGCCTCTTGGGCGCCCTCCTGGACGCTCCCGACTGCTCCTGGGCGTCCAGCGCAGTGCCCGTGCTCCCGTGCTCTTCTGGCCTCCCCTCTTCCAGCTGGGCCTCCGGCGCCGTGGCTCTGCCGGCGGTTGTTCGGGCCCTGGAGTTCTCTGAGACCCCACCTCCGAGGTGTGGTGTTTTTCGTTCCGCCTCGTTTCTGACCGCCCCGACGTCCAGCCACGGTCCGCAGACGCCGAGTCCGTGGAGAGAGTCGGCCGTCGTGTTGTTCTACACGCTTCGCGTAACCGCACCAACCGCGAGAGTCGGATACGATGTGCACGCACTGGCTACAGGCTGGAGGTGGCTCAACCTCGTGCACGCACACCAGTGGTCTTCCTCTTCTGGATGGCGCTATGACGGGTTTCAGCTACACCTCTGCTTCAGTGAGCCATGATGAGTCAGGCCCCCCTTTTTGCCGCACCATCGTTCACTCGTGGTGCTGCAGAGAGCCTTTGGCCGTCGCTCGCTTTTGCCCCCTCCCCCTCCCCCCCGCCGTGGTCTTGGGCGGCCCGTTTCTGTGTGCACGCTCGTTGGCTTCGCTCGGCCAGTGGCCACTTGGACCCTCGTCCTGCCTGCAGCCTACAGTGCCGCGCCGTCCGTCCTGGCCTCGCCTCCGAATGGTGGTTCGGCTGGAGCTTGGCGCCGACAGGGCGACTTCTCCCCCCCGTTCCGCCGCCGGTCGCCGCGCCTGCGTCCCCACCTGCCGGGATGTCTGGCCGGTCACCTGCCGACGCTGTATGCGTCTCAGTGAGGGTCATTCTGTCCCTGGCACGTGCGTACGCCTCCGAGGCCAATCTGCTCCATTCCGCGCCCCGAACGTTGATCCCGCTCCCTGTCCCTCGCCTTGGAGCCGCGAGCCAAAAAAAGTAACCGCACCAGCCCATCCAGCAACGATGCCCCGACGAGTTGCCTGGATGAGGGAGGTGGGGGAGCATGCAGAGGAGCACGCAGGGCCGGAGAAACCGTCATACCGCAAGAGGAGGAGGAGGAGGATGGATGAGGAATCGGAGGAGGATGGGGAGGAGGAGAGGGAGGATGAGGATGAGGAGGAGGAGGACGACGAGGAACACGAGGAGGAGGAGGAGGAGGAGGAGGAGGAGGAGGAGGAGGAGGAGGAGGAGGAGGAGGAGGAGGAGGAGGAGGAGGAGGAGGAGGAGGAGGAGGAAGAGGAGGAGGAGGAGGAGGAGGAGGAGGAGGAGGAAAGGGAGGATTTCCGCGACGCCGGGCTGTCCGGGTTGTCTTCCCCTCCCCGCCTTTTCCGAGCAGGCCTTCACCAAGTACGGCAAGAAGTGGGCGGACGCTTCCAAGAACGGGGACGCGAAACCCATGGAGGCGGAGATCTCGCGCGCCAAGAAGTACTGCCAAGCGGGCGGCTCAGTTGCTACGGTCCAGCTGGTGCTCGGCTCGAGGTGGCCATCCACATGTCTCACACGGTAGGTTCATGTGGCGTTGGCGCGCCTGCGACGCCAGCGAAGGCGCTCTGAGGGACGCGGTAATGCCACTGGACCCGACATAATTCAACCTTGAACGATCGGGGCCGCGATCGATTCAAGGTTGAACGATCGACGCGGTGTCAAAACCCTTGCGCGTGCTGACGCCGCACGAACCTACCGTACATTGATCCTGGCTATACCCATAGTGGGCCTAGGATGGGTCTGGCCAGGATCGGTGTGGATATCAGCATAGCTGGCGTCCCCCGATTCGAGGCTCGGGTTCGGGGGAACAGGACAGGGCGATGGCGAGGTGAAGAAAGAGAGAACGAGAGAGAGAGAGAGAGAGAGGGATGGAACGAAAACGCGAGAGAGAGAGAGAGAGAGAGAGAGAACGAGAGAGATCGTGATATAAAACGAGAGAAAGAGAGAGAGAGAGAGAGAGAGAGAGAAAACGAGAGAGAGAGAGAGAGAGAGAGAGAGAGAGAGAGAGAGAGAGAGAAAAAAAGAGAGGGAACACGAGAGACCAGCCAGCATTAATCTGCCCTAAGCCTGGGGAGAGGACGAGAGAGAGAGAGAGAGAGAGACATCTAATAGCATTCGGCACACCCTGCCATCGTGCCTGGGTTGTGGGTCAGAGCCCTCAGGCATGTTTTTTTGAGGTCTCTTCGGGGCGCTCTCGGGATCCCCTCGAGGGCAGTTTTGGGGCCTCTTGGGAGCCTCTTGGGGGCCTCTTGGGAGCCTCTTGGGGGCGGCCTCTTGGGGCCTCTTTGCGGCCTCGTGGTGGCCTCTTGAACGCCTTCTGCCCTGCGAGCCTCCCGGGGCCGAGGGCTCGAAATGTCTGTTCGGGTCCCCCGTCGGGGCCCCCTCTTGGGGCCGCCTGGGGCGCCCTCTTGGGCCTTTTTGCGGCCCCCTCTCGGGCCGTCTTGGGGCGATCCTGGCGGCCTCCTGGGCCGCCGTCCTGGAGCGTTGGGAGGCCGCAAAGGCGAGGACGCCAGCATCACTCCAAAGCCGAAGGACAATCGATGACGTTTTGCCTCGTGGGGTCCTCTCGGGAGGCCTCTTGGAGGCCCCTGCGGCCGCCGTGGGGGCATCCCTGGCCGTCTTGCTGCCATCTCGGGCGTCCTGGGGCGATCTCTCGGCGGCTCGGGGCCCTCTTGGACCGTCTGGGGGGCCTCCTGGGGCGCGCTTGGCCCGTCCTGGGGCTCTCTTGAGCCCGAAGAAGTCATGCGGCAAGACGCCCCAGGCCCCAGGTGTCACGCGACGAGCCCCGGGAGGTTTATCAACTTCTGGTCCAGACCCTTGGTGGTGAAGAATCTTCCGGGCTGAGGACTGAGGCTCAAGAGGGACTGGGCCACGGACCCGAGGACACTCCAGCTCGTGCCTCAAGGGCACGGTGGCGGATAACAAGAAATGCTGAGAGTCGGACGTTGGCGCGCGAGATCGAAGTGAAACGGAGACACTCCATCCGCGCATCGGTGTCGGTTTCGTGTTCGTGCCGTGCGTGCAGGCGGGGGCGACTCCTGCGTGCGCGGGCGAGGGGAGTGACCGCGCCGCGTGCTCGCGCCGCTGCGAGGGCGACGCCGGAGCAGCAGGCTCTCGTCCCGTCCGGTTGGCGGACGGGGCCTGCCGTTGTCCGGCGGTTGCCCCGTGGTTGTCCCGCTGCTGTCCCAAGGTAGTCCCGCGGTTGTCCCGACGGTCGTCGCGATGGCTGTCCCGACGTGTGGCTGGGTGGTTGTCCCGATGGGTCGACTGACTTATTGTTAGCGATGTCGATAGATCTATCGTGGGGCCGATATAGATCGACACATCGCTAGGCAGTGATATTGCTCCATAGCTGGTGATATATGTATATAAATAATATTATGTATAGATATGGGGATAAGGGTATATCTGTATGTATATATATGTATATGTTGTTCTACTTGTCAGGTACGCATACATACACATGTACATGGCTACGTCGATATATGGATATTGACATCGCTGTATCGGTAATTCAATGGGTAGGTAGCTATGTGTGCATATATCGATATGTACATTTATCTCACAGATCGCAAGCTCGAGAGAAATATCGACCGAGAGAGAGGTTATCCCGATGGTTGTCCCGATGGTTGTCCAGATGGCCGTCTCGATGGTTGTCTCGATGTTTGTCCCAATTGTCATTCCGACGGTTGTCCCGATGATAAATTTACTGATTGAAAGTGAGATCGATGTGTATAGGTACCTTACATATGCACATGTATGGACATATATATATGTATATATGTATGCACACACACATATATATAACTATATATATATATGTATATATATATATAGAGAGAGAGACCGTGTGACATATCTCGAGACATATTTTCGTAGTGAGATCGACACACACATGTATATATGTAGGTATGCATGTATGTATGTATGTATGTATGTATGTATGTATGTATGTATGTATGTATGTATGTATGTATGTATGTATGTATGTAGGTCTGCATGTATATATATATATATATATATGTATACATATATACATCTACATGTTTCTTGATACCGATCCGCAGGTATACAGTGGGATCGGTCGCCAGACTGTACTATTAATTCCCAGGGTCTTCATCTCGCTGACATCCGGTCGCATTTTTCGTTACCCCCCAGCTTCGCTCTCGGGGGGAACCCCAGACGAGCCAGGAGGGCCCAGGAGGCCCCCGACGCGATCAAAGAGAACCCTGAGTCGCCACAGGATCGCTCCAAGACGCCCAAAACGGCCTCCAGGTGGCCCAAGGAGCCTCAAAGACGCCGCAAAAGTACCCCAGGAAGACTCCCAAGAGAGCTCCGAGAGGCCAAAGCCACTTTTGAGGGATTTAGCGTTCCCACCTTTTCGGCTTGCCGATGCTCCAGGGTGACCTTCAAGATCGGTTCAAGATGGCCTGAGACGCCCCCAGGACGGCCCCGAAACAGCCCAAGATGGCCCCAAGACGGCCCGAGAGGCCTCCAAGACGGCTCGAAAGGACCCTCCAAAACGGCCCCAAGAGGGGCCCTGGGGCGAACACGAACTGAATTTTCTGGCTGGCTGCTGGGCGGACTCGGAGGTCCCGTGGCTCGGCGCCGCCGGGGGCTCGCCCGGCTGGCCGGCGGGGGCTCGCCGAGGTGATCAGGGCCATCTGCCACACGCAGGTCTCCAAGGCGCGAGACACGCCGGCTCTCGTTTTCTTTTGAGGTTGAGAGGACGGCCTCGTCCCCTCGTCGCTCATCTGTGTCGTCGTCGTCGTCGTCGTCGTCGTCGTCGTCGTCGTCGTCGTCGTCGTCGTCGTCGTTGTCGTCGTCCGTCACTCGTCGTCGTCGCCGTCCGTCGTCCGTTGTCAGTCGTCCGTCGTCCGTCGTCCGTTGTCCTGCGTCCTCCTCCTCCTCCTCCTCCTCCTTCTCCCCCACAATACACACAACATGAATACTACTCTCCTCTCTCCCCTGATGGCGTGCGGAAGCCCCCCTCCGCGTATTGTTTTGTTTACACAGGATTCCCGGGAACTGGGTGTTCGCTCCCTGAAGCGCTGGTCTCATTTTCGGGCTTCCGCTCGTTCCGAGTCGCGCTCCCGCTGCAGCGCTGGCCTCATTTTCGCGCTTCCGCTCGTTCCGAGTCGTGCTCTCGCTGCAGCGCTGGCCTTCCTTCCAAATAGGCACCAGAATCTAGAACATGCCCCCCCGAAAAACCATCAGAAGTGATTACACATTCGGTGTCAGGAGGCAGAGGGCGAATGCGGTGGAATGAAGGTGGATGAGGGCGAATGCGGGCGAGCAAAGGGCGTGCGCAGGCATGGGATGGCCAGGTCAAGGGGGCATGATCACCACGAAGTGCTATCGACCCGCAGAAGCTTTGCGCGGTAGTGAGTCACTCCTGTCAGTCATCCCGATTTCCCTTCAACATCGTCATCTCCTGATGTTGTCCAGCGACGCCCTCCTCTCCTTCTTCCTCCTCCTCCTCCTCCTCCTCCTCCTCTTCGTCCTCCTCCTCCTCCTTCCTCTTCCTCCTCCTCCTCCTCCTCCTCCTCCTCCTCCCTTCCTTCGTCCTCTCCTTCGTCCTCCTCCTCCTCCCTCCTCCTCCTCCTCCTCCTCCTCCTCCTCCTCCTCCTCCTCCTCCTCCTGCCAGAAGAACGCGAGCGAGCAGGAGGAGAGGCCCTCTTTTCTCCCCCTTGCCCTGCGCCCCCTGTCCGCTCTGACCGTGCTGATGCTGCGTTACTGGGCGCCGAACTAACAAAAATAAGAGGATGAGGAGGAGCAGGAGGAGGAGGAGGAGGAGGAGGAGGAGGAGAAGGAGGAGGAGGAGGAGTAGGAGGAGGAGGAGGAGGAGGGCGAGGTGACTGGTGCGAGGGGACGGGTCGGGTGGTGGACGTGTGGGCGGACGGCTGCGCGGAGGGACGGACGGGCGGATGGATGGGTGGACGGGCGACTGACGGACGCATGGCTGGCTCAGGAGACCTGGGATACTCCAGGGCGGACTTTCCTGGGGGGCTCTGCCTCCTCCGCCGAGCTGCAGCCAGCGAGGCTGCCGGTGCTCTTCTCCCGCCGGCTCCCACGGGCCTCCAGCCGGCCCTGCGGGGGCGAGGCGCGCCCACTGCTCTCGAGAGCCTCGGAGGCGTGGCCCCTCGGGGGCGCCTCGCGCTGGTTCTCCGCATCCCGCATTCTTCGGTTGTTTCGGTCGCCAGTCATGGGAGCCTGAAGTGCCCTCGCACTCCCGTCTTCAGCATCGATTGGCGTCGATCGGCGTTCTGGGAGTCGAGGAGACAGCGCCGATCTAGCGTCGGTGTGCGTCGATCACGCGTCGGTTTCGCGTCGATGAGCGTCGACTGGCGTCGACTCGCGTCGATTCGCAAGAGCCGACAAGATGTTATGGGAGGCTCCCATGAGTTGCCGCCGAACCTTCTTCAGCTCTGCGGCAGCCATGTGCAGGCCACGGCGCACGGCACGGTCGGGCGTGGCAGTCTGTCGACACGAGAGTGGGCGCGCGGGGGGTGGCCCCTGAGCGCGGAGGGAGGAGGTTCAAGCAACGAGCAGGGAAACATTGGCGACGAGGGTTCAGAGCGCAGGACTGCGCACAGAAGAGGGCATGGCAAGCGAACGCACAACACGACTTGAACCAAGCAGGCGGGGCTCCCGGGTAAGCGTGATTGTTTTTTCTTGCTGCCTCAGCCCTCGTCCCTGCGCCCTCGCTCCCAACGCCCCGTGCCCCAGCCCTTGCTCCTCGCCCCTCCCTTTCCGTCGCTTCCGTCCCTGCCTGCCTCGACTGGCGTCGATTCAGCGTCGCTCAGCGTCGATTCAGCGTCGATTTGCGAGAGCCGACAAGGTGGCATGGGAGGCTCCCATGAGTTGCCGCCGAACGCGTGTGCAGAGACTCGGGTCCCGAGCATCCCCGCACAGCCTGCACGTGCTGGTCTCGCCTGCCCCCCCGCTTCGGTGGGGGTGCCTCCCCCCTGCGCTGCGCGCCCGCCCGCCCCGCGCAGCCTGCGAAACGCCTGGGCTCGCGGCAGTCTGTGTGCCCCACCGCCCGCTGCGGCGACGACGCGCCTGGCCCGCGGAGGAGCAGCCGTGTGGCTGACGCGGCAAGGGCCGCGACATCTCCCGGATACCATGCCCCCCTCTCCCCTCCTCTGCTGCTTTCGACACGTTCCCTGGCCCCCTTCCTTCAAGGGAGGAAGAGCCACCCGGGCCCGACACTTGGCGTTCACCGAACGGCCTTGGGCGTTGGCTCAACGGCCCTGCCCTGCTCGATTCCTTCTTGGAGTGCGTTCAGCCAACGGCTTCGCGCGTCGGGGTGGCTGCTCTGTGGGTGTCTGCCCTCCACTTCCTGGGCCGCGCACGTGCCTGGGGCCGCGCTGCGCTGACCCCCCCCCCCCTGCCTTCCTGCCCCCCTCTCTTCCCGCGCGCCCGGAGGGGCGGCCGGCACCCGGCCTCCTCCGCGCCCCGCTCGCTCTGCGCCTCCCCCCCCCCCGGCAGCCTCCGGCGCTGGCGCCCCCCGCCGCCCCCGCTGCAGGTCCGCGCCGCCTCGCCGCGGCGGCGGCGCCGGTGCGGGCGTTCGGGCGGGAGCGCTCCCCAGGGTAGGGGCTTACATGCGAACCCTACCCCTACCCCCCACGATTTCTGAGGGGGAGGGTGGGGGTAGGGTTCGCATGTGGCCCCCTACAGGGGGGCCCCTTCCTGGCCCCCGGGGCCGCAGAGGGCAGCTTTTGCAGGAGCGACGGAGCGACGCGGGTGGTGTACGGGCTTGCCGTCGGCGGCGGGGGGTGCAGGTGGCGCGAGCGTGCGCAGCGCGGGGCCGGGCTCGCGGACTGGGGGCCGTTGCTCGCGTACGCGGTTGGGTGCGTGCGTCGTTCGTGGGCTCCATCGGCGGGCCGCGATGCATCCAGAAGAGCGGATCGAGGGAGCCTTCGGCGGCATTCGAGTCGTGGTGTCGTTGGAGGTCGGGCGATTCGCGCGGCGTCAGAAATCAGAGCTGGCGTCGCGGCAGGAGCCTTCCCCACCGCCCAGGTGAAGATCGGGGCGAAGAAAGCCGTCATCAAGGAGATCCAGGCTTCCCTCTCTCTCTCTATCACATTCTCTGTCTCGCGACCCCGTCTCCCGTCATGTTTGCTTGGCAGCCCGTGAAAATCAGTTGGAAACGGGCGTGCGCACTTTTCAAAGGTGGCACTTGCGTGCACATCATATCCAAGACAGCCTCATGCAGTCACATTGGGCGCTGCGCGCACGCCGAGCCGGCGTGGGCCAACACGTCATTTCGGATATTGCGACGCTTGGCGTGCCTGGGCGGCGGTGCCCTCGTGCTAGGGTCACCTTGCGACTTTCTGACCCCTAATCGAAGACGCCTACGGCGAATCACCGCTACCCCCTGCCTCTTGGAATCGCCCATGTGGCCGAGCGTTGTGGCAAGCGCTCTGCCAAGCTATCGGACCATGTGTTCCCCCAGCCGTTGTGGAAACCCTTCGGGGAACACTTGGGGGATGATGGCGGGGAGATCAGGAGGAAGAGGAGGAGGAGGAGGAGGAGGAGGAGGAGGAGGAGGAGGAGGAGGAACAATGATAATGTTATTAAGACTGATGGTATGACTGTAAACAGGTTTAACACTATTCGTAAGAGTGTTAATATTGATAAGAATACTAAGACGAATACTAATACTAATCACAAGTATATGTGTACGGTTCATACTAATAGATGGGGTAGTAAAAAATCGACTAATCGTACCACTACTACTAGTACTAGTAATACTAACAAGAGTAATACGATTCAGCCTAATCGTACGAGTAACAAGACAACTAACATAAATCACAACAATGATACTATTAAGCATACGAAGGATAATAATAATAATACTAGTAATAATAATACTAATACTGATAAGAATACTAGTGCTAATAGTACTCATAATAAGAATAAGAGGAGGAGTAGGAGGAGGAGGAGGAGGAGGAGGAGGAGGAGGAGGAGGAGGAGTAGGAGGATGAGGAGGAGGAGGAGGAGAGGAGGAGGAGATGGAGAAGGAGGAGGAGGGGACACCTTGGGAGCCTCTGGGGGCATTCTTGGGGCACTCTTGGGGCCTCCTGGGAGCTTCCTGGGAGCCTTTTGGAGGCATCTTGGGGGCCGGGCCCGACGCGAGCGCGGAATCCATTTCTAAACATGGGTTCTCGGACTGTAGCTCTGCTGCCTGCGTGGGGGGGAGAAAAAGAAAGGGGGTTTGCGAAATTCGCTACATTCGGTTGGGCTCGTCTCCGCTGCCAGCCGCTTTCCTCGATACGCTGGCTGGCGTCTAGAGCACCACCCATAGGGCTCCAGGGTAAGAACAAGCAGTCGCGACGACCAATGCTCCTGTGGCACCAGCCATTGAGCAGCACCCATAGGAACCCAAGGCAAAAACAAACAATCGCAGCCAGCCATGGGGCGCCAGAGCAAGTACGAGCCACCGCGACATTTCCCACATGGCACCAGCCATTGAGCACCACCCATAGGGCACCGTTGCAGTATCGAGCAATCGTGACACTGCCGGCAGTGTAGGCAAGTAGCCATAGAGTACCACCCATGGGGCACCAGTGCAAGAACCAGCAACCGCGACACTCAATACAGCAACGGGGCGCCAGCAATCGAGTAACATGGCATGGCACCAGTCCGCAAAAACAGCAATATCGAGACAACAAACATCTTTCCCAGTTCCATTCCAATCAGGTAAGAGCCCATTAGTGCAAGCACTGTCTGGGGAGCCGAACGAGCCTAATGGGTGAATTGTTGGTTACCGCATGCTGCAGACATTACTTTTCGAAGCCCGCTCGGGCCCGCGTTCGTCATTCCTCCGCCAGCGAACACTGATGAATCGGACTGCACCGGTGCGCTCCTGGTGGGCCCGGATTCGGCGTGAATTGCAGCAGCCTCGCTCGCTCCATTTCTCAGTCACTTTGTCAACTCCTCCCTTCGCTCAATCCCTCCATCGCAAGCGACAGGCCCCTGGTTGTCTTCTCAAGCGCCAGTCTGGTGATTCTGGTAGAACCGTCGCCGTTTGTCGGTGTTGGACCTGACCCAAAAGGGCTGCGGAAAGGAGATGAGACGATAGGGATCCCTTCGCTCAATCCCTCTCCCCCTCCTTGCCCGTGATGTCGCGTTTCCATTCGCATTCTGTCGACGTGGGTCCCAAGTCGGAACGCAGACCACGGAAGGCCCATCGATGCAGCAGTACCACTGTTTGAAGCCCTCTTCGAGCCCTACCAGCTGGAATGGGTCTCGACCCTCCAGGAGTCGAAGCAAACAGCGCTGTGAGAAAACATATTGCTTTACCCCCACCCCTCTACGCCGTCGCCGCCGCCGCCGCCGCCGCCGCCGTCGCCGCCACCGCCGCCGCCGCCGCCGCCGCCGCCGTCGTCGTCGTCGTCGTCGTCGTCGTCGTCGTCGTCGTCGTCGTCGTCGTCGTCGTCGTCGTCGTCGTCGTCGTCGTCCTCTCCCCCCGGAGCGCGGCCGGGCCAGGTGAACGGCGGCACCACCGAGGCCAAGGTGGACTGGGCCGCTCGACTTAGAGCCGCGCGGGCTGCGCGCGCGCGGCCGGTGGTGCGCGCGCGCTCGGCCTGTGGTGCGCGCGCGCTCGCGTGGCTCCAGTCAGCGGTCGCGCCGAGGACGAGGAGGAGGAGACGGGGATGAGGAGGAGGAAGGGGGCTGAAGAGGAGGAGGAGGAGGATAAGGATGAGGATGAGGATGATGAGGACAAGGACGAGGACAGGGACGAGGACGAGGGTGAGGACGAGGGTGACGAGGAGGAGGAGGAGGAGGAGGAGGAGGAGGAGGATGAGGAGGAGGAGGAGGATGAGGACCAGCTTGAAAATCTTCGACCGTGCCAAAGCACCATTCCTGGGTCTTCAGCGTCGCGAATCAACGTCACTGTTACGACCTGACGGTCCTAACTCGTGCCAGAAAAGGTTTCTGGGACGTCAACGTGACTTGCGCGCCCTGTCATTCCTAAATCGTGTCAGAACACCGTTTTTGGGACGGCAGTCATAAGAATCCTTGAAGCAGCTCTTTTGAAAAGGAACTGCCCTAAACCCGTGAAGCTCTTGCTGCAAACTTTCAAGATGAATGTGCACGGCGCTAAGGCGAGAGCCATATTTTGAAAAGCAACCGCCCTCCATCCGTGAAGCTCTTGCGAGCTGTTGGTACGAACGTGCGCGGCGCTAAGGGGAGAGCCACATTCTGAAAACAACCCGCACTCTATATGTTAAACTTTTGCAAACTTTGAAGACGAATGTGCGCGTCGCTAAGGCGAGAGTCACATTTTGAAAACAACCCGCCCTCCTTCGGTGAATATGTTTCAAATTTCAAGCTTCAGGATCATAAATGGTGAGAAAGTGCCCAGCCAGCCATATCGACCCGTCTCGGGGTGCGACAGGGAGAAGTTATTTATAAGGAAGAGGGGTTGAGGTTGAGGATGATGATGCTGATGATGATGATGATGGCGATGGGGATGGTGATGATGATGGTGATGGTGATGATGCTGCTGATGCTGATGCTGATGATATTGATGATGACGATGATCACGATGATGATGATGATGGTGATGATGATGATGGTGATGGTGATAGTGATGATGATGATGATGATGATGATGGTGATGATGATGATGATCATGATGATGATGATGATCATGATTACGATGATGATGATGATGATGCTGCTGCTGCTGATGATGATGATGATGATGATGAGGATGATGATGATGATGATGATGATGATGATGATGATGATGATGATGATGATGATGATGATGATGATGATGATCAGCATGATAAGCATGAGTATGATTATGATGATGAGATGGTGTGAGGATGAGGAGGAGGAGGAGGTTCTTCTTCTCCTCCTTTCCCCCCTCTCCCCTGTTTCCTTCCAAGGTTTTCCCGCCTTTATGTCCCATGGCTGCTGGTTTCCTGAGCCTGTTCCTGTTTACACTCGAGCCACCTGCTGGGCAACTTGGGTCAGGGGCCTCTAGCTGCTTCGCCCCCCCAGCCGGTCTCTCCTCACAGAGGAATTTTCGTGGACTGCCCATCCTGCTCTGTCCGAGGGTGCCCGCGGTCCGGCCGGCTCGGCCGCGTCGCCGTCGGCTGCGCTCGGTTTTTTGTCGGGCTCGGTATGTTTTCGCGTCGTGGGCGCGCGCATTGCGCCCCCCTGAGGCTGCCTGTGGCCCGTCGGCCTTGCTGTCGGTGTTCGGTTGTCGTCGGTCCAGTTTTGGGTCGTGCCGTCGCCGTGGGCGGCCTTGCTCCTCCTTGCCCTGAGTCGCCAGATGGGCCACGATCCGTTCCACGTTGCCCGCGACGTGCGGGCGTGTGGCCCGTGGTGGCACGACTGGCCACCACGCGCCCCCAGCAGCAGCTGCTTGGCAGCTCTGTCGCGGGCATCGGATCCGATCCGATCCGATCTCGTGCCCTTCGCCGTCTCCAGCCGGACGATTCGCAGTGCCGTGTCCCGGCTTGCCCAAGCGCGCGTGCGGGAACTGCCTCTGCCGCGCTGCGACGTCACAACAGTACCGTCTCCTGCACCGCGACATTGCTTCGGCTCCCACGGGGCCGGTACCACCATGCGTCCTGCTGCATCATTTGCCTCCGCAGGTGCGCTGCGGTTTGCTCAGCGTCTGGGCGCATTTCTGCATTCGGTCTGCCTCGGCGACCGACTGGTAACAGGAATAGATCCACCAGAGCTGCGTTATCCGGTCTGCAGACGCTCTGCCGACCACAATGCGACGGTTGTACAGATGGCGCCTCCTCGCTGTCCCATATTTTTTTCGCCAGTGCCCTGGAAGTGGTCTAGGATGGCGTTGACAACTTGAACGCAACGCTCCCAGCCTCCCTGCAGTGCAGCTCCCAGGGTCCACTGCGCCGCCATCTCGACTACTCACACCACAGCTTGTTCATGCTTTTCATGTGCGCCTTACCTGCGTCAAATCCAAATTCCGACACGGATTCGATCTACCATGCACATCTGTCAGGGTTGAAGTCCTCAGTTTCAGTCATGGCCAGTCTGACTCACGACCATGGGGGCCGCATTTGGATAGTGCATTGCAGTAGTGGCGCGCGTCCGTCTTACATGCAGGATGGATGTGTCCAAGTGCGGCACACTTCCACCAGGGAACATGTCAACGCTCGGGCGGCGACAAAGATGGTGTATTGGCTATGGGCCTATACAACGATTTGTTCGCCCTATCAGCACCGGTTCTCGAATGGCTGACCCTGGCCGGTGCGCAATCAGTTCAGCACGTTTGTTGGTTGCGATATGACACGAGTATGGACGTGCACAGCGATCCTACCACCATTGAGGATGCCGCGGAGCTCTATTCGGTGGTATCGATGGGAGTCTGTATGATATACCCGCCCACTCACTCTTATCCGCAACTGAGGGGTGCTACACATACCGTGTGGCTACCATGGCTACCAATCGACCCGATATCCCCAAACGAATAAACGAATCCGTTCATCGACGAGAGTGGTGAGCGACAGAGCCTTGTGGCATTCGTCTCGCCGACATCTTGTCTCGGCGCCACGCCCCACGCCTGGACCCCTGCGCATGCCCCCGCCGGACGCGCGGGCACGTGATTTTGGTCGCCCGCTGGCGCATACTGTCCCGTCTCGTGCCGCATCTGCGAGCTGCCTGGCCCCCCCCCCGCCCCCCCTCGGGCCGTGCTGTGAGAGCCCTGCTGGGCTCCCCAGCAGACGCCCGATAGGTCTCGGGGCCGCCACGACTTGTGGACTCGTGCGGCCTCGCGGGCTGCTGGGGAGGAGGAGGAGGAGGAGGAGGAGGAGGAGGAGGAGGAGGAGGAGGAGGAGGAGGAGGAGAGAGGAGCAGATAACGCGCGGATCGGTGGCTCTAACACGGTGTCTCCTCCTCCTCCTCCTCCTCCTCCTCCTCCTCCTCCTCCTCTTCCTCCTTATCCTCCTCCTCCCCCTCCTCCTCCTCTC
This sequence comes from Prorocentrum cordatum, assembly GCA_963575745.1. Lineage (NCBI taxonomy): Eukaryota > Dinophyceae > Prorocentrales > Prorocentraceae > Prorocentrum > Prorocentrum cordatum. The sequence goes on along the minus strand of CAUYUJ010021748.1, from coordinate 4,240 downwards.
TCCTCCTCCTCCTCCTCCCTCCTCCTCCTCCTCCTCTTCCTCTTCCTCTTCCCATTAAAAATGTCGGCATGCGATCGCGAGCTCGCTTCGGGGACATATATATATATATATATATATATATATAAGTCAGCATTATGTTTTGAATCTAGCTGGACGTTGCCTGGCATGCTAGGGTGCTAGGGTTCTGGTCCCCCCGTTCCTCCTCCCCCTCTCCACCCGCCTGGGCCCTCCCCGCCCCTCCCCTGGCCCCCTGTGCCTCTCCCCGGCCCCCCCCCTGCCCTCCGCCCTCCCCTCCGCCCCCAGCCTCTCCGCCCCCCTTCCCCTTCCCCCCCCCCACCTGCCTCCCCACTGGGCCGCGGGCTGCTCCTGCCCCTCAGACCACGGCTGAGAGAGGCTTGCTCTCCCCGCCACCCGGCCCCGCGAGACCGCGATCGGCCGCCCGGTGTGGGACCCCCCCCCCTTTCCCGCAAACGGTGCGCCCGCCCCGCCTCGCCGCGGCCGCGCAAGGTCATGGGCCTGTTCGAGCAGGAGGTCAAGGTGGCAGGCGATCCTCCCCGCCCTCCTCGCTCGGGGTGCCTTCGCGCATCCCGCGGCCGCGTCCTCGCCCCGTGCGCTCTCGCATCGCGTTGTGCGCAGCGGTCATGTCCCCCTTCGTCCTCGTCCTCTTCCTCCTCCTTCCTCTTTCTTCTTATCTCCTCTCTGCGCTGCAGCGCCGCCGCCTTGCTCGCGCCCGCCCGCGAAGGCGGCCGGGCGCGACCATCAGAGGCTTGTTTTCCTCCGGAGTGGGTCAGGGGCTGCGGCTCGCAGGCCGGTGGGGGGTTCAGTCAGGGCCAGCGGAAGCGCACCGCGCCGTTTTCTTTCCGCGACGCCGGATGTCTGGGGAGCGATCCCGCTGGGACTCGTGGCGTTTTGCGTCCTGCGCTGGCACCTGCTGGCAAGGGTTGCCTGCTACTTCACCCCACGCCCGATGGGCAGGCTCGCTCTGGGTCCCCGTCCAGGGCGCACTCGTGCGCACCTGCTGGCGCGCGAACCCCGAACACTTCGAGGGGGCCACCGTGGCTGCGAAGGCTGGGGCTCTGCGGGCGGGACCCCGTGGGAAGGGCCCCGTGCACGCCGCCGCCGAGACCCCGACGGACAAGGCAGCAGGGACCGGGACACTCCTTGGCGGGGACCCCGCGGGCGGGGCCCCGTGCCTGCCGCCGCAGCTGCGGGCCCCTCCCTCCGGCTCCGACGGCCGTCCCGCTCCCGGCCCCCTTCGCGGCCAGCCCGCGCTGCCCTCGCAGGGCCGCTCCGTCGGATCGACGGCGCACGCGCGCCCGCGCGCACCGCCGACGGCGCGCGCGCGGCCGGCCCGTCAGAGCGGCGGGGCGGAGCGGAGCGCGCGCGCGTTCCGCTCCGCCGCGCCGCGCCGCCCCCACCGCCGAAGGGCATTCTCGGACAGGGCCCCCCGCGAGCGGTGGCCCCGCCCGCTGGTGCCCGCGGGGGCGTGGCGCCCGAGGGGCGGGAGGCCGCGGGCGAGGCCCCGCGCCGTCTGCCGGCAGGGCCGCCCCCCGCCCCCCCCGCGGACGGGGCCGCGGGGCGCGGGGCTCCGCCGGCCGTGCCGCGGTTCGGCGGCGGCTTCGCGGCGGCAGCCTGGCGTTGGCGAGGCCAGGGCATCGGAGCGGGAGAAGGTGCCCGCACCACTGCCCTCGCCTCGTTGCCGCTCTCCTGGGGGCCTCCTGGGCGGTCCTCGTCGCCACCGCTGGGCTCGGCTCGGCATCCTGGTCAGAGCGCTCCCCTGGAGCTGTCCGGGGATCAGCGGTATCGCTACCCTGTGGTGTCCCCAGAGCAAATCGACTACACGTAAGAGTGACCCTTCGCCAGAGTGACCTTTGGTGCGGGTCGGCCACGCGCAGAGGGGGGTAGGGGGAAGGGGAAGGCTTCTTAAAAGGAGGGTGCTTCTCAGAAGGCGGGGGGCCTTGTCTGTAGATGTAAGGCCCGCGCCTTCTAAAAAGCAGCCTCCTTCTAAGAAGCCTTCCCCCCCTCCCCCTGCCCCTCTCTGCGCGCCGCCGAGCGGGCCCATTTGGCCCCCCCGACCGCGAAGAGCGATGCGACAGCAGCGGCCTGCGTGCTTGGCCTTGGCCCCCTCGCGCTTCCCCGGAGCCGCGCACCCCAACGGTCACTCCCGCCCAGGGTTAACCCTGGCGTGCAGCCGGGCAGCGCATGGCAGCCCGCTCCGATGCAGCGCGCCGCCGGCGTGGCGCACGACGGCCGGGCAGCGCGTGCTGCTCGAAGCAGCGGCGGACCCTCTCGGGCTGGTGATCGTTTCCTTGTGCGTTGTTTCGCCGATCGGCGCGGGCCCTCGCACCCCCCCCTTTCCCCTCCTCCACGGAGTAGGTCTTTGCTGTTTTCGGCGCCTGCTTCGAGCAGGCCGAGTCCCCCCAGTTGAGGGCGCACTGCGGTCTGGAGCCAGACCCCCTCCCCTCCCCCCCTTTCCGCCCAATGTCGAAACGCCGAATACTTTCCGCCCAATGTCGAAACACCGAATAAGAAAACGTTCGTCTGGTGGTCCCAGCCGGAGGCCTCTTGCACCTGGGCGCTTCCCCTGCCAGTCAGGTGGCGTCTGTCTGACAGGGTGGGAGGAGAAGCAGAGTCAGGGACAGACATAGCGAGGACATGTGTGTATACATAAATATAGATATAAGCGTATACATGCGTATATATATATATATATATATATATAGAGAGAGAAACAGACACATACACATTCACACATCTAGACACTGACAAGTGCTGGTAGGTATGTGCACGTATGGTATGTTTGGAATGCTCATCTTATTCTCCGTATTCGAATGCTTGCATTGGCATATGTTTTTCGATGTGTGCACGTTTGAGATTTTCCTTATATATACACATGATATACATAAATAGTGATAGAGAGCGAAATAGAGAGATACATGACTAGATAGAGATCGATACATATACACATGTGCATCTGTCTGTACACATATATATCTATATATAAATCAAGGTATGTGCACATGCACATATACAACTGTAGGTCATATAACTATGTGTGTTTAATATTACTAGTATTGTTATACTCTTGCACAGGGTGTCTAGAGCTCCGACCACTTTATTTCGGCGTCGTCGTCGCTCCCCCCCAGCTGCCTTGTGCCCTTCATGTGTCGCTATATGTGTCGCTGTGTGCCTTGTGCCCTCCATGTGCCGCTATATGTGTCGCTGTAGGTGTCTGTGTCGCTGTGTGTCGCTATGCGTCTCCATGTGTGCGTCGCTATGTGTCGCTGTGTGTCGCTATGCGTCGATATGTGTGTGTGTGTGTCGATACATGTCTCTATATGTCGATATGTGTCGACATGTGTCGCTATGTGTCGCTCCCCAGCACCCCAGCGCACCGCCGCCTCCGCCCCGACGACTTTATTTCGGCGTCGTCGTCGCTCCCCCCCCTCTCCTTCTCCTCAGCAGCCCAGCGCGCTGCCCCCTCCACCCCGACCACTTTATTTTGGCGTTGTGTCGACAGGTGTCGCTATGTGTCGCTCCCCAGCACCCCAGCGCACCGCCCCCTCCGCCCCGACGACTTTATTTCGGCGTCGTCGTCGCCCCCCCCCCCCCTCCCTCTCCTCAGCAGCCCAGCGCGCTGCCCCCTGCGCCCCACCACTTTATTCGTCGTCGTCGTCGCCCCCCCCGCCCCACCCCCCCCCTCGCCCTCTCCCCAGCAGCCCAGCGCGCCGCCCCCTTCGCCCCGACCATTTTATTTCGGCGTCGTCGTCGCCCCCCCCCTCCCCTTCTCCCCAGCAGCCCAGCCCAGCGCACCGCCCCCTCCGCCCCGACGACTTTATTTCGGCGTCGTCGTCGCCCCCCCCCTCTCCCTCTCCTCAGCAGCCCAGCGCGCTGCCCCCTCCGCCCCGACCACTTTATTCGGCGTTGTGTCGACATGTGTCGCTATGTGTCGCTCCCCAGCACCGCACCGCCCCCTCCGCCCCGACGACTTTATTTCGGCGTCGTCGTCGCCCCCCCCCCCCCCCTCTCCCTCTCCTCAGCAGCCCAGCGCGCTGCCCCCTGCGCCCCGACCACTTTATTTCGGCGTCGTCGTCGCCCACCCCCCCACGCCCCCCTCCCCCCAGCAGCCCAGCGCGCCGCCCCCTTCGCCCCGACCATTTTATTTCGGCGTCGTCGTCGCCCCCCCCCCTCCTCTTCTCGCCGGCAGCCCGGCCCAGCGCGCCGCCCCCTCCGCCCCGAC
>CAUYUJ010021747.1:130000-134173 GCA_963575745.1 Prorocentrum cordatum | reverse complement strand
GCGGCACAGTGGGAGCCTATGCCAAGAAACACCTTGCTTGCCTCCAGGGTGCCCTGGGTTTCTTGGGCTTCGATGGCTTAGCTATGGAGAGCGTGGCGTTCCCACCAAAAATCGATGGACGTCCCGGGGTCTCAGGGTTGGGTTGCTTGTGGAAGGCTTCTTGCGGTCGGGCCCCCACGGTATGTGTACCCCCTCTTGGGTCATCCAAAAGGGTACCCCCCCCCTTGGGCACCCCCTTCTTGGGTCACCCGAAAGGGTACCCCTATCTTGGCACGGGTACCCCCTATTGGGCACCCCTTCTCTCGGCATCGCTCGGACGTGCGCATGTTTCCTTCGGCGAGGACCATCGAGGAGCATTCTTGATCATTTGGCGAAAAAAACCCACACACACACACACACACACACACACACACACGAAACCGAAAAACACACTGGGAATGGACGTCCGAGCGATGGCCAGTTGGGTCACCCGAAAGGGTACCCCTATCTTGGCACGGGTACCCCCTATTGGGTACCCCTTCTTTGGTCACCCTGAGTTCTGTTGTTCTTCGGCTGCCGTTGCCCCTCGACTTGTGAAGGCCGCTGTCGGGCACGGTGGCCAGGGAGCCCTGGCGCCTCGGCCTCGCCTCGGAGGGCGGCGGCGCCCTCGAGGCCCACGGCTGGAAGCTGCGCCCCGTGCCCTCGGGCAGCATCGCGGTGCCCAAGGCCCCTCCTCCTCCTTCTCCGCCTCCTCCTCCTCCTCCTCCTCCTCGTCCTCCTCCTTCTCCGTCCTCCTCCTCCTCCTCCTCCTCCTCCTCCTCCTCCTCCTCCTCCTCCTCCTCCGCCTTCTCATGCCCCTCCTTCTCCTTACTCCTCCCTCCTCCTTCTCCGCCGCCTCCTCCTCCTCCTCCGCCTTCTCATGCCCCTCCTTCTCCTTACTCCTCCCTCCTTCTTCTCTCCTCTGCGCTACGCGCGGGCCGTCGAAAGTTTCTGTGTACGCCGTAGTTTTCCGATGCGAGCAGTGGCGAAGCGTCTTGGCTTGCCTCTTGCCAGTACGATCGACAACGGTACGGAGAGAAGCAGCTTTTCTTGCGCATCTTGAGCAAGACTCGCCGTCCGCGCCACCGAGGGCGCCGCCCATCTGAGGCAGAAGGCCTGCCCGACAGCGGCCGTGGTCGGCTTCGGACAACCTGTGATGTTGGGCATCGTAACCTGTTTTGCGTACCCACTTTCGCGTTCAAGTTACAGGCCCACCACATAGATTGGTCTGAGATCCTTTGTGTGGTTTGCACGGCACGCTCTTAGAACCTATCTGGCCGAGACGGCCTCATCTCAAACAATCGGTTCCACGTTCTAAGAACAGCGCCTTTGCTCCCAGAACATGCTTTTGTTCTACGACCATGTCGTGGTAGGCCTGTAGGACTGCCAGGACGGTCGGTCCCTGCTCAAAGGATCGCGCTGAATCGCCGATGCATCTTGGAGCGGGCTGGGGGGTCTGAGGTGACCCATCACTGGTTGTGGGCAGCATGACGGGGGGGAGTTTGTTTGTTTGCTTCTTTCGGCCTCCAGAGACCGATTCTGAGCGGAGGCTGATGTTCTCCACGCCGACATCACCGATGCAGCGCCGACGCATCGGCGATGCATCGGCGATGCATCGGCGACGCGGCGCGAGCCTCTGACCCCGCCGACGCACCACCGCCAACGTTGCCGATGCACCGCCGATGCGTCGGCCCAAAATATCCGACGTCTTGATTTTGTCGAGACGCGGGCCCCCGACCTCTCGATCACTTCCCCAGGCGCGGCGCTCCATCCCGAGTCCATGTTTAACGGTCCCGAGGCCCGGTAGAAGGGCCCCGAGAGGCCGAAAATTATGAAAACCTCCCTCTCGATTTTCTTTCGACGAGACGCCAGATGTCTGGAGCTGTGCATCCGGTGATGCATGCGGCGAGGCGTCGGCGAGGCGTCGGCGCAGCGCGGGCGACACCTCGGCGGTGCTTCCGACCCCGGGCTGCTGGGGACCCCCTGATGCGGGAGCCCTGAGACGGGGGGCAGTCCAAACGGGGGTCCTCCTCCTCCTCCTCCCCCTCCTCCTCCTCCTCATCCTCCTCATCCTCCTCCTCCTCCTCCTCCTCCTCCTCCTCCTCCTCCTCCTCCTCCTCCTCCTCCTCCTCCTCCTCCTCCTCCATCCCCTCCCCCCCCTCCCCTCCCTCCTCCTCCTCCTCCTCCTCCTCCTCCTCCCCTCCTCCCCTCCTCTCCTCCTCCTCTTCCTCCTCCTCCTCCTCCTCCTTCTCCTCCTCCTCCTCCTCCTCCTCCTCCTCCTCCTCCCCCTCCTCCCCGCCCTCCTCTTCTTTTTCTGTTGTGGATGGCCCCGGGGCCCCGCGAGGGCCCTCGGAGCGATGCGGGGGGCCTCTGCGAGGGCAAGCTCGAGAGGCTCGTCGCCACGGGCGTCGAGCAGGCGCAGGCCGCCGTGGCGCTGTACCGGACCTGGGAGGACGAGGGCGCAGCGGCCGCGCTGCTAGCCCCGGGGGTGCGTAGGGTTAGGTCGGGCATGTCCCTCGACAGGAGGAATAGGCAATAATAAAATTATATATACATATGTACATATATATATATATATGCATAGAGATATATGTATATATCAGCTATTTGAAAAAATTGCAAGCGCGATGTTTGACCCTGGGGGGGGAGGGGGGAGGAAGGGGGAGGAGGACAGCCAAGTGTCTCACACGCCTTTTCACTCCCGGCAAGCAGGGGTCGACGGATCCGGCCCCCCCGTGGGATATTACAATGCACGCAGGATTCTACCCCGTCGCTCATTGAGGATTCGGGTTCATACGAGCCCAGGAAGGCCGTTGTCGCCCCCCCCCTCGTCCCTGTCAAATCACACTATGCGAGCACACTTGTTTGTAAAAACCCTTGTTCCCAAAAATGTGGCAATGTCGACACGCGCTCGTCGTGGCGCGCGCGCGCATGCCGGAATTATTCGAAAAACCTTCGGCAATGGGCTCAAGAGACGGGGGTCCTTGCAAACAGGGGTCAGTCGGAGCGCCGGATCTTACAGGACCTTGCAGGGCCAGGGGGGCATTGACCCAGGCTTGGCTGCAGGATCCTACAGTATCGTGCAGGATCTTGCAGGATTTTGAAAAGACCAACTGACCCTGGCCTGGATTGATCCGGGGCAGTAGATCTCCGATTCGGTTTTGTAAGAATTTCAAGATCGATGATCCATACAACCTGTACATGCACGTTGGCCTTGTAGCATGGACTTTCAAAACCAAAACAACGCGCGTTCTCTTGCCAAGTTTGATGAGAAGGATGGGTTCTTCAACGTTTTCAAATGCGACCAAGCGGACCCCTCGCGCACGCGCGTGTCGAAATCATTCGAACGCCTTTGCGCGTTTGCTGGGTGGCACGATCCCTGTCGAAGACTACCATGCGGGCCACTTGCCCACATCGGCCATGCTCGCATATCGAAATCCTTCTCATCATCTGCATCAGCAACACGTGGACACCATCAGCATCAGCAGCAGCATAAACAGTATCATCAGCATCCGCATCAGCATCAGCATCAGCATCAGCATCAGCATCATCATCATGGGCGTGACCAGCATCGGCGCCTTCATTGGCCTTGCCGTCCTCATCGTCATCATCGTCGCCATGATCGCTACTATCATGGCCGAGTCTGCCGTTGATACCGCGCCCGCCCGAGTCACCGACTCGCACTGAATCCCCCGCGCGTCAGCGCGCCCTGCTAGACGCGCTGGGGTGTCCCCAACGGTCAACGCCATCGTAGCCGCGTCGGTCGTGCCAAACTAGCTGGCCGCGCTGCGCGCGAGCCCGCGCGCTCGCGCGGCCGCAGCGGTGCGGCAGCCACGGCCAAGCATTCAGCGCAATCGCCACGCAGGGGTTCTGCAAACCGAGCTGTGGGTGGGTGGGTGGGGTGAATGCGCGAGCATTGGGGGTGTTCTGCACGGTGAGTTGCGCCACATAGGTTGCACAGCATAGATCACACACCACCTATTGTTGGAAACGCAGTGTTCAGGGCTCACGCTGGCGAGCCTGTTTTTTGTGTTTAACATTCGTCTTATTCCTCGTCGTCGTCTTGCTTCCGTATATTGTTGTAATTGTGCGTTGGCATATTTATGTGTTCCATAGTGTTTCTGATCGTGATCCGCATTATGATGTCCGTTATGA
>CAUYUJ010021747.1:85000-127500 GCA_963575745.1 Prorocentrum cordatum | reverse complement strand
CCTCCTCCTCCTCCTCCTCCTCCTCCTCCTCCTCCTCCTCCTCCTCCTCCTCCTCCTCCGCTCGAAGCACTTGTCGGTCTCGGCCCCGGGAGGGGTCCATGGGACCGGATGTGAGCGGGACCTGCCCTCGTGCACCCGGCAAGGGAGGGGGGGCCCAGCGGCGCAGATGCGAGAGATCCGCTCGGGCCCACGAAGGCTGAGATTCCTGTTGTCAGGGGGGGGGACGGGGGCCCAGCGCCGATTCAGGAAATCAGCGCGGAGTTCCGACAGATTATGTGTTGGTGCCGCTTCGTTTTCTGCGGGCAAGATTTGAGTATGTATATATACATATATAAATAGACATGGCATGAAATAAACATGTAAAAATGTATATACATGCTTTCATTGCGTCTTGGACTGTCTGGGATGGGGCGCCAGAAGGACGAGGCGCAGTGGATATGGAAAATTACCCTGTGACGTACCCAACCCATTTGTATCATGGGAAACGAGGAGTTGGCCGAAACTTGCACGGACAATCAAATTGCAAGATCCGTTGTTTGATATGTAAGCTACTTGGGACACGCGCCAATGGAATGACGCGCAGGAGAACCAAACAAGAACGAGGGGCGACAACTACAGGCTCGAAGAGGACATGGGGAGTCGGGAACGAAGAGCAGGAGAAAGACATGCGGGAAGCCCACTGTACTGGGCCCCCCAGCAGGCCTCGAAAGTGGCGACAGTTTCACAGATCGCAGCCCCCCAGGGATGGCGAGGTCCCATTTGGATCCGCCGTGGTACCCACTGCGCTGGGCCCCCCAGCCACCCTCGAAAGTGGCGACCCAGTTTCGAAAGTGGCGACAGTTTCACAGATCGCAGCCCCCCAGGGATGGCGAGGTCCCATTTGAATCCCACTGCGCTGGGCCCCCCAGCAGGCCTCGAAAGCGACAGTTTCACAGATCGCAGCCCCCCAGGGATGGCGAGGTCCCATTTGAATCCGCCGTGGGTACCCACGGCGCTGGGCCCCCCAGCAGGCCTCGAAAGTGGCGACAGTTTCACAGATCGCAGCCCCCCAGGGATGGCGAGGTCCCATTTGAATCCGCCGCGGGTGCCACTGTGCTGGGCCCCCCAGCAGCCCTCGAAAGTGGCGACAGTTTCACAGATCGCAGCCCCCCAGGGATGGCGAGGTCTAATTTGAATCCGCCGCGTGGCGTCACTGTGCTGGGCCCCCCAGCAGCCTCGAAAGTGGCGACACTTTCACAGATCGCAGCCCCCCAGGGATGGCGAGGTCCATTTTAATCCGCCGCGAGTGCACACTGCGACACTTTCACAGATCGCAGCCCCCCAGGGATGGCGAGGTCTCATTTTAATCCGCCGCGAGTGCACACTGCGCTGGGCCCCCCAGCAGCCCTCGAAAGTGGCGACAGTTTCACAGATCGCAGCCCCCCAGAGATGGCGAGGTCCCATTTGAATCCGCCGCGAATGCACACTGTGCTGGGCCCCCCAGCAGGCCTCGAAAACGGCAACAGTTTCACAGATCGCAACCCCCCAGGGATGGCGAGGTCCCATTTGAATCCGCCGCGAATGCACACTGTGCTGGGCCCCCCAGCAGCCCTCGAAAGTGGCGACAGTTTCGCAGATCGCAGCCCCCCAGGGATGGCGAGGTCCCATTTGAATCCGCCGCGAGTGCACACTGTGTTGGGCCCCCCAGCAGCCCTCGAAAGTGGCGACAGTTTCGCAGATCGCAGCCCTTCAGGGATGGCGGGGTCTCATTTGAATCCGCCGCGAGTGCACACTGCGCTGGGCCCCCCAGCAGGCCTCGAAAGTGGCGACAGTTTCGCAGATCGCAGCCCCCCAGGGATGGCGACGAGCGAGGCAAAAGGTTGGGGGGAAGAGGGGGGCGGGAAGGCGCAAGCAGTGCTCTATTCAAAACGAGAACCCAACGCAGGAGGGTTGGGAATCAGGATTTAGCCTCTAGGAACCAGACTTTTATCCATATCCACTGCGCCTCCGGTTCCTGGGGAGGGGAACCCGAAATTCCAAGACGCAGCGGATGTGGATACACACCTCTTGCGCTGCGCCTCGGGCTCTTGGGGAAAGGGAACCCCAAAGCTCCAATGACGCAGACAGACAGAAGCCTTGCGTCCAGGTGGACGCGTTGGCAGGAAAATACAAGTGATCAAACGTCATCGGCACGCTCGAAGCACAGAGGTGTGGCCAAACGCCACACGAAGAAATCGAAGCACGGGGGCGTGACCAAACGCCATACCTGAAGATGACGACGGATAAAGACGACGATGATAGATCTGCTCACCTGCTCAAACATGTTGCAACAAATTGTAAACTGAAGACGCCCATTGTTGTCTCGGTCGTCCGCGTCTGCGCTTGCGAGCCCAATTCTTCGGCGACCCATCGCCGTTGCAAAGAATTCTGTTTACTAAAGCAGTAGGCCCATATGCGACAATTTTCTGGTACAGCTTAATTTGTCTCCCAGCAAAAACTTGCGATAGCGGTTCCGCCCCAGCCTGGTGGAGAACGCTTGCGTTGTTGTTCCGTGATATGAAAGAATGTGGAATTCCAAGTATGCGTCGCAAACATCGGCAATGGAAGGCATCGAGCCGGCATCTGTCTGCTTTCAACAACAACAAAGAATCAAAATAATCTAATAGTTTGTTCATAACAACGTTGTCGTAGATCTTGTGTTTCCGTCTCCAGCCCAGAGATGCGCGTGACCAAAGTTTGTTAAGTTGTTTGGAAAGTTTGCTTGCTTCTCCCAATCTTCTGCATAGCTCCGCAGACGTTCTCCCGTCACATGCAAGCAAACCTCCCAAATACACTACCAGTCGGCGTCGTAACCTTTTGATTTGTCAAAATTTGCATGTGTATTGTTTTTCCCCCAATTCAGCTCCAAACCACAATTGCGCCCCTCCTCAACGATAGCGTTCAACATGTTCTAGAGGTTTGATTGGTGCTGGGATACTAGCAAAGTGCCGTCGACATAAAGAACATCCCGGGTGACCACATATCCCGGCTCCTCGTCCAGGTGTAGCGAGTCGATGGCGTCGTGCAGCATGACAGTCTGGACTGCTATGAATAAGTATGGAGAAAGCGGACACCCTTGTGCCATTCCAGCGTTCTGCCAGTGGAAGCACACCTTGCCCGCACCTTCGGCGTCGCCGTCTTCGTCCTCGTCCTCGTCCTCGTCCTCGTCGCCGCCGCCGCCGTCGCCGTCGTCCACGTCGTCGTCGCCGAGAGGAGGACGAGCGCGCGGCGCGGGAGGCGCAGGCGCGCCGCGACCGCCAGAGAGCGGCGGCCAGGCGGCGGGGCCGCCCCGGCACGGGCGGCGACCGGCGGCCAGCTGCCGGCCCGGCCACGGGCGACCTCGGACGGGCCCGCGCCCGCGGGGGCGGGCCAGTGATGGGCCTGCTTTCCACCACCACCACCGTAAGTTGGAGGGGGAGGGGGCCCTCCTCCTCCTCCTCCTCCTCCTCCTCCTCCTCCTCCTCCTCCTCCTCCTCCTCCTCCTCCTCCTCCTCCTCCCTCCTCCTCCCTCCTCCTTCGACTACTTCAGTAAGGGTTTGCTTGGAAGAGAGTTGCAGAGTGCGCCGCCCTGCCGCAACCGCGGGGCTCAAGCTTTCACGGGCGGGCGCACGCTTCTCGCGCGCGTCGCATGCCCGACCTGCCGGTGGCTGTCGCGCACTGGGCAGGTCAGGCCACTTTCGCCTGGCTTGGATCCTGCCCGAGGTGCCCCGAGTCTGTCTGCGGCTCCCTCGTGTGCGGAGAGGTGCACTGCCCCCCGGCGCCAGCGTGCCCGCAGTGCCCCGCGTGCCCAGGCTGCCCCGGGGCCCCCGAGCCAGCCTGCACCACCCCTGCGGCAGCGCCGCCGTGGCTCCCTGGCTGGCTCGCGTCCGCTGGAGTCCTGCTGCTGGGCGCGGCCGGAGGAGCTGTGGTGCCTGCCCTCGCGCTGGGCACCTGGCAGGTGTTGCGCTGGCTGACGGCTCAGTGTCCCCGCCGCGGGACTGATGGCGGCGGCGATGCCCCCACCGATACTACGACCCTGGCTGTGGCTCTGGTACCAGGGCGAGGCGCTGTACCACCAGCGGCGCGTTGTCGGGGTGCTGGCCTCCTCGGCGACTCAAGTGACTGACGCCGACGAGGTCAGCGGCGTCTCGCCGGACGGCGACCCCGAGCAGATCGACCTCTCCGGGGCCTCGCGGGACATCGAGGCCTGGCGCTGGTCGGAGGTCTTCCGTCCTCCCCCGCCTGGTATCCCGCGAGGTCAGGTGCACCGCTTCCAGCAGGAGCCCGACGCCGCCGCCCTCGCCACGATGCGCGCGGACGCCGAGGCGTTCTGCGACGCCGCCTTCCTCGCTCGCGAGCGGGCGGCAGGGCAGCCAGCGGTGCTCCCGGCGACGGGCAGCCTGGTCGACGCCGTGTGGCCCGCGCCCGCGGCGCCAGCCGCGGCCGCCGCTGCGGCCCCCGCAGCCCCCGGGCTGCCGCTGGCGCTCCCTGGGATGGCGCCCCCCCCGGGCCCTCCGGCCCTGGGCGCCCCCGCCGCGGCCGCCGCCCCGCTGGTCCTGCTCGGAGCACCCCCAGCCGCGCTGCCTGGCGCTGCTCCACCGGGGGCGGTGGTGGCGGCCCCGCTGGCCGCCGCGGCGCCTGGAGCCGCCGCCCCGGCCGCATTCCCCGCGGCCATGGCTGCTGGCGCCCCTGCAGCTGGGGCCCCGCTGGGCGCAGGACTGGGCATGGTGGCAGCGGCACCCTACCCGGTGATGGTCACGGTTGAGACGACGACGTACGGCCCGCGTGGGACTCCAGTGGCTCCGAACGGCACGGAGGTCATGTCTGGCGACGTCGGCATCCACACGGCTCCTGGCTATGGTGGCTTGCTGGTTCGTACGATTCGCTCCGACCAGGTGCAGGATTTCAAGGGCCTCGAGGCAGCGGGTGACGCCCGCCTCCTCAGCGTGATCGCGGTGAATGGTCAACGCTCCCGTCGAGCCTGGCGTGACGTGGCCAGCTCGCTATCCGAGATCGCCTTCCCCGACTGGGCGATAGAGGGCCCCCGCACCACCCTTTGGCGCTGCCGATGGATCGACCGTCGGGGCGGGGGCCCTCTCGACCACCACCGCTTCTTCGTGATGGTCCACCGCCTCCACAAGGACAGCTGGGGTGTCCCGATGCACGAGTTCGGGATGAAGGCCCTCGAGACCCTCGGCGCCTACGACTCGCTCGACCTGCCGAACGTCGCGGGGATCGAGTCGCTGATGCGCAAAGTGCAGCTGGTCGAGTACGCGCATGCCAAGCACGACGGGTTTGCTGGGGCCAGCACCGAGGTGGCCGACGGCGACCTGAATGCCAAGAAGAAGGGCCGTGGCCGAGGCCGAGGACGAGGAGGCGCCGCGGGCGCCTTCGGCTACCTGGACGAGCACACCGCCTTCCGGGGGCAGCGTGAGACGGGAGACGCCATGGTGTGCCCCGCCTTGGTCGAGCGGGTTGGCAAGCAAGTCGAACGCGATGCCAACATTTTAAAGCAGGTCCGAAAAGCCCGAGAAGAGCGGGCTGATGCGGGCCATGGTCCAAATTAGTTTTGGACGCACGGCGGTCGCTCCCCCTGGCGCCCGCTGTTCACACTCTGTGGGGCTAGGCTCGCCGTGGCAGGCGCGCCTCGATTTTCTGCCAGCAGAGGCGCAGGGCCGCGCCATCATCTCCCCCTTCCTCCTGTCCTCCTCGTGCTCTGGCCATCGCGTGGCGCCTGGCCCCATGTCGAGAGCGTGCCCTCGTGATATTTTTCCCCTGCCTGTGCCGGCCTCCTCTGACCCCCCTAGGACTTCTGTCTCGCGCAAAGTTCGGAGGAGATTCGAGGTCCACCGTCAGTCAGCATCCTTGGTCTCCGAGGTGGTTTCGGTCTTGAATCAGTTACACGGTCAACACGGTTCGGACAGCGGTCAAACAGTATCGGCGGCCCAGAAGGCGTGTTTGGAGCATATCCACCGTGCGGTTCTACGATTTGGCAAGCCCCCGGCGGACCTCACCTCTGCAGGGGCCTTACGAGAGCTCCGCGTTAACCCAGGCTACTCCGTGACGAGCAGCCCCGTGGTTCTCATCAGCGAGGCCAATATAAACAGAGTTACCCTTCCTCCTGTCGGGTGGTCACCTGCTGGAATTTTGCAGCTGGGCGGCTCCGTCGGCGAAGCCATAGTTGATGAGCTGCATGCGCTACGGCGTCCTGACCCAGCACTTGCAGATACTTCTACACCTCCTCCCAGAATTTACCACGATCCTCATCTCCGTTCTCATCCTCGGCTTTATGCGCGCTTCCTGCTTCGCCTCAGTCAGTCTAACCTTGTGACGTGGAGGCGAGAGTGTACATCCTGCGTGGGAGTCTTCTTTGTGGCTAAAAAGAACGGTGACCTTCGTTTGATCCTCGACGGGCGTCAGGCAGGCGAGCATTTCGATGAGCCCCCTCACGTTGACCTAGCTACTGGGTCGGCGTTCTCGGCCCTGGAGGTTGACGGTGGGGGGCCTATCTATGTTGGGGAGACGGACATTGAGAATGCCTTCTATGGGATTCAGCTACCTCCGGAGTTCTGGCAGTTTTTTCGGGCTACCTCGAGTACGAGCTGGGGCCCTAGGTATCACTACCGACAGCGCTGGAGGCCCCTTGAGGGCCAGCGACTGGGTTACCCCGTGCTTTACCGCCGCCCCAATGGGACAGTCTCTGGATCTGTCAGCGTATCATGGAGTTCCGGGCCCGCACCAACACGTTGGCTTCCCCCAGTCTGGCTTTTGACGATGCGCACCTTCCTGTCCGTCTGGTTCGATCTTCCACGCAGGTATTACATACAGAGTACGTTGACAACTTCGTTGCCCTTGGCCTCTCGAAGGACCCCACGTATGCCGTGACTGACTCCGTCGATCGCAGTCTCCGAGACGCTGGGTTTCGCACCCACGGTCCGACGGTGTCGGCTGGAGGGGGTGTTCTCGGTTGGACCTTCGACCAGGACGCCCCGACGATCGGGATCAGTCACCGCATAGGCTGGCGAATACGACTAGGGTGTCTGGCTGTCGCGGACATGAAGTACGCCTCGGGGGATCTTGTCAGGGTCGTCGTGTCACACTTCACGTCTCGGGCTCTGCTGCGCCGCGAATTACTCCCATGTCTGCAGGCTTCGTTTTATTCCATCGAGTCGTCCGGCCACCACACGCGTGTTCTCTGGAGCTCAGTCAAACGGGAGCTTCGTTGGTGTGCCGCGCTGATCGCACTCTCTTTCCGCGACGTCAATGCCGCCTGGCCCCCCATGGTCTACTGCACCGACGCGTCCTGGTGGGGCGCAGGGGTCGTCAGGGGCATCCGCAGCGTCCAGGAAGTCCAGCACGTGGGCCACTATACGGAGCGCATGCGTTACTCAGCGGCCCACGAGGCCATCCTCAAGCCACGGGACTCGGCTCTGAAGTGTTCGGTCAGCGGCGGGGTCACCGCCTCCCCCCAGGACTCCGAGATCCCGAAGGCCCCCTTCCCCGAGGTCCCAGAGTCGGTCTACGGCGGCGACTGGTCCCTCGTTATGTCCCAGAAGTGGTCCCGCAAGGAGGCCCAGGTTGTCTTGGAGGCTCGGTCGCTCGTGCTCACCGTGAAGAACATAGTTCGGAACACTCAGAACTTCGGTTGCAAGCACCTGGTTTTGAACGATTGCATGGCTCCCATTCTTGCGTTTACCAAGGGACGATCGTCGAGCCCTGGGGTCCTACAGTGCTGCCGTCAGACGGCTGCCATGTTGCTGGCCTCTAACTCGTATATCGCCTGGAGATGGGCCCCATCAGAATCCAACGCAGCCGATGCCGCTTCTCGAGGTCGGGCAGGAGCTTTCCGATTCAATGCTGCGCCGAATCCAGTTGCAGCACTCGGGCCCGCGGGGCTCGAGGTCCCCCGCGATGGCTTCCTCGGCGACAGCCGTGACGGCGGGCCCGCAGCTGGTGCCGTGCCCCCTGGGCGCCCACGCCGGGGGCCTGCCCCGTGCGGAGGTGGCGCCCAACCTCCCGGCGCCCTCCTCGCGGCGCCCATACCGCGAGTGGGTGCCCCACGGCCCCGGCGCTCAGGAGGCGAGGGCCGCCAAGCGGGCGAGGGCCTTCCCCGCTGCCGCAGAGGCCCCACCGCCGCCAGGCGCCCCGACCTTCCTCGAGCTGCAGAGCGTCTCGCCGAAGGTCGCCCAGGACTACCAGACGTACGCGACGGCGTTCTACCAGCGGGGCCAGGAGCGCCACCTGCTCAGCGACATCGCGACCTCGCTGAGGTCGGCGCCGGCGATCGACCTAGCCCTCGTGGCGTACATGCACGAGAAGTTCTTCGCAGGCGAGCTCTCCTACGTGTCGACGAAGCTGATCGCGGGTCTCTGCTACTTCTGGACATACCCCAACGGAGCGCCCCTCGAGCTGCCCCGCAGCTTTCGCGCCTTGACGGGCTGGAAGCGCATGGTGCCCGCCCAGAGCCGCCTGCCGCACCCCTGGGTCGCCCTGTGCCTGTGCGTGCAACACATGATTGCCGCGGGCCAGGTGACGGAGGCAGGCCAGCATCATCACCTTCACGTTCTACCTGCGCCCCAGCGAGTGCCTGCGTCTGCAGGGGAAGCTGATCACAGCTCCCGCCCAGGCGCCTCGCCGCGTGCAGGACGGCCAGGGCCAGATGTGGCCCCTCCTCCTGCACCCGCAAGAGGGCGGCGCCACGTCCAAGACGGGCCGCGTGGACGAGAGCCTGCTAGCGGACAACCCCCTGTTCCCGTGGTTGCCGCAGGTGCTGGGCCTCCTGAAGGCCAAGTTCCCCCACTCGCTGGTCTTCAACTTCGGCCAGGCGCAGTGGGGCCGGGCCTTGAAGGGCGCGGCGTCCGCTTGCGGGCTCACTGCCCTGGGCGACCCGTGTCTGCACCGCCTCCGCCACGGAGGGGTGTCGCACGACCTCCTCTTCAAGGCTCGCACTCTCCTGAGCGCCAAGAAGCGCGGCCGCTGGGCCAGCGACCGCAGCCTGGCCCGCTACGAGCGGGGCGGGCGCATCAACGAGCAGCTGAGCCTCTTGTCCCAGGACATCCTCATCGCCGCCGACCTGGCGGCCTCGAACATCGGCGTAACCCTCGTGAATGCCTTCCGCTCTTTGTGAAGCAGCGGGGCGTCCCCGCGGCCCTCGAGATCTTCGCTGGCCCCGGGCACCTGTCTGAGGTTTGGCGCCGATCCATGAGGTCGGCTGGCCACCCTGTTTTCGAGATCGACATACGGCACGGGGTTGAGCATGACATGTGCAGTAAGGCCCTGGTCAAGCTTATTCGGGGCTGGGTCCGAGGTGGGCTCGTGACGGCCGTGTTCATGGGTACGCCGTGTAATTCCTTCTCTCTTGCACGGAACCGCCCTAACGGTCCCCCGACCCTCAGGGCGTCCGAGTACCCCGAGGGCCTCCCCAAGCTCTCAGACAGCTGCCGCAAAGAAGTCGACCTCGGAAACTCCCTGTGTGCCGCGAGTTTCAGTATCTTCCGTGAGTGCCATTTGCTTGGGTGCCCAGTGATCGTCGAGAACCCTGCGAGCTCTCATCTTTGGAGACAACCCCAGGTCCTCAAGGTCCGGCAGCTTCCTGGTGTTTCAGAGGTGGTTTTCGACATGTGCGCTTTCGGCACCGTCTGGAGAAAATCTACCCGACTTCTTGGGTGTCACGTTGATCTTCGACCACTGGATATTCGATGTAGAGGCAAAGGTGTATGTACGTTCACTGGCTCCCCGCATTTTACCCTGGAGATGAAAGGCTCCAAGATCGTATCAAAGCAGGCGGAGGTTTACCCCTTCTCTGTATGCCGAGCCATTGCGATAATATTCCGTGCTGCTCTAGTGCAACAACGTGCTAATAAATTTCGGCCTCATGTTTGAGTCCAGAACGGTGTTCGCGGAGGTTTTACTGTTCCTGGGCTTTACACTGGTTCGGATTTTATACAGTACTGTTTCCTGGTCTGTACGTTGTCCCCTTCCCTGCAGTCTCGGGGGCAAGCACATCCCAACACAGATCGTGTCCCTGGCGACGGAGAAAACATCTGGCCATGCATTCGACTACTTCAGTAAGGGTTTGCTTGGAAGAGAGTTGCAGAGTGCGCCGCCCTGCCGCAACCGCGGGGCTCAAGCTTTCACCCAACCCCCCCTCCCTTCTGTAAAGCTGGCCGAGGCATTGGCAGGCGGATGTTATACAGTACTGTTTCCTGGTCTGTACGTTGTCCCCTTCCCTGCAGTCTCGGGGGCAAGCACATCCCAACACAGATCGTGTCCCTGGCGACGGAGAAAACATCTGGCCATGCATCCTCCTCCTCCTCTCTCCTCCTCCTCCTCCTCCTCCTCCTCCTCCTCCTCCTCCTCCTCCTCCTCCTCCACCTCCTCCTCCTCCTCCTCCTCCTCTCCTCCTCCTCCTCCTCCTCCTCTCCTCCTCCTGCCTCCTCCTCCTCCTCCTCCTCCTCCTCCTCCTCCTCCTCGCTCCTCCTCCTCCCCCCTCCGCCTCCTCTCCTCCTCCTCCTCCTCCTCCTCCTCCTCCTCCCCTCCTCCTCCTCCTCCTCTCCTCCTCCTCCTCCTGCCTCCTCCCTCCTCCTCCTCCTCCTCCCTCCTCTCCTCCTCCTCCTCCTCCTCCTCCTCCCCCTCCCTCCTCCTCCTCCTCCTCCTCCTCCTCCTCCTCCTCCTCCTCCTCCTCCTCCCCGCCTCCTCCCCCTCCTCCTCCTCCTCTTCCTCTCCTCCTCCTCCTCCTCCTCCTCCTCCTCCTCCTCCTCCTCCTCCTCCTCCTGCTCCTCTCCTCCTCCTCCTCCCCTCCTCCTCCTCCTCCTCCTCCTCCTCCTCCTCCTCCTCCTCCTCCTCCTCCTCCTCCTCGTCCTTCCCCCCTCCAGCTTCTGGTGGCGGCGGTGGAAGAGAGGCCCATCAGCCAGGGCGGCGGGCGAAGCAGAAGCCACGCACGTAGCTTGCGCAGCACGCTCACCGAGGACCCGCCTCGTCTCTTCAGCCTTGGAGCCGGCCGGGGGTCTTGGGTGGCCCGGCAGTGGCTCCAGCGAGCAGGAAGGGGCGGCAGGTTCGAGGCTCGGGTCTCGGCATCGCTCGGACGTGTGCATTTTTCCTTCGGCGAGGAGCATCCTTGATCATTTGGCAAAAAAACCACGCACGAAACCGAAAAAAACACAGGGAATGGACGCCCGAGCGATGGCGAGGGGTTGGCTGTCTGTTTCTGTTCAGCCTCTGGGACTGTCAGAAACGGCTTCAGGGTGAGAATTTACATCAGATGGGCCACGGGAGCCCGGGAGGGATCCGGGGATCGATTTTGAATGGACGTGGTCTCGTCCCACCTCTTGGCTGATCTCCCTCGGGGCCCAACCAGCTCAGGACCCCCCAGCCGCCTCCAACATAGTTTGCTCATCACGCTCACAGAGGACCCACCTCGCCTCGTCAGCCTGCTTCCAGGAGCACCCTCGTTACCTCGCGGAGGCGCGCTCGAGCAGACCTCTAGGTCACCCGCGGGGGCGCGAAGATAGTCACGCTGCACGCGTCACGGTCTGGACCAGAGCGGTTGCCCTTCTCCAGGGGGGGGCGCGCGAGGGCGCGCAGATATTCGAGCCGAGTGATTGGGCCTCCCAGATGACGTCCGAGTAGATGGAGTCGGAGGATCGCGCCGCATCGCCAACGCATCGGCGATGCGGCTCGATGTGGAACCCGATTTCTTCCACTTCGACGTCGCCGATGCATCGCCGGCGTGGCCAGTGCATCGCCGATGCATTGCCGACGTGGCCAGTGCATTGCCGATGCATCAGTGATGCATCGACGAGGCACCGGCGATGCATCGACGATGCGGCGCGATCCTCCGACTCCATCTGCTCTGATCCTGGGAGACCTCTGCGTAGGCCGCCGAGCGTTTCGCTGGTGGCCTCGCGCCCCCATCCTGGGATGCTCGGGCCGAGTCTGGCCTCGGGGCCGACGGTGCCGGAGCGCCTCTGCTTCCGATGATTGGGCGCGAAGTCATGGGAGGGCGACAAATATCGGGGAGGGAGGAAGGTGCCTTTGTCGGGCCCTAACGGCCCCCTCTCGGGGCCCCGAAGGCCCCCTCTTGGGGCCCTACGGGGCCCCTTTTTCTGCAGCCCTCGCTGCCCCCCCATTTATCGCCCACCCAGTAATTCGCGCCCGATTGAGTTTCTATCCTGGCCTGTGTCTTGCGTGGCCGCACCCCCGTGCGGCGACTACGAAGAGGTTGTGGTCACGCCGGGGTGTGGTCTGCGAGCTTACGCTGGGGAGCACCACGTTGCCTTCGTTTTCTTCCACAGGGGCCGGGCGGAGAACTCTGTCGAGGTCCTCGCCCGCCCCCCCTGGGTGCGCGTTGCAGACCACACGCTTCGGAGTCGCCGACCCTTCTCTCCTTCTCTCCTCCCCTCCTGGCTCATGCCATGAAGCAAAGGGGCTCTAGGGGAAAAACTCGAAGACTCACAAGTTGCATTAGCATATAAACGTTCGAAGGTCCACACGGACCTCCAAAGTCTATACCGATCGGTGGTTGAAAGTAGGTATTTTGGGATTCCCAGATTTCAATATACTTTCAGCGCCTTTCTACTTCAATGGTCGAGAGGTTTCACCTTGTCCGTCCTCATTAGGGGGCGGACGGACTCCAATCTAATTTCAACGCTTTCCTATGTCATGTTTCTATATACTTCTTCCGACCCCTACGGCGAATCACCGAAGACGCCTACGGCGAATCACCGCCGCCCCCTGCCTTTTTGGAAGCGCCTGCGTGACCGAAAGTTGGGTTTGAGCTTGGGGAAGCTATCGGGCCGCGCGTTCCCCGAGCGGGTTTTGGAAGCCTTGGGGGAACACGGAGTCGGGCGAGCTATCGGACGCGGTGGTTTCTGAGTTTTCGGTCCTTCCTGGAGGACGTGTTGGAGGGGTCTTGGACAGCCTCTGGCGGGCCTTTTGGGCAGTCTAAGGCCGTCTTCAAGCCATCTGGGGCCGTCTTGGGTGCATCTTGGGGCCATCTTCGCCATCCTGAAGGCCTTCTTGGGGTCTTGTTGGGGCCCTTTGGGTGGCCTCTTGGCCTGTATTGGGCCATCTTGGAGGCCTTTTGGGTGCTCATAGGTCGATGTTGGGGACCTCTTGGGCCGTCTTGGGCCGTCAGAGAGCTGAAAACAAGAAAATGCAAAAATCCGTCAAAAACCAAAGGACAATCAATGATTTTGTATCTTGAGGCCATCTTGGGCCGTCTTGGGTGCATCTTGGGGCCATCTTCGCCGTCTTGGAGGCCATCTTGGCCGTCGTGGATGCCATCTTGGCCGTCTTGGGGGCCTCTTGGGCCGTCTTGGGGTCTTGTTGGGGCCTCTTGAGGGCATCTTGGCCTGTCATGGGGGCATCTTGGAGGCCTCTTGAACGCTCTTGGGTCGATGATGGGGGCCCCTTGGGCCGTCTTGGGCCGTCGGAGAGCTGAAAAGAAGAAAATGCAAAAATCCGTCAGATTCCAAAGGACAATCAATGCTTTGGGCCTCGTCGGGCATTCCTGGAGGACTTCTTGGAGGGCTCTTGGGCCGTCGTAGAGGCCTCTTGCGGGCCTTTTGGGCAGTCTTAGGCCATCTTGAGGCCATCTTGGGCCGTCTTGGGTGCATCTTGGGGCCATCTTGGCCGTCTTGGAGGCCTTCTTGGCAGTCTTGGAGGCCATCTGGGGCTTCTTGGGGGCCTCTTGAGGGCCGTCTTGGGGCCCTCTTGGGGCCTTCTTGGGGGCCTCGTGGGCCGTCTTGGAGACTTCTTGGGCACTCTTGGGGCGATCTGAATGGCCTCTTGGGCAGTCTTGGGCCGTCGGAAGGCCGAAAAGGAGCAGAAGTAAAAATCATTCAAAAATATATGGAAATCAATGATTTTGACCTTTTCGGACTGTCCTTGAGGACCCTGGATGACCTCTTCGAGGCCTCGTGGGCCGTCTTGGAGGCCTCTCGGAGGCCTCTGGGGCCGTCTTGGGCCGTCTTAGGTGTTATGTATGCGAACTTGGAGGCATCTCGGACTCGTTTTGACCTTCTTGGAGGCCATCTTGGACCATCTTGGGCGAACTTGGAGGCCATCTCGGAGCCGTCTGGAGCAGAAGAAACCTTTGCAACCACCTTTTGCGCGCCCTTCCGGGTGGCCCGCAGGACGGGCCGAAGCCCCAGGGGGAGTTCTTTTGGAAAAGAACCAAAACCAAAACCGAAAGGGTCTAGCACGCCGGGCACCCTTGTGGCAAGCCAACAGGGAGCGGCGGATCGAAGACGCCTACGGCGAATTACCGCCGCCCCCTGCCTTTTTGGAAGCGCCTATGTGGCCGAACGTTGATGCCAGACCTGCCAAGCTATCGGACCATGTGTTCCCCGAATCGGTTTGGAAAGCCTTCAGGGAACACGTGGGCATCTTGAAGGTCATCTTGGCCGTCTGGAGCCATTTTGACCCTTTCGGGCCTTCTTGGAGGACGTCTTGGAGGGCTCTTGAACCGTCTTGGAGGCCATCTTGAGCGTCTTGGAGACCTCTTGGGCCGTCTTGGGGGCCTCTTGGGGCCGTGTCTTGGGCCTCTTGGGCGATCTTTGGGGGCACTTGGGCCGTCTCGGGCCGTCGGAAGGCAGAACAAAAGCAAATGCCACAATCCTTCAAAAACCCTTGGGAAATCAATGGTTTTGGCCTTTTCGGGCCTTCCTGGAGGCCCTCTTGGAGGCCTCTTGGGCCGTCTTGGGCCATCTTAGGGCCATGTTCGGCCGTCTTGGTGGGCTCCTGGTCCGTCTGACGCCGTCGGAATGTAGCTGGTCTCCAGATTTTCCCCGTCAGGTTTAGCATATGGTTAGCTTGTCATATTTCACCCGTTGTGACACGTTTGGCTCAAGGGAAAAGCATCTATTGCCCCTGCTGCTGCCACAGTTGGTAGCGGAGCCTGGTGCGGCGGGCGGCCATGGGTGGCGGCGGGCATCCCTGAGGGGGCGAGCCCGGCCGCTGCTCGCGAGCCCCCTGCTGTCTCCGGGCTCGCGCCGACGGGGCGGCGCGGCACACGGAGATGCCTGACGATAGCAAGAACGGCAAGGACGACGACAGCAAAGGAGTGACGGGTTTCTCGGAGACCCCGCCGACAGCGCCACCAGCGGCGACAGGATCGGCAGAGGGAACTCCAGGAGCTGTGACCCTGTCAGCTCAGCAGCTGACGGAGCTGGGAGCTGGAGCAGTCAGACAGGCCATGCGGACGGTGACATCAGCAGGGCCTGCAGCCAGCAGCTCCCAGGGTCAGGACGAGCCCAAGGACGGCGGCTGGGACCCCTGGCGGGAGAGTGCAGAGGCAGCAGCAGGTGAAGATGGTGCCGCCCAGGGTTCCCACCGCTGGCATGGTTGGAAGGACTACGACCAGCAGAAGGACGACTGGAATGACAAAGAGTGGAAGGACGACAGCTGGAAGGACAGCCGCTGGAAGGACGACCGCCAGAAGGACGCCCGGACGGACGGCGCGTGGAGGGACTACGACACGAGCTGGCAGCGGACGTGGTCTGCTCCAGGTGCTGGCGGCGGAGGCGGCGGCTGGCACGGGAAGGGGGGCTACAGCGACGCCCCCTCCTGGCCGGGCTGGTCGCACTACAGCGCCTGGCGCAAGGCCCTCCGGAGGTGACACACCAACACGGACGTTCCTGTCTGGAGGCGCTCAGAGAAGTTCTTTCGGTTGTTCGAGTGGACGATGCAGACGCAGTTCGACAACATACCAGAGAGTATGTTGACCAGCGACGAGTGGATAGATGTGGTGCTGAAGAAGATGGACCTCATGATCGGCGAGCGCGAGGGGGGCGACCTCCGACGCAGCGGCAGGCGAGCTCTGTACGAGGCCTCCCGCGAGCCGAAGGAGACCCTCACGCAGCATGTAGCGAGGCGCGAGGCACAGTTCCTCGAGGCCGAGGGACACGACCTCATCCTCTCGTCCAAGATCAAGGGGTTCCTGCTCGAGGAGGGCACCGGGCTGAGCGCCCAGAGCATGCAGAACCTGAGGACCCTGACGCTGGGCAGGATCGACTTCGAGAGCGTGAGCTGGGCGCTCCGACAGATGGACGCATCCGGGACAGAGCGGATGCTTCCAGGAGGTAGGCAGGCCTCTCTGCTGGCCGGCGCCCAGGCCGAAGAGCCGGGCGAGGCTAGCGGCAGCTCTCCTCTCCCCTCATACCCGGTCGGTTCGTCGGAGGTCGGTCCGGACTCTGGAGCGGACGAAGAGATGGAGCCAGAGGACGACGACTACTACGACGACGGGGAGGACGAGGCGGCGCTCCTCGCAGAGCTTGAAGACCTGGACCTGGACGAGGACCAGATCGACGAGGCCTTGGCAATGATAGAGTCCAGGCCCAGCACTCGCACGTGGAAGCAGAACAAAGACACGAAGCGCGCGGCCCGTCAGGACCGCGAGTACTTTGGACGACCACGGTCCAGAGTGCCTCCTCCTCCTCAGCCTCGAGCAGGGCAGGGCGAGCGCGGGCGCGCCAGCCCGGAGCGCTTCGGCCAGGGCCGCGGCAGAGGCGCTGGCCGTGGCGCGCGTAGGCGCCCGCAGCTGTCCAAGGAGCAGCCGATGAAGACCACCCGGTGCGGCATCTGCAAGAAGAAGGGCCACTGGCACCGCGAATGTCCGGACAAGGACAACCCGAAGTACAGGCAGGAGCAGCAGCAGCGGGGCCAGAGGCGCACGGCGTCGGCCCACGCGCTCGTCGGCTGCGAGGCGGTCCCGGAGGAGCAGCTGACCTCGGACATGCTCGAGGACCTCAAGGCAGACGGCCAGTCCGAGGTGTACCTGACGGCGGCCGCGACCCAGGCGCTGGTCGACCCTGGCGCCGGTAGCGACCTGGTGGGGCTGATCGCGCTGAACCGCGAGTCCCGAGCCCTGGCCGACCTGGGGATGTGCTACGAGACGATCCCGAAGGAGTCGCAGCGGCCGCGGGCAGTTCACGGGGTAGGAGGAGCTGCCAAAGTCTTAGGCACTGTGCTGTTCCCAGTATGCCTCGGAGCGTCGCTAGGCATCGTGGAAGCCACGGTGCTGGCCGAAGACATCCCGCACATTTTGAGCGTCAATCTTCTTGATTTCCTCGAGTGCGTGATTGACCTGCCCGGGAATACTATGAGCTCGGGATTTCTGCAAACGAGCATTCCGCTCACTCGGCTCGGATCGGGCCATCGCATGGCCGAGATAGTGCAGCGGCTCCCAGAGCCTCTGGAGATTCCCGACGATGCCTTGCGCAAATACTCGTGCTTGAACAAGAATTAATTTATGCTGGGCAATCGGTCCCCACCGGAGATGCTCGAGTCCGGAGAAGTGCGCTACTACGTCCTCCTCCTCCTCCTCCTCCTCCTCCTCCTCCTCCCCCTCCTCCTCTCCGTGCTCATCCTGGTCCAGGTGATGAGGGGGTCGAGACGGTACCAGGTCAGGATCGGCGGGGACCTCAGCACGATCGGGAAGCTCTCATCAGTCATGCTTATCGGGGGCCTCTTGCCACGAGCTCAGATAGCGCCCAGATTGCGGGGCTCAGGATCCGTTGGAGCAACTAAGGCGAAGTTCGGAGAACGGCCCCATCGAGAGCGCTCGGGACGATCCGGGGCGCTTCCAGCAATCTGTCTTACCGTAGCCTGTCTTGGCTCGAGCTTCAGGCGAGACAGGTCAACTCACCAGCATTCCATTCACGAGTGCGCCCGCTGCAGCAGCCGGCGCCGAGGCAATGTGCCAGACGAGGATATTTGTCCTCATTGCGCAAGTGATCATGGTCAGGAGCGGAGGCAAGAAGCCCGCCGCGTACGAGGCGACTCAGGAGGAGCTCGAGCGGCTCAGGCAGCTTCGCGGGGTCGCGTCGCCAGGCGAGGGTTCTGTGGGAGTTCCGGCGACCATCGCGACGACGTCCGACTCGGGCCTCACGGACGACGAAGTTGCTATGCAGATGGCGACAGCGGACAGCCTCGGCATCTTCGATCCAGCAGTCGAGGAGGCAGTGCAGGCCTCAGGAGGGCCAGCGGCCGCTCAACCAGCATCTCAGCCGCAGGCAGCCAGCGAGTCGTCATCATCCAGCTCAGCACCTCAGCCACAGGCAGCGAGCTCGGCAGGGCCAGCGAGGAGGCCACCGACGTTCCAGGGGCCACCAGATCTCCCGGGCAACGCCCTTCGCTACAACCCGATTGCATTCGGTCTTGGCCCTCAGCAGCCTCCACCGAAGCCAGATCCAAGGACCGGGAGACCCCTGGCCTGGACTGCTGCTCGGCAGACAGCCCTGCCCATGCAGCCGACTCCAGTGACGCTTGGGCCAGCGGCTCAGGCCAAGCCTCCTCCTCATTTTCAGGCGTGGCCACCGACAGCAACGGAGGCACCTATCCAGATCAACGACGAGCCGGACTCAGGGTGTGCCCACCCACAGATCAGTAACCTTAAGAGGTCTTTTGTTTTGCTCCCCCCCCCCCCCCAGTTTTATTCGGCGGTGACTAAACTGGGCGTTCCCCCCCCTCCCCCCCCCCTCCTCCTCCTCCTCCTCCTCCTCCTCCTCCTCCTCCTCCTCCTCCTCCCCCTCCTCTTCCCCTCCTCAGAGGCAGTGAGCAGGGAGAGCAGTGAGCAGGGTAAGTGAGCAGTGGCATCAGTAGCAGTGGCAGCGAGCAGGGAGTGAGCGTAGTGAGCAGTAGTAACAATAGCAGGGAGTGAGCAGTAGTCGCAGCAGTAGCCGTAGCAGCGAGCAGCGAGCAGGGAGCAGGGAGCGAGCAGGGAGTGAGCAGTAGCCGTAGCAGTAGCCGTAGCAGTAGCAGTAGCCGTAGCAGTGAGTAGCAGTGGCAGTAGCAGTAGCAGCAGCAGTAGCAGTAGCAGTAGCAGTAGTCGTAGCAGTAGCCGTAGCAGTAGCAGTAGCAGTAGCAGTAGCAATAGGCAGCGCGCGAGTGAGGGAGCTCGCGAGTGAGCTTGTCAGAAGAAGGCCCTGGCGTTCGAGTCGGCGGCGGCGGGATAATTAAATTCCCGCTATTGTTCGCCGCGCTGACAATTGTCGGGAGGGTATTTTTCCCGGAGAACAATGCCTCGTGGACTACCCTGCACGCGGGAAGAATTTGCAAAAGAATCCCAAGGGAATTGCAATACAAATCTCTTTAGTCTGCGTGGCCACCAGGACCTCTCAGTAGGCCGCCGTCGTCGTCTTCGTCGTCGTCTTCGTGGTCGTTTTCCACGTCCTTCGTCGTCGTTAGTCGTCTTCGCAACCGTCGTCGCCGTCGTCGTCGTCGTCGTCGGTCGTCGTCGTCGTCGTCCGTCGTCGTCGTCCGTCGTCGTCGTCAGTCGTCGTCGTCGTCGTCGGTCGTCGTCGTCGTCGGCGGTCGTCGTCGTCGTCGTCGGCGTCGTTTTCGTCGTCGTCGTCGTCGCGCGGCGGGGGCGATATTTATTTTCCGCTATCGGGCGGGGCCCAGTCCGTCAATAAGGCCCCCCCCAAGATATTGATTTTCCACCTATTGCGGGGGGCTTTTCTAAAGACCTTTTGAGGTTATCAGATACTACGGCAATCAGCACGGCAGCGGATCCAAGTGCACGAGATGCGGGACTCGTCTTCCTGGAGTCCAAAGGTGCGTTTTCCAGAGGGAGACCCTCGCGGAGCTCCAGCAGAGAGGCCAGAGCAGACAGCGGCCCAAGCTGCGAGGGCGGCTGCGGCGTCCGCCAACCGGGCAGTCGAGATTCTACAAGCAGATGGAGCTGTTCAGCAAGGCGCGGCGGCGTTCAATACTGTCAACCAGCTCGGCGGACTTCTCCAGAGCCTGCAGTGGCAGCTGCACAATGTGCCCGAGGGCATTCGTGCTCTCGCCAACGTTCAAGAGGTCCTCGACACGATGGTGGCCCAGGCGCAGAACGCCCAGGAGACGCCGAACCAGTTGCAGGAGGGCATGCTGCAGATCCATCAGGGGGTCGTCAGGATCCAGCGGATCCTCGGGAGTCTCGAGGAGTTCGGCGAGTCGATCGATTTCGCGCAGACGTCAGTGGACAACATCGCCGAGAACCTGGCCAACATGAACAGCAACATGGGGTACATGCCCCACAACACGAACATGATGATGCACATGATGGTGCAGATGAACACGGCGATGCACGCCCTGACAGCGGCGATCGGAGCGACGGCCATGCCCGAGCCCGGCGCAGCGAGCAGCAGCGCAGCGGGGATGCAGCCCCCGACGCCCGAGCAGCCTCAACCTCCGAGGCCGTTCGGCACACCGCCGGGGTGGCCCGACGCCCTTCAGAGCGACGGCGGGACGGGGGACGGCATGGCGCCGACTACCACGACGGCAACTACGACGACGACTACCACGTCTCCACCAGGGGACTCCTCATGGGAGCTGGTCTGAGCCAGCGCAGTAGCTCCAGGACGCGACAGGCGTCGAGAAGCAAGACTTCTGCGCCGCAGCTGGCGGCCGGCTCCGCGAGCTGCCCCTGCTACTCGAGAGAGGAGCCTGAAACATCCCCTCTGTCACCTTCGACCTCCCCTCTTCCTCCTGCCTCCGCCTGCTACCCTGTGGGACTTCCCGCTCCCATCGCTACTCTCTCCACCCTAACTTTGAGAGAGCCAGAGTCGTTTTGGCATGACGGCGATTGGTTCAATGATGATCACGAGGCCGCCTGCCCGAGAGCAGTCTCGGCGGCGATCCAGAATCGCGCTTTGGGGGCTCTCGGCGAAGGCGCAGCTAGTCAGGACCTCGGCGAAGGCGCAGCTCTGGTCGAGAACGGAGACCGGAATCCCAGGAAGCAACGAGCCAAGACCGCTTTCATGGAGATTTTCCCCCCTCCTCGGACGGCGCCCGAGGTTGAACGCCGGGGGGCTCCTCTGGGGGAGCGGCCTAGCTGCGACCGGCTCTTGGGGTGGGACTCTTCGAATCCCAAGCACGTCCGGGACCTCTGGGACCAGATCAAGCGTGAAGAACCAGAGATCATCTGGATGTGCCCAGAGTGCAGGGTGTTCTTAGCCATTAATCGCCTCAATAGGGACCGTCGAGACCCCGGAGAGTGGCATCGAGCACTCATGGAAGGTCTGCGCGATCTGATCCCGCGTATGGAGGTCGCCAAACCTCAACATGACCGGGGTCGATACTTCGCGTTCGAACATCCGCTTTGCGCGTCGTCGTGGGGGGCTCAGGCGGTCTCGCTCATAGCGCCCCTCCCAGGGGTCCGCAGGCTAAGGGTCGACATGTGCGTCTTCGGGCTTCAGGTGGACGACAGAGGAGTTAACAAGAAGCCCACGGGGATTCTCACTAATCACCCAGGAATCAGCCAGGCCCTGGACGGTCACCTGTGCACCGGCGGACACCGCCACGCCTTGCTCGAGGGAAGTGGGCAAACCTCCCGGGCCGCCCGGTACCCTCGTAGGTTTGTTCGCCTCGTGGCGAAGGCGGTGTCAGAGCACTGGGGCGGGGGTTCAAGCAGGACTAGGCCCACTTGGGCCGAGCTGTCCGAGTGTCTCCCGGCGGCAGGGGCGGAAGGTGACGGCCCCCTCGACGAAGAAGCGGAAGAGGCGGAAGCTGGCTCCGAGGACAGCGGCGACGAGCCAGAGACTCGGCAGCCTCAGAAGGGCCCCGGGGGCGAGACCCTCTCGGAGCCAGATCCGAGCGAGGAAGAGAAGAGGCTGCTGTACAAAATACACGTGAACATGGGACACCCAAAGTCACGCAATTTCTGCCGGGTTCTCCGAGCCGGGGGTGTCAAGCGACACCTCGTGCGCTGGGCCAGGGACAAGTTCAGATGCTCGGAGTGCGCGGATAAGCGACGGGCATGCAACCACCGCTGGGTCGCCCTGCCCAGGACCTTCCGTTTTAACCATATCATCGGGATCGACTTGTTCTATCTCGAGTATGCGGGGGTGACCCACCCGTTTCTGAATGTGGTTGACCACGGCTCGAACTTGCAGATTTGCACTCGGATCCCCAACGCCCGTGCGGCGACGGTGTGGAATGCATTCGTCGCGCGCTGGATCCGACCCTTCGGGGCGCCCGACTTCCTGGCGTCAGACGGGGGCTCCGAGTTTGGTGAGAGGCTTGCCCGGGGAACCGAGCAATGGGGGATCACGCACCACGTGTGCGACGCCGACAGTCCGCGGCAGAACGGTCGGGTCGAGAGGCACGGTGGCTGGATTAAGGACCGTGTCAAGGCTGAGCTTGAAGCAGGAGCCGCCATCCCAGGCAGCCTTGAAGAGTCGGACGACCTGGTCCACGAGCTGGTCGCCCACAAAAATAGGTTCTGGCACCGTGGCGGTTTCAGTCCGCTCCAGCTGGTCTTCGGTCAGAACCCGAGGCTCCCTCGCGATCTGCTCTCGGACGATGCCCGGGCGGTGCCGGGCTGGCAGGACATGGTCCGTCCCGCCTCTGAGCAGGATGCGGCCGGTGCCGAGTTCGCGAGAGCGCAGGAGGTCAGGGCTGCTGCCAGGAGGATGGCCCTCGAGGTCAACGCCCGCGAGAAGATCAGCCGCGCCTCGCGCTCCCGTGCCCCAGGGACTCGCCAGTTCCCTCCAGGACAGTGGGTCTTCGTGTGGCGTCATATGAGCCGCACCTCGTCTCGAGCTGACGCCTTGGGGCGAAGGCGTGAC
This sequence comes from Prorocentrum cordatum, assembly GCA_963575745.1. NCBI lineage: Eukaryota > Dinophyceae > Prorocentrales > Prorocentraceae > Prorocentrum > Prorocentrum cordatum. Next base: position 104,947 of record CAUYUJ010021747.1, on the reverse strand, counting down.
GGTTGGACCGGTCCCGGAGTCGCGGTGCTTTGTGAGCAAGGCACCGCGTGGGTTGCTGTGCGCGCGAGGCTCTGGAAGCGCTCGCTCGAGCAGGTCCGTTTGGCCAGTCCCGAAGAAGAATGCGATATCCAGCTCGCCCAGAGCCCTCAGTGGCAAGACCTGCTCCGCCAGGTTCACACCAGGAGAGCGTCAGCCGTGGACGTCCAGCGCGAGGGGCCGCCTCCGGACGAAGCGTGGGACGAGCCATCCCGGGTGGAGCTCGACTCGGCGCCCAGGATCCCAGGACCCGGGCAGAACCCGCGGAGGCCGGGGGACCACCTCCTCCTCCTCCCTCCGTGGTGGGGCCGACTCGCGCGCGCCCTCCTCCTCCTTCCTCGGATGCGGGGTCGGCTGTGGGCAGAGCGGGTTCGGAGCACACCCTTCTTCCCTCCATTGCGGAGGACCCGGGCAGCGAGCCGGGACCCTCACCAGAGGGAACCTCCCCGCAGGCGCCCCGACAAGTCACCCCTGTCCCGGAGTCTGGCGACGGAGGCCTCGATCGGCCCGGAGAGAACGGCCCACCGAGCCCGTCCGAACACCTTTCCCCCGCTCCCGCTCCTTCCTCTGCTCCTCTTTCTTCTCCCCTTCCTGCTCCGGCTCTCTCTCCCCCCGCCCCTCCGGAGGGTGGCGTGCCGGGAGGGGCAGGCTGCAGCAGCCCTCAGGCGTTCCCGGCTGCATCCTGAGGGCCAGACGTGAGAAGCTCGCAGGTCGGGTCGGGGCCGAGCGGCCTCGAGCCCCCCCGAGATCAAGAGAGCTCGGACGGAGGAACCCGTCGGGAGCCGGGGGGGCCAGGGTCGGTCGCCCCCGTCGTCTTCCCCTCCTCTCCCCCCGGCCCCCTCCGAGGCCACCCCGCCTCCTCCTCCGCCCGGTCTGACGCAGAGGGGCCGGACCATCTCTGCTGGGCACGAGGACATGACCTCGGCGTCGGAGATGGTGCGACGCATCGAAGCGGGGGCGGCGCGGACCAGGCCCCGCTCACCTCGGGAGTTCGAGGTCACCGAGGATTTTCTCGTTGCCCCTCTCCCCTCCTCCTCCGGCGGGTCAGGTGATGGCGACGCGGGTGATGGCGGTGTCCGGGCCCGGCCTCTCAGCGAGTGGCGCGGCGCTGTAGGTTCCCGGGACTGGGCCACGGCGGCCAGCCGAGGAGGCGAGGTCAGCCTCAAGAGCTCGAGTCCGGCCGAGAGGTCCAAGTTCAGCCTTGCTGACGCCAAGGAGTGGAATGCGATGAAGGGGGCCGGAGCCGTCGACATCACCCCTCCCGCTCGCGCGGACATTGCGAGGAGGTCTCAGCCAGACAGGATCATCACGAGTAGGATGGTGCGTCGGTGGAAGCCAGTGGAGGGCACGGGAGCCAAGCCGGAAGCTAAATCAAGATGGTGTGTCCATGGACACAGAGACCCCGACTCAGGCCCCCTGCAATTGCACGCCCCTACGCCCCAGACCTCGAGCATCATGATGTTTACCCAGGCGCTGATGAATTTCGGCCTCCTGGCCGACATCGCGGACGTGAAAAACGCTTTCTGCCAGAGCGACCCGATGTCCAGGACCCAGGGCCACGTGTACGTCGAGCCTTGTGAATTGCATCGATCTTCCCCGAGGCCCCCTAATCCTGCTTAAGGTCAATGTCTATGGCCTGGACGATGCACCAGTTGCGCGGAGGCGGACGGTGATCAATTTCCTGTCACAGCACGGCTTCACCAAGAGCCTCTTAGAGCTGTGCTGGTGGATCCGCTACGGGCCAAATGGGGAAATCATGAATATGATGCTTCTCTAGGTGGATGACTTCTTTATAGGCAGTAGTTCCCCGGCCACCAGGTCCTGGATTGGGAATCTATTCGAGTCGCGCTTTAAGTTCGGCAAGTACCGAGACTGTCACGCAGGCGCAGTGGACTTTGCTGGGAGACGAGTAATTATCAGTGCCCAGAAGGCCACTCTAGATCAGGAGAAGTAGATCTTGGAGGAGATCAAACCGTTGACGATGGCCAGAGGCCGGCTCTCCACCAAGAACAGCCCCCTTGATCAGTCTGAGTTCCGGGCGCTCAGATCACTCGCCTTTAAGTTCAACTGGGTCGGCCGGGAATGCCGGCCCGAGGCCGCCGGTGTAGCAAGTATCCTTGCGAGTCGCTTGAAGGCTCCCACTACTGGTGACGTAGCCCTCGCCAACAAGATGGTGCGTCACCTTCGTTCGACAGCATCACGTGGGCTCACGGCGCGGAAGCTTGACCCCGAGCGCACGGCGTTTATATCGTTTTCGGATATTGGTGGAGTAGGAGCGTTCGACGACCTACTCGATGACAAGGGACTGCCTGTGGACCCCACCCAGGGCGCCTGGATGGCCCTGGCGGCCGACAAGAGCGTCCTTGAGAACAAGTCTGTACGTACATCGCTCTTGGGCTGGCGCAGCTGCAAACTCCGGCGCAAGGTACCGTCCACCTTGGCGGGAGAGACCCATGCACTGTCTTTGGCCGTGGCCGAAGTCGAGCATCTCCAGATTATATACCGGGACGTTGTGTTCCAGGACGTAGACATCCAGGACCATAATCGATGCTCTGGGCCATTCACTACTGTCCTCAGGAGCGACTGCCGACTGGGCTCCAGAGAGCACCAGGTGCACGTGGTGGACGCCAAGTCCATCTACGACACCATGCTCAAAGAGGGTAATGCCTCAGCTCGTGACCGTCGCACCGCAATTGATCTAGCGATCGTCTGCGAGGCCCTCGAGAGGGCCCAGGGCAAGGTCCGCTGGGCCCCGCATGGACGCATGCCGGTAGATTCCCTGACGAAGGACGACATCACCAAAGGGAACGCCGCCCTGTTCGATCTGATGACCAGCGGCCGGCTGGCGCTGATCGACGAGAGGTCAGAGGTTGAACGCCGCCGCACTCAACCCGAGCTGAAGAGCCGCACCCAAGCGGCCTCGCGCAAGGTCTTGGACGAGACATCGTGGGTTTCTTGGAAGGAGCTCCAGGACCAGACCCAGGCCGGTGGTGGTGGTGGTGGTTCCTCCCTTCTGCCCTCCTCCTCTCCATCCTATATACACCGCCAATTTCTATGCTTTCCAATAGTCTCATTCTCTGCGCCTATCCTTGTGCTTATCCTTCTGTTCCCCAAGGTTTTCCGCCACTCTCACAGCGAGAGGGCCGGTGACAAGCCACAGAGGCCTCGAGTCACCAGGGGAAGCTAAACCTGCTAGAAAGTCCGACCAGTGTAGCTGGTCTCCAGATTTTCCCCGTCAGGTTTAGCATATGGTTAGCTTGTCATATTTCACCCGTTGTGACACGTTTGGCTCAAGGGAAAAGCATATACTACCCCTGCTGCTGCCACAGGAAGCCGTTGGGGGGGGGCCTCTCGACTTGGGGCCTTCTTGGAATCCTCCAGGGCCGTCTTGGAGGCCCGTCTTGGGCGTCTTAAAGGCCTCCTGTGCCGTTTTGGGGGCCTCTTGGGACCGTCTCGGGGCCCTCTTGGGCCGTTCTGGGGCCATCTTGGAGGGCCGCCTCGGGCCGTCGGAAGGCCGAAAAGAAGCAAATGTCAAAATCCGTCAAAAACTTTAGGAACATCAATGTTGTGGGCCTCTTCTGGCCTTCTTGGAGGCCCTCTTGGGGGCCTGCGGGGCCGTCTTGGGCCAGCTTCGAGCCAACTTCGGCCATCTTGGTGGGTTCCTGGCACGTCTGACGCCGTTCTGGAGCCGTCTTGGGGGCCTTTCTGGACCGACTTGGGGCGCTTCGGGGCCGTCTTGGAGGCCATCTCGGCCGTCTTGGAGGCCATCTTGGGCCGTTTTGGAGGCATCCTGGGGCCATCTTAGCCGTCTTGGAGGCCATCTTGGGCCGTCTTGGAGACGTCTTGGAGACCATCGGGGGCCCTCTCGGCCGTCTTGGAAGCCATCTTGGGCCAACTGGAGGACACAGAGGCACGACGGACGCGTTTTGAGATCCTTTCCGGGTGGCCAGCGGGACGGGCCGAAGCCCGTCTTGGACCATCTTGGGCGGACTTGGAGGCCATATTGGATCATCTTTGTCGGACTGGCAGGCCATCTTGGCCATCTTGGACGCCATCTTGAGCCGTCTTGGAGGATTTGTTCGGGACTTCGCGATCCTGGAAGGGCCTCCCGGGACCCCGGCGCGACGGGCCGAAGCCCCAGGGGGAGTTCTTTGAGAAAAAGAACCAAAACCAAAACCGATGGGATTCGGCACGCCAGGCACCCCTTCGATGAATCGACAGGGGGCGGCGGATCGAATGGCCTTCGGCCCATTCCCTAGCCATTTTGGCTCAAGCCATTTTGGCTCAAGCCATTTTGGCTCAAGGCGCCCCCGCTGCCCGGGAGGCGGCGCGCTGGCGCCGTGCGCGCAGGCTGCCCCCCAGAGCGCATGAGCTCGGTGACCGAGCTTGCTCACGACCGGAAGGGGGCCGAGCTCTCCATCTGGGTACCGGGCGGCTGGGCAGCCCTGGTCGTCCCGATTGCCGCCTTGAGCATCTATGGGGCACCCGCAGGGCTTGGTGCAATTGGCGCGCATAGTCGGGCTCCTGCGCCTGCGCCTGGAGATGTGCAACGACGCGGGCCAGATCCCAGAGATCCGCCAGCAGATCGAGCAGTTCGAGCGTCAGAGGGAGCTGATGACGAGCAGCTCGCCTCCACCTTCACCGACGAGACCCCGTTCGCGCCCCACGAGGAGAACGGCGTCCCGTTCGCGCTCCACGAGGAGAACGGCGTCGAGACAGCAGGAACACGCCCTCCTCGGGGCCACGACTTCGCTTCCGGTTCCCCAGGGGGTCCTTCCTCTCCAACCGGTGCCGGGAGTACTGCGCGCAAGCATCGAGGCCCGCCAGGATGCGCAGGATGCTGCCCTGACAGCCAGTCGCGCGGCCGAGGCGGCGATGCAAGCGGCGGCGAGGGCGACTGCAGCGCCCCGCCCGGTAGCACCGCTGGTCCGCCCCACTGCGGCGCCTCAGCTGCAGGAGCCACGCCCCCCAGCACCCCCCCCTCTCGGGGAAGGGCGTGCGCGCACGCCGCCCCGGCGGCACAAACCGATCGGATCTGCGAGGTGGATTCCCCGCCCGTCAGTTTCCCGACGATTGCGCCCTTCCCTGAGCCGCCGACCGTGCTGGCGTCGTCGATCAGGATGGGCACCAAGCTGTGCCCGAAGCCTAGAGTGGAGTGGAACGACGTCGTCGACGACGACGCCGACCACGACGAGCAGGCTGCCCCCACCGGGCAGGACGTGGGGGACGGGGCGCACGACGAGGCCCCCACCAGAGTCGAGCCTGCAGCGCAGTGGCCACCAGCCGCCCCGCATGCAGGCGCGCTGGCTGCGGAGCCGCAAACCGATGCGGAGGAAGAAGATGATTTCTCGCCCATCTCGAGAGGAGAGCTGCGGCGTTGCGTGGCCGAGTCTATCAGGACGAAGCTGCCCATCATTGCGGCGAAGGGCGACGACGTGGATGCCCACATGATGGAGGTCACTCTCAAGGCCGACCATTCCCTGGCGTGGCTCGCCCGCTTCTCGTGGAGGCGATGCCAGTCCGGGAAGGCACCCAAAGGCACTGTGATGAGGTGTTCGTGCAAAGACGCAGCCGGAGACACTCAGACGCTCCAGGCCGGCGAGCAGCCGCTCCTCGCGGCGCTTCAGGCCTTCAGCGACTCCGACGCGATTATCTTCATGATCGGGCCCGGGCCTGAGCTCGATGCCTTAACGCATTCTGTATAGCCAGACGCGCCTAGGCACGCAGTTCGCCAGTGTTGCCAACGTGCAACACAACGCATGCGTCGTAACGGCGGCGCTGGCGTTGCCCCTTCGTGCCCGCGCGCGTTGCGACAATTTGCTGGTTTTGTCCCTTTCGCCGAAGCTCCAGTTTGCATGCTCCCCCTCTGGAGCCGCTTGTGGCCGGAGGTGCGCCATGTTGACGCTTGCTTCCCAGCTCCTTACCGCGGGCGCTCTGAGCTCAGGACGAGCGTGCCGCATCTCATGTCTCGTCAGTGGCGCTGTGCTTCAATGCGCGAGACACCGTTGTCCAGCCCTAGTAGGGGGCTAGACGACGGCCCGAGCAGGCGTACGATTTCGATGTTGCCGCCCGTGGCGCTCGTTTCTGTGCACCCGCTCCTCTGCATACTTCTTCCGCGGCCGTGGCCCTCCGCGTTACCTCCGAGGGGAGGCCGCGCGGCGTGGTCCAGCGCTCGTGTGTCACTGGGAGTCCTTCGTTCCCCGAGCAACAAAAAAAAACCTTCGGCCCATCCCGCCACCGTGCCCAGGTTGATTGTCAGATCTCTCAGGGATGCTTCCTCGGGTCGCTTCGGCGCGCTCTCGGGGGCTTCTTGGGAGCAGTGTGGGGTCTTCTTCGGAGCCTCTTCCGCAGGCCTAGAGGTTGACACCAACACCAAATATTACCACCAGCACCGAAATCTAGGATCATCTTCCCCCTGTGGAGGAAAACCCCCTCTGTTGGTGTTGGTGCTCTTTTCCAGGCCTCCAACTCTTGGTGGCCTCTTGCGGGCCTCCTGAAGCTTCTCGGTGGCCTCTTGGGGACTGCTTGGGGCTCCCTGGGGGCCTCTGGGGCCGAGGGCTCGAACTGTTCGCTCGGGCTCCCCATCTGGGCGTTATCTTGGGCCGTCTTTGGGCTTTCTAGGGCCGTCTCGGACGCCTCCTGAGCCGTCGGCCCTCTCGGGCCTTCTTGGGGCCCTCTTGGAGGCCTGTGGGGCCGTCTTGGTGCGATTTTGGGGGCCTCGTGGGCCGTCGCGGAGCGGCGGGAAGCCAAAAAGGCGAGAACGCCAAAATCCTTAAAAAGAACCTCAGGACAATCAATGATTCTGGCATCTTGGGGCTCTCTTGCGGGGCCTGTTGGGGCGTCTTGGAGGCCTCGTGGGCCGTCTGGGGCCATCTTGAGCGACTTGGAGCGATCGTTCGGCGACTCGGGGTTCTCTTGGACCGTTTGGGGGCCTCTTGGAGCCCTTTTGGCCAGTCTTGGGGCTGCCTCGGGCCCTCTTGGATCCGAAAAAGTCATGCGACATGCCGCGACGGGGCCCAGGTGGCACGCGGAAAGCGCCGGGTGATTTAGCAATTTGGATTGCGGGCACCGAAGAGACTCCTCAGGAGTGAGAATCGGGGCTTAGAGGATGAAGGAAAGGACCTGAAAGCACGCCCACCCCGTGCCCAGTGGCACGGTGGCGGATTACTATTCTTCTGTGCTTCCATCAGGGGCAACGCTCGGGGGGAATGGGCTCAGGGGGGGACGCATCGACCCGCAATCGCGCAGGAGCGTGCAGCTTCGTTATCGGGAGCCTATCGCGGATCTGTCGGAGATGGGTTGGCGATTCTAGCTCGGGGTTTTTCCCCCGAGCCTCCCCCCTTGTCGACATGTGTGCAGCTCCCCCCTAGCTATGGGCATGATGCAGGCATGTGTGTGCAGCTGTCCCTGCGTCTATTCCCTTCTCTCTGCGGCCAGCTGTCCTGCCTCCCTCTCGCCCACCCTCCGGGCCGAGCTGGGGCGCGCCTCCCAGGAGATCTTCGCGCGCGCGGGCGCGCCCCTCGGGCCGTTTCCCGATGCGGGCCAGGCGCTTGCTGGCCGTGAAAAGCCTGCATCGCGGTCATTGCTGTTGCTGTGAAGACTTTACGGCCGGTGCCGCCGACCCAGGACGACGACCACGACGACGACGACAACGACGACCTCGATGACAACGACAACGACGAGCTGATGACTCTGCCATGGGCTCAGGACACGGGGCGGGCGCGATCCTTGTTGTTGTTCGTTCTCCTCGCCATGAAGTAAGCGGGTCCTGAGTTGCTTCTCCCGTTGTCGGGTTCCTGGGGCCTTCCACGGGCCCCAGAATTGTCAGGCAACGATGCGGGATGACGAGTTGGTCTTCGGGGAAGGCCTTGGGGTACAGGACCCGTTTCCTTCAGGATCCGTTTCTCTCATGACATAAGCGTTACCATTCCTCATCATCTTTCTCCTCCTCCTCCTCCTCCTCCTCCTCCTCCTCCTCCTCCTCCTCCTCCTCCTCCTCCTCCTCCTAGTCATCCTATCCAGCTGCCTGCGCAGCAGGAAGGAAGTCGAGTCTAACGCCAGCTCCAGGTCACCGCCAGCACCGCAGCGCAGCAGGAAGGATGTCGAGTCGAACGCCAGCTCCAGGCCAGCGCCCCACCTGAGCCGGTCTTCACAGCACCCCTCCTGGTTCGCAGTTTCGTACAGGCCACCCGCCTAGCAACGATCTGCAAGTTTCCCAGGTGTACCCTCGCGTCCTTGCCTCCTCGGCCCATCCTGGGCCACTTTCGCTGGCCGTTCCCCGCTCGATGGCCTTCCAAGGTCCTTGCATCCCTATCGTGTATCCTTATGATACGGGTCGACTGTACCCCCTCTCTTCCGGCATCTTGGATGCCTCTTCGGGACAACTTGGGGTCTTCTGCGACCCTCTTTGGGGGCATCTGGGGAGCCCTTCGGGGCCCGTCGGGGTCTCGGGGCCGGGCTGGGCGTGATGATTTCAGCGCGGGGTGACAAGTATTTGGCATCGTTCGGGCATGTGCACTTTTTTCGGCGGGGACCATCGAGGAACATCTTGAGTCATCTTGCGAAAGAAAAATGCACGCACGAAATTGAAGAATGCACAGGGAATGAACGTCCAGGCGATGGCGAGCGTAGGACATGCCCAAGGGGGGGCGTCCCGCAGCAGCAAAAGCAAAACAGTACGGTCTGCCGCGCAGATCCCTTGGATCGGTTCTGCTCCCCCCCCTGGCGCCGCCTCTGGCGCCGCCCCTGGCGATCTCCGCGCGCCAGGGGTGGGGGGTCAGCGCCGATCCAAGAAATCCTCCCAGAATTCGGAAAGTTTACATCTATGCAGCTGCTTAGTTTAATGAATCGTAGCATACTCCCAGTAGAAGTGTCAGTAGTATTATTATTAGTAGTAGTAGTAGTAGTATGATTAGTAATAATGATCGGAGGTGAGGGGGTGAGATCGAAGTGGAACGGAGAGCCCCCCTACCGGGAAATCGATTTCGGTTTCGTGTTCGTGCGTGCCGTGCGCGCGGGCGAGGCGAAGCTGCGGCGGGCGAGAGGAAAGTCTCCTGTGGCTGAGGCGCGGCCGGACCAAATGTGTCTCTTCCGGGCGGCCGGTGGCGCGCGGTGTCCCGCCGGTGTCCCGCTGGTGTCCCGTCGGTGTCCCTGTGGCTGAGGCGCGGCCGGACCAAATGTGTCTCTTCCGGGCGGCCGGTGGCGCGCGGTGTCCCGCCGGTGTCCCGCTGGTGTCCCGTCGGTGTCCCTGTGGCTGAGGCGCGGCCGGACCAAATGTGTCTCTTCCAGGCGGCCGGTGGCGCGCGGTGTCCCGCCGGTGTCCCGCTGGTGTCCCGTCGGTGTCCCTGTGGCTGAGGCGCGGCCGGACCAGATCCATTGTGAGATCGATTGTGAGATCGATAGTGAGATCGATAGCGAGATCGATAGTGATATCGATGGTGAGATCGAATGTGAGATCGATTGTGAGATCGATAGCGAGATCGATTGAGTGAGACGTTGGTTCCCCCTCCCCCCTCACCTCCTTATCACCCGCAGGGTGGTCGTATAGGTATTATATCAAGTTGCTTGCGGCAAACCCCGCCACCGTGCTTGTGCAACAGCGCAGCAGGAAGGAGGCTGAGTGTAGGAACAGCGCATGTTCTACGAGTGGTCTGAATTGGGACGGGTCGTGAACTCGACCTCGTCTTCGTCCGCGCGGAAGGAAGGAGGTCGAGTTCACACCCTGAGGCAGTTCAGCGAGTGGTCTGAATTGGGGAGGGTCGTGATCTCCACCTCTTCTTCGTCCGCGCGGTACGGAGGAGGAGGAGGAGGCGAGGAAAAAAATAAGGAGGAGGAGGAGGAGATGGTTTCTGAGAGCCCTCTGGAGGAATCCTGGGAGCCCCTTAGGACCTCGTAAGGGCCTCTTGGGGTCACACGCTGGGGCCTCGTGGGGGCTTCTTGGGGCCCAAGTCTCGGGGGACCCTTGGCCCTCTTAGGAGCCCTCTTGGAGCGCTTCAGGGTCGTCTTCGGGCCCCCCTTGGGAGTCCCTGGGGCGATCTTCGGGTCCTCTTGGGCCGACTCGGGGCCCTCTACGGGGCCTCTTGGGCTGTCTTGGAACTATCGTGGCGGCCTTTTTGGACGCCTCCCGGCCCGTCTTGGAGGCCTCCCAGGCCCTCTTCGGCCATCTCAGGGAGCTCTTGGGACTTCTAGTCCCATGGCGCTGCCGGTGTTCCAGAGGCCTCAGAGCAGCAGTCGGGAAGGTATGGCTCCTGCGTCTCCCTCGGTACTTGATTACCGTGCTTTGGAAAAAAGATCCAAGCAATTCAAGAAACGGCCGCCGGGGAGGGCGGGGCGGGCGTGGCCTTCGAAGGACCGCCGCGGGCGGGGACTTCGAACAGTCACCTCCTTCGCCGGCGAAGCGACACCACCGTCGACAAGGGATGCACGGGGCGCGCACAGGACGAAGTGCAGCGCAGCGCGGCGGGCGAGAGGGTCGCGGAGGGCCGGCAGCAGAAGGGGCAGGCCCCGCCCGGCCTGCGTGAGAACGGATTGCGGGGAGCCCGCGGAAGAGGGCGTCGATCCCGGGGGGGGCGCGGGTGCAGGTGGCCGAACAAACACAAACACCCCCACATACACACACGCACACACGCACACGCACACACACACACACACACACACTTGTTCCCCGTCGGCGGCTAGGCAGAGGAGGGGTTGCTCTGGCGGTGTGGCATACACACATGCTCTCAGTCTCGCTCTTCCCCTCTCGCTCTCTCACACACACATTTTTTTGTTGAGCGTCGCGGCCCTGTGCGCGGCGACAGGGTGGAGAAGGACACACACACACACACACGAAGGCGCGGCCGAGGGGTACGCGCCATGGGCCGCCGCTGGGCCCCACCATCAGGCGCTCGCGCAGGCGCCGCGCTCGCTCGCGAGAGGCCCCCTTGGACTCCCCACGCCTCTTCAGGAATCTGGCGCTACCCTTACGCCGGGCCTGTCCCTCTACAGGACGGATATTCAAATATAGTCAAAACATAGTATGGGGATGTTGTTTCGAAACATCTTTGTTTTTCATTTCTTGGCCAAAATCTTCCTGGTGGGTTAAGTAGGGCCTGTCCCTCCACAGGAGGAATCTTCAAAAATAGTCGAAATATAGTCTGGGGGCGATGTTTCGATTATTTTTTTACTATTTGGGGATATTGATGGGGTATTTTTAATTTTTTTATCCAAAATCCACCTGTAGGGGGACATGCCCGACCTAACTTTAGTGGGACAGGCCCAACCTAACGCTACCCACCCACCCCGTCGAGACCCAAGGGGGAGTGGGGGGCCGGAAGCGCGCAGGCATGGGGCCGGAGGGGGGAACCACCTCAACCTGCCGCGCCCGGAGGTCTGCCGGGACTCCTGCCGCTCCTCGCCGATGTTTGGTGGGATTGTTGCGGCTCCTCGCCCCTTTTCGGGTTGACCCGTGGCCCATGAGTTCAGAGAACGCGATCCGGGCGTGGTAACCGGGCGGTTGCCCCATTCCCCCTCGCGCGGACTTCAAAAGTTCCTTGTAGGAAGCAGAAGGCAGGACTGCAACATTGGAAACTCGAAACGGCAACTGGTGCAGGGAGCAGCAGCTTCGTCCTACAGCCGTCGGAGGTGGACAGACCTCCTACCCTGACACGTCGATTAGTGAATTGGCCGTTTTCGGCTCGCGAGATGGCGTCGCGGCCGTCATTTTTGCGGGTCCAGGTCCGTCGGTTTCGGTCCCAGGCCGTTTTCACTAAAGGGTCCTTTACTAAAGGGAGGTTTGTCCACCGCCGAAGCCGGGCGGCCCCACGAGGGGGCCGGCGGGTCGGCGGATCCCCGTCGCCAGGGGGCAGATCGGCCAGTGGGGCCCAGGCCGCGCCCATGGGAACAGGCTTCGGGCTGACCCGAAAGGGGGTCCAGCGACAGGGGTTAAGTCGGGCCTGTCCTTCTGCAGGAGGAAAATTCGAAAATAGTCACAAAAATAGTCTGGGGACATTTGTTTGACCATGCTGGGCTATTTTGGAATATGTTCTGAGTATTTTCAATTGTTCCTCCAAAATCCGCCTGTAGGGGGACATGCCCGACCTAAGATTTGGTGCGATAGATTTGGTGCGTTAGATTTGTGCGATACATTCCAGGGCCCGAACGTATTGCTGGATTTTCGCGTGCATTACACTGCTTGCAACACAATGCAATACAATTCTCCGGCGCAATGCAATTGCCCCAAATCTATTGCACCACCCCTTTTCAGCTGGACCCCCTTTGGGGTCACCCAAAGTGGAGTCCGGGGACCGATGTTCACCGTCGATGCTTTGCATCGGTGCTGAAAAAACGGCGTGAACATGGCCTTTCGAGGCTCAACGCGGACTGCTCGGATCTGCGCTGGGCACCCCTGGCGCCGCCCCTGGCGCGCCCCGCGCTCCAGGGAGCGGGGTGCCCAGCACCGATCCGAGAGGTCCGGACCTCCGAAAAACATTAGGGGCAACGTTAGGGGGGGATGGGCTCAGGGAGGGGGCGCATGCATGGACCCGCTATCGCCCAGGATCGGGCGGCCTCCCCATCTGCCGCATATCGCCGGTCTATCGGCGACGCATTGCCGATTCCAGCTCGATGTCCCCCACCCCTGAGCCAGCCCCCCCCCCCCCTATCGTTCCCCCTCAGCAAGGGCGGGTCACCAAAACATGAACGACGTTTACATGATCCGCTTTTTGCTGCATCTCAGTGCTCCTAGCACATCCCCTGGAGTGCGTGCCCCCTGGCACGTCCTCTGACGCAATAGAGTACAGCACTTCTCAACACAGTATGAAACGGCACAGTTCAGCGCAGCATAGCACAGCCCCTGGCGCGGTATCGTCACCATGGACACCCTCAGCATTGGCACTGCCCATTGCCCAAGTTTGGGCAGTCTTATACATCACTTCAAGGCTGGACCTAAACGGTGTTTTTCGTTTTGTGTTTGTTGTGTGTTTTGTTTTGCTCTACTTGTTTTCCTGTACCTCCCTGCCAAAACGAAAAGCAAAACACAGCCGAAGTTCAGCAAAACAGCGTTTAGCTACAGCCCTGCATCACTTTTCGGGTTCATGGATCGATCATGCTTTGCTTTCCAGTGTTCCCCCGCCGCCATTGGCTCCCCTCGTGGGCGAATAATGTGTCCATGTGCGCGGCCTCGCGGGCCGAAATGGACCCGTGCGACCGCGCATCCGCGAGATCGCGCCCCAGAATCCAGACCGCGAGGGCGCGGATGCGGATACAGCGCGGGCGCGGTTGCAAGAAACCCTCGCCAGAAACCCAACCTTGAGAACCCGTGCGCGAGGTGCACCACCCGAGGGGAAACTTGGAGCACCCTGAACGCAGCAGCTCCTTCAACGGCTGCGGGAAGTCACCGCGCAGCGCGAGGAGCGAAGAAACCCAGGATACCCTGACGAAAAGCAGATGGTTTCTTGATGCGCGCCCCCACTGTACGTTCGTTTCGTGAGCTCCCCAGCCCACCCAGGCAGCGCTCGCCGCGCACGCCACGGCGAGATCCCTGTCTCCGGTGTACGGCGCGCCGCGCGCCGCGCCGCTGCAGTTGCGAGGCGCCCCCGCGCTGGGTGGCAGCAGGAGGGAGCAGCGGCAGGAGTCGGTATCGTTTAGCCGATCCCCATCCCCATCCCCATCCCCTTCGACGAGACCCCCAGCAAATTACCACCCCAGTTGAGGAGACACCCCTCGAGACCCGAAGGGAGCGGCCCAGATCCCCATCTAGGGGTAAATCGGCCAGTGGGACCCAGGCCACGCCGCTGGGGATGGGGTACGACGGCGACGGCAACGACGGCAACGACGACGACGACGACGACGACGACGACGTAATCCCGCAGGTGGCGGGCCGAGGGCGGGCCGCTCCGATCCTCCCCTCGGGCCGAGCGTTTTCTGGGCCGCGCCCCCGCGGCGTTCGAGCGCCTTCGGCCAGGGGGGGGGGGGGGTCTGCAGGTCGGTGATCCTCATGAGGGAAAAATCACACACACGCACTTGATCGTCGGTTCCCCCGAAAATCTGGGAAGATATGGGAAGTGGGGGGGAAGACAGAAGCCCAGAAGATCTGGGAAAATGGGGGGAATCCTGTTATTTGTGTCTATTCATTTGTGTGTCTCACTGCCCCTTCAGATCCTCAGGACGTGTGTTGGCCCAACGTGTGTCCACCCCGGTCAACCCAGCCGGTCGATCATCACATCGCTTCCGTCGTCGTGAAGGGCCTCAGTGGGCAAGCACACGCTGGCGCTGACACACCTCCCGAGGATCATCCAGCAGGGCCTCGCGGCGGGCCGAGGCTCGCCGCCGTCGTGTGTGGGGTGTGCGCGAGGCGCCGGCCGGCGCGGCACGGATGGACCCTGCCCCGCGTCGGTGCGAGCGGTGCGCAGAGAGAGAGAGAGAGAGAGAGATAGAGGAGAGGAGAGAGAGGAGAGAGGAGAGGAGAGGAGAGGAGAGGCGAGGAGAGGAGAGGAGAGGAGAGGAGAGGAGAGGAGAGGAGAGGAGAGGAGAGGAGAGGAGAGAGAGGAGAGGAGAGGAGAGAGAAAGGGGGAGAGAGGAGATTCCTTCTCTGTGGCCCTTCCTCCGCCACCTCTTCGTCCTCCCCGCCCTCTGGGGCGAGACTCCGTCTGTCGCCCCCTTCCTCCACCACTTCTTTGTCATCCTCCCCGTCATCCGATACCTCTCCCTGTCATTGTATTCCTCCCGTTCGTCTTCTCCCAGCTGAGGGAGGGTCTCAACACAAATGTATAATTATGGATTGTAGAACTGGAGATTGCACAACCAAACAGACAGTGAACAACCACTGGGTTAAACACTTAATGTGTGTGCCGTTGTTGTGTTTACTTGGTTCGTTGCGTTTCTGCATTTTCATGCGCCGTCTTGCGCCGGCAACGCGAGACCGTGCGGACGGAGCCTTACCAAATTTAGTGCGCGAATGTGGATTCGCAGCGACAATGTCTTTCTGGGATCGGATGGAGAATCAGGATTCGCATGCAGCTTCCTGGCACTGTACGCGTAGTTAGCCTTCCAAAAATGCGCAGATGTGCAAACGATTCTTGCGAATGTGGCTTCAGAAATCGCCGAACTTGTCCAGTTCGTGCAAAAGCTGCGGCCAGACTGGATTTGCAAGCGCCAAGCGCCACGCACGTATACGTGTGGCGCCTCGCCATCTTGCTTACACGCACACGCTTCCGCGCGTGACTTCGATGACCACCTTTGGGGTGCGGGGGGTGAACGCCAAAAAGCCAGCACAGGTAATGACCATACAGTGCGCATTGCAAAGAGGGCTTGGGGGGGGGGCAGTGCACGGCAGAGTCCTTCTCCTTGTGAAGAACATCTTGAGGGCCTAGCGCGATGCACAGCAGCTGTATGTTCCAGTCCACACGTCCGCCCCGTAAGATTTAGGACCACGTTCGTGAGGCGATGGAGAAAATAAGGCGTGAAGCCGACACAAGTTGGGTCTCGAGTTGCCGCGCGAGGCATCCAGGACGTTCCTCGAAATTGCCTCCCTGTCACGGCGGCGCGGGGGCGGGGGGGGGTTACGCGACGCGCTTCCGCTGCCTCCGCGGTTTGAGGGGGCACGTCGCACCAGCTGCAACTTGAGAAGTGGAGGGGGAGGAGAGGGCGAAATAAGAGGAGGAGGGGGAAAAGGAGGAGGAGGAGGAGAAGGAAGGAGGAGGGGGAACAGGAGGAGGAGGAGGAGGAGGAGGAGGAGGAAGGAGGAACATGAGGAGGCTGGAGCAGCTTCTCGCTGCTGCTTCGCAGTCGAGCACCGTCGAGTGGAGAACCTCCTCGGTCCGCGAGCGCCTTGGCACCCCTACCCGCTGCGGAACACGCGCGAGACGTGCTGGCCTGCCACGGCAGAAAGCGCGGCGGCAAGGGGTCAGAGGGCCCGCGTCCCCCCCCCCCCCTCCTCCTCCTCACTCTCCTCTTCCTCTCTCCCTCCTCCTCCTCCTCCTCCTCCCTCCCTCCTCTCCTCCTCCTCCTCTCCTCCCTCCCCACTCTCCTCCTCCTCCTCCTCATCTCCTCCTCCTCCTCCTCCTCCCTCCTCCCTCTCCTCCCCATTCCCTCCCCCTTCTCCTCCCCCTTCCCCTCCCCCCTCCTCCTCCTCCTCCTCCCCCTCCTCCTCCTCCTCCTCCCTCCTCCTCCTCCTCCTCCTCCTCCTCCTCCTCCTCTTCCTCCTCCTCCTCCCTCCTCCTCCTCTCCTCCTCCTCTCTCCTCCTCCCTCCTCCTCCTCCTCCTCCTCTCCTCCTCCTCCTCTCCCCCTCTCCGTTCTCCCCCTTCTCTCCCCCTCCCTCCCCTCCCCCTCCTCTCCTCCTCCTCCTCCTCCTCCCTCCTCCCCCTCCTCCTCCTCCCCCTCCTCCTCCTCCTCCTCCTCCTCCTCCTCCTCCTCCTCCTCCTCCTCCTCCTCCTCCCTCCTCCTCCTCCTCCTCCTCCCTCCCTCCTCCTCCTCCTCCCTCCTCCTCCTCCTCCTCCTCCTCCTCCTCCTCCTCCTCTCCTCCTCCTCCTCCTCCTCCTCCTCCTCCTCCCTCCCCCTTCCCTTCCTCCCCCTTCTCCTCCCCCCTTCCCCTCCCCTCCTCCTCCTCCTCCTCCTCCTCCTCCTCCTCCTCCTCTCCTCCTCCTCCTCCTCCCTCCTCCTCCCTCTCCTCCTCCCTCCTCCTCCTCCTCTCCTCCTCCTCCTCCTCCTCCTCCTCCTCCTCCTCCTCCTCCTCCTCCTCGAGGGCGAGGGGGGCGGCTATGCACGGCAGTGCCCCTGTCCCCCTGCACGGGCGTCCGCGGGGGGGGGTCAGGGGCCATTCTAGGGTCTGGCATCGCTCGGGCGTGTGCACTTGCTTCGGGCGAGGACCAGCACGGAGCAGTTTGGACCATCTTGTGAACAAAACAGTATTTATAGCTTCACATATATATATATATATATATATATATATATTCTCATACATATATATATATATATATATACACACGCATATGAATATAATAACAAGGCAACCCAAAAACAAAAACAAAAAACGCACGAGATCGAAAATGCACGGGGAATCGACGTCCGAGGGGGGATGTATAGGTATATTCTCATATTATTTTTGAAATAACAAAGCAAACAAAAACAAAAACAAAAACGCACGAGATCGAAAATGCGCGGGGAATCGACGTCCGAGGGGGGCCATGTATAGGGGTAAAGTTGCTCTGTAATGATCGGTGAGCCACGGGGTGGGGGCGCATGGATCCCCAGTGGCCCCTTCGTCGCCAGTGAGGGGCTTGCTAAGGCCCGCCCCGCCCAGGGGCGCGCGGTCTCACAGTCGAAGGCCCATCGATGCCTCGGCTGAGTCCACGCTGATGCTCCACCCCCTGAACCGGTCCTTCCCTGTCGCTCCCCTTCCGTCGGGAAGAGGAGGGTCGCGCTCGATGAGAGATGTTCCCCATCGACCCCCACCGGGCCCCCCTCCCCCCTCTGGGGACGAGGACGAGGAAAGGGAGGATAGGAATGGAAGGCGGAGGCGGAGGAGGGGGAGGAGCAACAGGAGAGAAGGGGAGGCGAGGGTGGAGGGAGAGGAGAAGAGGTGCGGGGAGAATGAGGATTGTGAGGAGGAGGAGGAGGAGGAGGAGGAAACGGACGATGACGGCGAATGAAAGTAGGAGGAGAGAGAGGAGGGGAAGTAGGAGAGAATGGGAAGGAAGGAGAGGGCATTGCGAAAAAGAAAATAAAACGTGCTCCCCCCCACCTGGCTCTGACCTTCTGGTGAGGGGCCAGGTGTGGGCGGGGGTGCTTTTCCTTCCCTATTATGTCGGGTTCGACTTACTCGCAGAGCATCCAGAACTTCGACAGCGTGAATATTTCCAGCGTGGACCCTGGAGATCTGGACCCCGTCCCTAGGACGGGCTGCTGGTCCCGAGTAGTTTTCTGACGGTCCCAGGGCCCAGCGAGGCTTCTGGAGGCCAAAAATGGCCAAGAATTTCCCGTCGCACTGGTTTTCCCAACGCGAGGAGGTGGGGCGTGACGTGTTCGATTGGCTCGACACCCTTAGAGCGGAGGAGGAGGAGAAGGAGGAGGAGGAGGAGGACCAGTGTAAACCCAAGACGCATCAACGCTGTTGGAAGAAACCCTCCCTCCAGGTTCACTTTTTCATAGGCCCCTACAAGGATTCATTTCCACTGAGGGAAGTGCCCCGTTGGGAGACAACCGTTCGAAGATCCGGAAGCGTGCCAGAACATCATTCTCGGGACTCAAACGCCACGAAGCAATCCGATTGTTGCGTGTTGACGATCCCGGATCGTGCCAGAACACCGTTCTTGGGATTCCACCACCGCGAGTCAACGTAATTGTTGCGACCTGGCAATTCTAAATCCCTCCAAAACGCCATTTGTGGTACGGTAACCATTGGAACCCGTGAAATTCTTACAACTGTTTTCAACGAATGAGAGTGGCTCTAAGGCGAGAGCCACATGTTGAAAAGGAACCGCCCTACATCCGCGAAGCTCTTGCATTGTTTACATAGAACGTGCGCGACGCTAATGCGAGAGCCACATGTTGAAAACCACCCAATCCGTGAAACCCTTCCAATTGTTTAGGATAAGTGGGCGCGGCGCTAAGGCGACAGCCACATTTCGAGAATAGTCCGCCCTCAACCAGTGAAACTACTGCAACTTGTTAAGACGAGTGTGCGCGTTGCTAGGGCGACATTCATATTTTGAAAACCACAGCCCTCAATCCGCTAAACTCGTGCAATGTTTAAAAATGCGCACAGCGCATAGGCGAAAGCCACATATTGAAAACCATCCGCCCTGAATGCTTGAAACTGCCGCCAATTTTAAGCTTCAGGAACATAAGTGGCAAGGAAGTCTCAGGCGCAACGCCCGGCCCGCCTGTCCGATTGGCTTCGGGGTGCGACAGCGAGGCGCCATTCCTAAGGAAAACGAATTGAGGAGGAGGAGGAGGAAGAAGAGGAGGAAGAAGAGGAGGAGGAGTAGGGTAGTCCCCCCCCTACTGCCCGTCAGGAGGAGCAGCAGGAGGAGCGCGCTGGGCCGAGCTGAGCGATCGAGCCACGGAGCGAGGCGCAGGGCGTCGGGCGACCAAGCGAGGCGCGGGGAAGCGGCGGAGGCGGCCGACGAGCGCGAGGTCGAGTAGAGGGCAGTTTCCCCCGCGCCGCTCCCCCTCAGTGGCGGGATGAAGTCGGGCCTGTCCCTCTACAGGAGGAATATTCAAAAATAGTTGCTTTTTGTTTATATAGATACAAGATTAAAAAGTAGAAATGATCGGAGGTGAGGGGTGAGATCGAAGTGGAACGTACAGCCCCCCTACCGGGAAATCGGTTTCGGTTTCGTGTTCGTGCGTGCCGTGCGTGCGGGCGAGGCGAAGCTGCGCGGGCGGGCGAGAAATGTCCCGCCTCTGGCTGAGGCGCGGCTGGACCAAAAGTCTCCCTTCCGGCAACCGGTGCCGCACGGTGTCCCGCCGGTGTCCCGTCGGTGTCCCGATGATGATGATGATGATGATGATGGTGATGATGATGATGATGATGATGATGATGATGATGATGATGATGATGACGATGACGATGACGATGACGATGACGATGACGATGACGATGACGATGACGATGACGATGTTGATGATGGTGATGACGATGGCCATGGTGGTGGTGATGACGATGGTGTCCCGATGATGTTGATGATGTTGATGTTGCTGATGATGATGATGATGATGATGTCCCGATGATGATGATGATGATGATGATGATGATGATGATGATGATGATGACGATGATGATGATGTTGATGTTCATGATTATGCTGATGATGATGATAAGATGAGGTGATGATGAAGGTGATGATGATGGTGTCCCGATGATGATGATGAGGTTGATGATGATGTTGTTAATGATGATGTTGATGATGATGATGGTGTCCCGATGATGA
>CAUYUJ010021747.1:50000-82500 GCA_963575745.1 Prorocentrum cordatum | reverse complement strand
GAGTTCACACCATCCCAGCTCAACCGGTGCGTGAATCATGCTTGTATTTGTATCGAAGACGCCTACGGCGAGTCACCGCCGACCCTTGCCCTTTCGGAAGCGCTTATGTGGCCGAACGTTGAGGCTTGAGCCCTGCCAAGCTATCGGACCATGTGTTCCCCGAATCGGTTTGGAAAGCCTTCGGGGAACACGTGGGGGAGGGCGGGGAAGAGGGTGACAGTGA
Organism: Prorocentrum cordatum; assembly: GCA_963575745.1. Classification (NCBI taxonomy): domain Eukaryota; class Dinophyceae; order Prorocentrales; family Prorocentraceae; genus Prorocentrum; species Prorocentrum cordatum. The sequence goes on along the minus strand of CAUYUJ010021747.1, from coordinate 82,277 downwards.
GGAATGGGCGTGTTCGGGGCCCCTTGGGGGCTCTTGTGAGCTTTTGGAGGCGTCTTCGGGCCTGCTGGCTGAAGGTTGGGTCAGATCCTTTCCAATCTTTCCGAACGAGTGTTCCCCGAATCGGTTTGGAAAGTTTTCGGGGAACACGTGGAGGAGGTTGGGGAAGAGGAGGAGAGTGAGGAAAAAGGGGAAGGGGGAAGAGTCCTCTTGGGAGCCTCTTGAGGCACTCTGGGGCTCACTTGTTTGGACCGTTATGGAGGCCAAATTGGAGTGATCTTGCACTCTCTTGGTGCCATCTTGGACGCATCTTGGAGGCCATCTTGGGCCATATTGGCCGTCTTGGAGGCGTCTTGGCCGTCTTGGAGACCATCTTCGGCGTCTTCGGGGCCATCTCGGGCGGTCTTGGGCTCTTCTTGGGGCCCTCTTGGGGGCCTCTTGGGCTGTCATGGGGCCATCTTGGAGGCATCTTGGGCGCTCTTGGGACGATGTTGGGGGCCTCTTGGGCCCCCTTGGGCCGTCGGAGAGCTGAAAAGAAGAAAATGCCAAAATCCTTTTCAAAAAAACCTAAGGAAAATCAATGACGTTTGCCCTTTCGGGCCTTATTGGAGGACGTCTTGGAGGCCTCTTGGGGGCCTCTGGGACAGTCTTGGAGCCATCTTGGGCCATCTTGGAGGCTTCTTGGACGAACTTGAAGGCATCTTGGACTCTCTCGGGCCGTCTTGGAAGCCATCTTGGACCATCTTTGGCAACTTGCAGGCCATCTTGGAGGCCATCTTGGGCCCACGTGACCATCTTAGAGGCCGTCTTGAGCCGTCTTGGAGAATTGTTTCCGGTCGTTGAGGTGGTTTCGGGACTTTTCCGGGACCCTGGCGGGATCGGCCGAAGCCCCAGGGAGAGTTCTTTAGGAAAAAGAACCAAAACCAAAAGCGAAAGGATTCAGCACGCCGGGCACCCCTGTGATGAATCAACAGGGCGCGGCGGATCGAAGACGCCTACGACGAATCACCGCCGCCCCATGCCTTTTTGGAAGCGCCTCTGTGGCCGACATCTGGGCCAGAGCTTGGCCAAGATATCGGGCCAGTTGTTCCCCGAGTCGGTTTGGAAAGACTTCGGGGAACGCGTGGGGGAGCAAGAAGAGGAGGAGGGGGAGGATGAAGAAAAAAGAGGAGGAGGAGGAGGAGGAGGAGAGGGAGGCCTCTTGGGCGCCTCTTGGGGCACTCTTGGGGCCTCCTGGGAGCTTCCTGGGGGCCTCTTGGAGGGTTTGGGGGGGCCTTCGGGGGCTTCTTGGGGGCCTCTGTGGCGTCTTAGGGTGTTCCTGGCTTGTCTGACGCTGTCGGAAGCCGTCTTGGGGGCCTGTTTGGGTCGTCTTGGGGCCCTCTTGGGGCATATCAGGGGTTCTTAGAGGCCATCTGGGGCGTTTTGGAGGCCTCTTGGGACGTTTTGGGGCCCTCTTGGGGCCGTCTTTGGGGCCTTTGGGGCCGTCATGGGGTCATCGTGGAAGCCTCTTTGGCGATCTTGGGCTCTTGCGCCGTCTTGAGCCGTCGGAATGCCGAGAAGAAGCAAAAGCAAAAATCCTTCAACAACCTAAGGAAAATCAATGAGTTTGGCTTCCGCGTGCCCTCCGTGAAAGACTTCCTGGGCGCCTTTTGGGTCGTCTTGGAGGCCTCTTGCGGGCCCATTGGGCTGTCTTGGGCCATCTTGAGGCCATTTTAGGCCGTCTTGGGTGCATCTTGGGCCTTCTTGGAGGCATCTTCGGGCCATCTTAGCCGTCTTGGAGGCCGTTTGGGCTACCTTCGACGCCTCTTGGACCCTCTTGGGGCCGTCTTGGGGTCCTCTTGGGCCGTCATGGGGCCATCTTGGAGGCCTCGTGGGCGATCTTGGGGGCTCCTTAGGCCGTCGTGAGCCGTCGGAATGCCGAAAAGATTTTGGACTTTTCGGACCCTCCTTGAGGACCTGTTGGAGGCCTCTTGGGCCGTCTTGGAGGCCTCTTGGGGGCCTCTTGGGCCATCTTGAGGCCATCTTAGGCCGTCTTGGGTGCATCTTGGGCCGTCTTGGAGGCATATTGGGGCAATCTTAGCCGTCTTGGAGGCCACCTTGGGCGTCTTGAAGGCCTCTTGGGTGGTCTTGGGGCCCTCTTGGGAGCATCTTGAAAGCCTCTTGGGCCTCCATGGGGCCATCTTGGAGGCCTCGTGGGCGATCTTGGGGCGATCTTGGGGGCCTCCTGGGCCGTCTTGGGCCGTCGGAAAGCCGAAAAGGCGCAAATACCAAAATCCCTAACAAACCTGCGGAAAATCAACGAGTTTGGCTTCTTCGGGCCTTCCTGGAGGACCTCTTGGAGGCCTCTTGGGCCGTCTTGGAGGCCTCTTGGGGATCTCTTGGGCCATCTTGGGCATCTTGGGCCGTCTTGGAGGCAATCTTGGGCCGCCTTGGAGCCGTCTGGAGAGAAAAAACATGTGCAACCACCTCTGGGCAATCCTCCCGGGACCCCGGCCCGAAGCCCCCGGGGGAGCTCTTTTGGAAAAAGAACCCAAACCAAGACCGAAATAGTCTAACACGCCAGGCACTTTTGCGATGAATCGACAGGGGGCGGCGGATCGAAGACGCCTACGGCGAATCACCGCCGCCCCCTGCCTTTTTGGAAGCGCCTATGTGGCCGAACGTTGAGGCCAGACCTGCCAAGCTATCAGACCATGTGTTCCACGAATCGGTTTGGAAAGCCTTCGGAGAACACGTGGGCATCTTGAAGGTCGTCTTGGCCGCCTGGAGGCCATTTTGACCCTTTCGGGCCTTCTTGGAGGACGTCTTGGAGGGCTCTTGGGCCGTCTTGGAGGCCATCTTGAGCGTATTGGAGACCTCATGGGCAGTCTTGGGGGCCTCTTGGGGCCGTGTCTTGGGCCTCTTGGGCGATCTGTGGGGACATTTGGGCCGTCTCGGGCCGTCGGAAGGCAGAAAAAAGCAAATGCCACAATCCTTCAAAAACCCATGGGAAATCAATGATTGTGGCATTTTCGGGCTTTCCTGGAGGCCCTCTTGGAGGCCTCTTGGGCCATCTTAGGGCCATGTTCGGCCGTCTTGGTGGGCTCCTGGTCCGTCTGACACCGTCGGAAGCCGTTTGCTCCAGGGCCGTCTTGGAGGCCATCTTGGGCGTCTTAAAGGCCTCCTGTGCCGTCTTGGGGGCCGTCTTGGGGGCCTCTTGGGCCGTTCTGGGGGCATCTTGGAGGCCTCTTGGGCGATCTTTGGGCGTTCTTTGAAGGCTCTTGGGCCGTCTCGGGCCGTCGGAAGGCCGAAAAGGAGCAAATGTCAAAATCCGTCAAAAAACCTAAGGGAAATCAGTGTGGTTGGCCTTTTCTGGCATTCCTGGAGGCCCTCTTGGAGGCCTCTTGGGCCAGCTTCGAGCCAGCTTCGGCCATATTGGTGGGTTCCTGGCCCGTCTGACGCCGTCGGGGGCCGTCTTGGGAGCCTCTCTGAACCGACTTGGGGTCCTCTTGGGGCGCTTCGGGGCCGTCTTGGAGGCCCTCTTGGGCCCAAGTGCTAGGGTCCGCACGGCGCCAGTGCCCCACTTCGGCCACCCATTTACAGGCGTCGTGGCCCCGCAGGCCACAAGGAGCTCCACCCACGGAGCCCACTTCGGCAACCCGTTTGCAGGCTTCGTGGCCCCGTAGGCCACAAGGAGCTCCACCAACGGAGCCAGTGGCAGGGCCCGCATGGCGGCACCTCCCCAACTCGGCACACCCCTCACATGGCGTTTGCCTTACGATGTTCCAGCCTGCTTCAGCCTTGACCCCCAGGAAGAATGTCGAGCACCAGAAAGAATTTCGAGCAACAGAATGTTTGCCTTTCCTTCCTCCAACCTGCCTTGCGGCACGCACGCCTCCATTGGTTGGGCCCGTCGCTTGGATGATTTACAAAACGAGGGGAGGTGGGGAGACGACGGCGACGACGTACCGACTACGGTGATGACTGACGAGGGCGGCGGCGACCACGGCGACGACGGACGACGGAGCTTGAGATCCGACGTCGCGAAGAGTTGCAACATCTTTGAGAGAACTCCGCCTTGGCCCTGGACTCCGTCTTTCTAATGTTGAGTCGGGCGTGTCCCTCTACAGGCGGGACATTCGAACATAGTCCAAAAATAGTTCGGGGACGATGGTTGACCATGTTTGGCCATTGTTGGTGTATGTTTCAAGTATTTGAAATTTGTGCCCAAAATCCCCCTGTAGGGGGGCAGGCCCAACCTGATTCTAATGCATGTTCCGAGCCAGATCGAGCCGTGAAGGCCCCAGGGCACGAGGCAGGGCAGGATCGTTGGTTGCGCCAAAAGAAATCAGCTCGGCGACAAAGACAGCCCGTTGCATACGAGTGGCGACGACAGACAGCACCCTTAAGTCGGGCTTGTCCCTCCACAGGAGGAAGATTCCGAAAGAGTCAAAAAATAGTCGGGGTACGATGTTTTTATTATGTGTTTGATTTCTTGGATTTATGTTTCGTAATTTTAATTGTCCATCCAAAACCGGCCTGTAGGGGGACACGCCCGACCTAACAGCCCCGCTGCATCCATACGAGCACAGTGAGGGAGCGTTGGCACACCTGAACGCCTCGCGGAACGTGAGCGGGGCGAAGCGAAATGGGCGAGGCGACGCCGAGCGGACGCAGCCGTTAGGGCCTGCGGTGATGTTCCCCAGGGGTTTACGAAACGCGTGAGGCATTTGCCAAAAATGGGCCCGAGTAACCATGCGAACCCTGCCACTGGGGCCTTCGGTGGAGCTCCCTATGCGGTTACCAAAAGAGTGCGAGGTGGTGTGCCAAAATGGACCCGAGCCACCATGCGAACCCTGCCACTGAGCCCTTCGGTGAAGCTCCCGATGGGGCCTCGAAGCGTGTGAGGGGTGTGCCGACATGGAAGCGGTCACCATACCTTGCCACTGAGCCTTGCGGTGGAGCTCCTTATAGGGCTACGAAACGTGCGTGGGGTTCCGCCAAAATGGGCCCGAGTCGCCATGCGAACCTTGCCACTCGGGCTTTCGGTGGAGCTCCCTATGGGAGCGCGAAGCCACGAAGCGTGTAAGGGACGTGCCGAAATTTAGAGATGCGGAACTCAGAGCAGGGAGGAGGAGGAGGAGGAGGAGGAGGAGGGGCAAGGAAGTCAAGGAAAAAAAGGCGCGACGCTGCGGAATCACCAATCTGTAAGGATAGTTGGGCACCAAAGCAACGCCAGGATCTCAGGGTACGACGACGACGACGACGACGACGACGACGACGACGACGACGACGGCGACGACGACGACGACGACGACGACGACAACGACGACGACGACGACGAAAACTGCGACGACGACAACGACGACGACGACGACACCGACGACGCCGACGACGACGACGACGACGACGACGACGACGACGACGACGACGGCGGCGGCGGCGGCGGCGGCGGCGACGACGACGACGACGCCGACGACGACGACGACGACGACGGCCGAGCAGACAGCGCGCGGCCCCGCAGCCGTGCGGTCAGCCTCGGCGCCGCCGCCGCCTGGCGCGCACGTCGCGGTGCTCGCCGGGCCGCCGCCGCCGCCCGGCGCGCACGTGGCGGTGCACGCGGCGTGCCTGGGAGGCGGGCTTCCGTCGAGGCAAAAACCATGAACATGAATCGTTGGCGCTCCGCACGGATTTCTTGGATCCGCGTTGGGGCCCCCTGGCGGCGCCGCCCCTGGCGCGCTTCGCGCGCCAGGGAGGGGGGTCCAGGTCGGTCCAAGAAGTCCGCGCAGACCTCCAGAAGTTCATGTTTATGCCGGTTATTGCTCCTCCATTCCAGGCATCAGGGTTCGAGCTAAACGGTGTTTTGGCAATTTCGTGGACAATTGTTATGTTGATGTAGTTTTGCAGCAGAACGAGGTAAAAGGAAAACAAAACGAATTCGAAAAACAATGTTTAGTTCGAGCCCTGTCGGGCCTCCTCGGATCCGTTCCGAATGGGGTCGGAGCAGACGGGGTCGAAGGATCGCGCCGCATCGCCGATGCATCGGCGAGGTGGCTCGATGTGGAGCCCGAGTTTCTCCACGCCGTCGTCGCCGAGCACTTCCCACGTCGCCAATGCATCGGCAATGTATTGGCAATGCGGCGCGATGCTCCGACCCCACTTACTCGGACGCCATCTAGGGGGCTTCTAGCTCCCGGGCTTCCTCCTCAGTTACGTTCTGGGCTTCCTCAGACAGGCACAGGACAGGGACAAGTCGGAACCAGAGATTCTTAGGAAGGTCCAGAGAAACAGAAGTAGTCGATGTGTGGAGCGTTGCGCGCGCACTCGCAGTGGCCGAGAGGGAAGCAGAGGGCGTGAGGAGCCCAACGGAAACGTTGGCGCTCAATCGGCGAATCGAGGGTTGCTGGGGAAAGCCAGGTATGCGCGGGCCGCGGCAGCGGGGGCGTGCGGCTTGCACAGGTCAGCCACGCGCAAAGGGGGGCGGGGGGAGGGGGGGAGGGCTTCTTAGAAGCGCCCCTGCTTCGTAGAACTCATCTGTAGATGTAAGGCTGGCGCCTTCTAAGAAGCAGCCTCCTTCTAAGAAGCCCTGCCCCCTCCCTCCACCCCCCTCTGCGCGCCGCCAAACAGGGGGCGCCACAGGCTCGCGCTTCGGGCGCGGACGCGTCCAGGGCGGGGGGGCAAGGACGTCGCGGCCGGGGCCACCGCCGCCCGCAGTCTTTGCACCCCACCTGCTGGGACGTGTGACGACGTGCTGGGCGCCACCGCAGGCAGGTGCCAGAAAATCTCGGCATTGGGAGTCGGCCGCACCAAATGTCGTTGGCCAGTGGTTTCCCAGAGAGCTCCGGCCAGTTCCGGAATGTTTCTGTGTTCTTGTTCGTGATGCAGGCGCGGCTGGAGATGCAGAGATGGTCAGAGAGTTCCCGAACAAATTGGGCGCTGAGTATTTGCGCGGCTCGGTTTCCGGTACAGGGCGCTCTCTGAAAATTTGTTTCCGGGTCGCTCCAGACTGCCAGGCTTTCCAGTCAACCCGCACAGTAAGGACGGGCAATTTTGCCAATGGGTGCATCCGTGCCTCCTCGGTCCATCCTTGGCCACTTTCGTTGGCCGCGTCCCGCTCGAAAAGCTTCGAAATGCGCGTCCAAGGCCCCTTGCTAGGGGAACAAACAATGACATAAACATAAAAACTCGGAGGTCCGCGCAGATTTCTCGGATCGGAGCTGGAGGCTCCCGGCGGCGCCTCCGGCGCCGTCCCTGGCGCGTTCCGCGCGCCAGGGAGGTGGTTCCAGCGTTGTCCGAGAAATCCGCGCGGACCTCCGAGTTTTGATATGTATGTCATCGTTTGAGCCCCTACGTGCATCCTTATCGCGCATATTCTGAAGGCCTGACGGCCGGCGCCGCCGACCCTGACAGACATCGACGACGACCAGGAGGGGGAGAAGGAGGAGAAGGAGGAGGAGGAGGAGCAGAAGGAGCAGAAGGAGCAGAAGGAGCAGAAGGAGGAGGAGGAGGAGGAGGAGAAGGAGCAGAAGGAGGAGGAGGAGGAGGAGGAGGTACGTCATTGTTTGTTCCCCCACTTGCCCCCCCGGGGGCCGTTTTTGAGCGGAGCGGGGCCGTGTGGCAGAGCCGCCGTGGTCTCTCCGTGGGTCTTCCTCCGGGCTCCGTGCTGCTGCCCGGGGGCGTCGAGTTTGCGGGCCAGGGGAGTGTCAGCTTCGGGGGCGGCCACGAGGGGGGGTGATGACTAGGGGGGGGGAGATCATGGCGTGGGCCAGGATATTTCCCCAGATTTCACGGCGCCTCTTCTTATTTCATTGCGTCCTTGCCCCCCCCCCTGGGCCGCGCACATGCCGCCGGCCATGAGTTGTGCCCCCCCCTCTTCGACGCCTCCCTCCTTGCCGCCCCCGACAGCTGTCGCCCCGCGGGCTGGGGTGGTGGGCGGTCGAGAATCTGGCGATCGCAAACATGGATCAAGGGGGCGTGGATTAGCGACGGGTCCCGCTTCCACGGGAAACCCTGGATTTCCGCCGCCGAGCGAGGCGGCACCAGCCGCATTTGGGGGGGGACACCTCCCCGGATCCATGGACTTGGCGACCGCGCGCCAAATCCATGGATCGCTAATCCATGTTTGCGCGCCCCCGAGAGAAGCAGATGCCTGTCGAAGATCGGTGTCGATCCAGTTGAGTTTTCCAGGGGAGTCCAGGGGAGGGGGGTGCGGCGGGGCTGCTCCTGGAGGATCTTGCGCCTTCTACTGCCTGGAGACATGAGATTAGATCCAGAATAGAAGAGATACTCGTAAGAGGACGGCAGACCAGCGGAATTGATCACAGCTCGGTGCCCCGATGCGAGGGCACGGGATTTTACGAAACGAGAGACGGTTAAGACGGTGGTTCAGATAGTGTAGTTATACGAGGTTACTTCTGTCTGCGGCCCCCTAGACATTCCCGCTGCCGGGGTTTGATCCAGCCCGCAGCGCTGGGTCGGAGGGTCTCGGCGTGGAGAGACCACGCTTGGGCCCGAGCATCCAGGAGCGCCCAGGACATCCGCACTCCTTGACTTGCATCGTGGCCCCTCCCCACGCTCCTCCCACAAGTCCTCGTCCTGCCACTGCTCCTCGTCCTCCCCCTCCCCCTCCTCAGCTCAAGGCCTGCGCGCACCCCCCCCTGTGATGAGAACCGGAAGCACACTACGACGCGAACGTGATGTAGACGTGAACAAATGTGATGCTGTTGTTTCTTTATCGTCGCCTTCGCAATCAAGCACCCCAACGTTGTGCGCCGGACTGTGTGGATTCTTGTCTGTAGCTCTGCGCGCCCAGCTTGAGCACATCCCCAACTTCTCTTCCTGTCTTCGGGGGCGTCCAAGAGGGGGGCAAGGCCTGGGGGGTCTGGGCATCGCGGCTGGGGTCTTGATGTTAAAACTCGTCCCCTTCACTATTTTTGGCGGAAAGCTATGATATGACGATGATGGGTAGGAAAGGATAATGAGAGCTTCTGAAGATCAAGAAATGATTGTGAAAGCTAAGAAACGGTGGCTGATTGTTGAAAACTGCCCTCTGACGGCGAGCGGGCCCCCCCCTCTTCTCTATGCGCTGTCTTTACGCGGCAAAGCTTGGGGGAGTGCCGCAAGGGATGAGCCGAGCCAGGATCGCGCCGAGGGGGGAGAGGGGCCTGGCCCCCCCGCCCCTGGCGCGACCCTGCGAAGCAGGCGCTGGCCTGCGCGACGCGTGGGTCGCCCTCCTTGCGCCGCACACAGCGCGATTCGACCCCGCTTTTACTCCTGCGCGGTAGCAAATCCTGTGATGCTCACCGAGAGGAGAGGTGCGGGTGGGTGGGCAGAATAACACGCGCTTTCGCCGCGTTCGCAAAGCGCACGTTCCGCGGGGGGGGGGGGCCGCGGCCTGCGCGCGCTCTCTCTGTGGAAGCGCCGAGCGCGCGCGGTTCCTCCCGCTCCGCCGTCAGCCCCCTATGCCCTAGCCCAACCTAACCCAACGCCGGGGCAGAAGCGACTGACGGCGAGCGGGCCCCCCCTCTTCTCTATGCGCTGTCTTTACGCGGCAAAGCTTGGGGGAGTGCCGCAAGGGATGAGCCGAGCCAGGATCGCGCCGAGGGGGGAGAGGGGCCTGGCCCCCCCGCCACAGGTAGTGTGGCCGGACCCTTCCCCACTTGGCGTGTTCCGGTCCACGACCTCCTTTGCCACCCTCGTTCCCTTTTTGCTGTTAAGCCGGGGGTGCGTCCCCTGCGCCTTGCTTCCGGCAGCCTCTTATCTCTGGCCCGCGGGCTCTGGGCGGGCTGGGAGCGGGCGAGGGGGAAACCAAACGGGGCGCATTGGCCCGCCGCCGGCTTTTCTACGGGGTTCCAAGAGGCGCGTTCCCCCACACCGGCCGCTCGTCCGGTCCGGCGTGGCTGAAGGCCCCCGGGCTCCGCCGATGAGATTTCATGACCTCGCCGCCCACCTGGAATGAAACCTCATGAGCAGAGACTTCGCGGGGGAACGCCACCGCTTGGCTCCCTCTTAGCGCTCGCCCTTTTGCTGATGGCCGCCGACGGGCTGCGTCTCCTGGTCGCGCACCCCCCCCTTGCTCCCCCGACTTATCTGGTTCTTGGGCACGCTGCATGCAGCCACTACTCGGCTCCGCGCGGGCCGCGGTGGGGCGGGGGAGGGGCCGGAGGAAGCCACGGGCGCATTGGCCTCTCGTCGGGGCGTTCATCGCGATACACCAGGCGCTTCCCCCCAATTATATCGAAGGAAGCTGCCCGCAGGGGCTCCAGCCGGATCACCTGCGAAAGCCCACGGGGCCCGAGGCCGGGGGGGAAAGCGACCGCCTCCGCTGCCACCGGGCTGCGCCAACCCGGCCGTGCCGCACCTCGCCACCTGTGGCTGGTCCGGGCTGGCGCGGCTCGGCCCGCGGTAAGAGGGGGGAGGACGCCTGGTGTCTTAGGGCGAGCGCTTCATTATGATACCTCGACCGAGGGGCTGCGTCCCCGGAGCCGGCCCCCGCCTCCCAATCCTTGCGTTTGGGTTTCGGGCGCCGCGGACCGAGACCGAAGGGGCCAAGGAGCGGGGGCGGGCCAGGAGGCCGGGGCCGACGCCGGGGGAAGCCGCGGGGCGCATTGGCCCTCCAACGGACGATTTTCTTCCTGGCTGGTGAACTATTCCTTCCCCTTGGCGCGCCTCGGCCCCTCGTCACCCTGAGAGCCCTGCATTCCACCGTGCCCAGGACGGCCCCGGGACCCCCGCCGCGGAAAACGGGGGCGGAGTGCGCCGAGGCGGCGTTCTTGAGGGGCGGTTCTGCGCCGCCCTTCTTTAGGGGGGGGTCACTCTACTTCGACTGCCCCCCGATCCTTCTCGCGCGTGCGCGTTTTGGCCTCCCGCCGCTCGGCAGCGCGCAGCCTCCGCGGCGCAGCGGGGGGGGGCCGGGGGGCGCCGCCGGCCGGCCACTCACGGCGGCTCGGCGCGCCGGCGGGGGCGGGCGCCGGCGCCCGCAGCTTCCAGTCCCAGCTTGCGTAGCGGGGCGGCTTGGCGTCGCTCCTTGGCGCCAGCGATGCCCACCACGTAGAACCCGATGGCGACGTCGTTCTCCGCGAAGACCGCAGTGTCTGGCGCGGGCGCGCACGGCCACCACCGCGCGTCGGGTGCGCGGGTGCTACCGGCGCCCTCGATGACGGCTGTGGCTGTGCATCTCACGGCCCCGGTCGGCGCGCGGGGCCACGCCGCCACACTATAATAATGAAAAGTTTTTTATGTTTTTCAATATTCTCATTAATGTTAATTACAAATACACTACTGATTATCACGATTTAAAAACTACAACACTAAATTGCGCAGGATGACGGTCGTGGCGCCTTGGCCGCTGACGTGCGGCCGAGCGGCGAGGCAGAGCAGCCGCAGCAGGTCTGCGTGGAAGTGCGTGGCCGCGGCCACAGCGCCGGCCCGCCTGGTGCGGATCCAGCCCAGGGTAATCTGCTTGTCGTCCGCGTCGAAGGCGATGGCGGCGAGCAGTGCGGCGAGGGTGCCCGCGTCTACTGCCATGAGGCGAAGCGCGGTGCGTGCGCGGTGGCTGCGGTCGTTGTGCGCCCAATCCTCCTGTGCGGCGGAGACTGCCGCTGCCCAGGCTCCGGCGTCCATGTGGAAGGTCGCTGGGAACCGGGGCTCGGCCGCCCGGAGGTGGTAGCGCTGCGCGAGAGCCGCGGCCTCTGCCTGCTTGTCGGGCTCGTCGGGTCTGGAGAAACAGTCCGCGGGATTGCTCTCCGACGCGACCCACTCGATCCAGAGTTCTGTGCCGAGGACGCCGAGTAGGAGCCAGATGGCGCCGACGATGGCAACGCTGTCGTCGTCGCCTGCTGCGCCGCGGCGGATGTTCTCCAGGGCGGGAGTGTTGTCTTCGAACAAGACCAATCGGGCGCCGCGCACTACCTCAGGGCACGTTAGCAGCAGGACGAGCACGGCGAGCAGCTCGGATTGGGTGTTCCGCTGCTTCTTGCCGACCTTGAGCAGCTCCGCGCACAGGTGCGGCGGGATGTGCGCGGAGAAACTGTGGCTGCCGTGCGTGGTGGACAGCAGCATGCCCCCGATGGCGCCCGCCCCGGCTTCCATGTCCCAGGACCCATCGACCCACCCGATGACGACGGGGCGGTCCGTGCCGTGGACGCGATTGTGGTACAGCGGGCACTGTAGAAGCGCTTTCCACCAGGACAGGGCGTGAGCGAGGCGGCGAGACCAGCCTCCGGCGTGCGCTGACACGGGTGAGGTGTAGGCGCGGCCAATGCGGCCGAACATCGCCGAGGTGGCGAAGCCAAGCTGGCCGCCCAGCCTGGCAGCGTCGCGTTTGCTGAGGCGCTGTGCCCGCAGGGCGGCGTCCACGTCATCGGACAGCGCGGCGCGGCGCTTGGCGGTGAGGCGCAGGCCTGCCCAGCGTTGAGTGGAGATGACGTCCAGGCCTAGCAGGTCCAGCACGGCTGCGGGGCCTTGGTTCTTGCCCTCCTTAAGCGGGATCCCGAGCATGGTGTGCAGCTCATGGAATACCCATTCGTGGAGGGCGGCCCACCTGGCGGGCGAGGCGCGGTGGAAGTCATCCACGTACGCGTTCTGCGGCACGCTGAAAATTCGTCGGAGGGGGTGGTTCACGCTGGCGGCGACTCGCGTGTACCCCCACACTGCCCCAAAGGCGCCGAAAGGGAGGGCTTTGTGCGCGTAGGCCCGGTAGCCGCCCGCGTGCCCGACGCTGTCGACCCAGACGAGGCAGACCAGCAGGGGCACGTCGTCGGGGTGCACCGGCCATTGCCGGTAAGCTTGGGCGTGGTCACCCTTTGCGATGAGCGGCACGCCGTCGGCGCCCCAGTCGCTGAAGGTCTCGGCGATGTAGGACGCGGCGTCGAGGAGCGAGACCAGGCCGGCCATGCGCATGCGCTCCTGGGTGGCGACAGCCAGGTTGAGGCCGCTCGCTGTCGCATCGTCGATGGGGCGAACTTTGTAGGAGGTGGCGGTGCGGCTCTGGACGCGGGGGAAGCGGCGCGTCGGTAGCCAGCGGGCGAAGGGCACTGTGGAGTTGACGCACCCGGCGGCGTCGAGCCACACCTCCCACGGGCCGTCCAGCTTGCCAGCTGCGCATTCCTCCTGTGTGACCCGGAGCACTTCAGCCATGTCCGGCTCGCGCTTGGAATTCTGGAGCATCTCCAGTAGCATGGAGTCTCTGGAATCGAGCGCATGCTCGAGCGCGCGGTCCAGCGCAGCGGCGTCTGGCAGGTCGGTGCTCTCCACGTTCTCGAACAGCTGCGTGTCGGGCAGGACGCCTCGCATCCGAAATCCCGACATTATGTCGGCAATGACATCGGTGTCCTCGTGCCCCGATGCCAGAAGTAGCTCCCGGTGTAGCGGCCCGTTGTATTCTGGCGGTAGCACGTCGCGGACGTGGGAGGATAGGCCCGCACGCCAGGCACGCGTGGCGTCCGCAAGCGAGGCCTGGACGCGTTTCCAGTAATGTACCTGCCCGATGACCCACTGCTCGTAGTCCGGGCAATCGCGCGCCCAGAGCAGCGCGCTGCGGATGGGGGCCGCCAGGGGTGCGGTCGGCGGTTCCGCCCACGCGGCCGATGGTTGGCCGTTCGCATGGTCCCACGCCTGGTCGATGTGCTGGACCGGCGTGATGGTGCGCTGCACTTGCGTGGCTGCTTTGCCGCACTGGCGGGTCGCGCCGAGGTGCCGGGCCGGTGCCGCTGCGGCGTCCCCGTACCAGGGGATGGTGTCTGGGTGCACAGGCCCCGGGCGACGCGGGATGCGGGGCGGCGGGGCAAAGGGTGCCTGCTGGGCATGGTCGACGCCCTCGAACTCCTGCTCGGTCACCGGATCGCGGAGCCTGGCGGCGTGTTCGACCACGGTGATTCCGCACCCGGCGGGGCATGCTTGTGGTGGAGCCCGGGCGGCGTGGGGTGGCGGTGCGGCGGCGGGCACGCGCTGAGGGCCACGCGTGCCAGGCGCGGTCGCGGGGTGCGCGTCGTCGCCGCGGCCTGGCGGAGGTACCAGGGGCGGGGTGCGCGACCTTCCCCCGGGCGGCTGCCTGCGAGGGCCGTGCTGGCGAGGGCTGGGATTGCTGGTGCGGCTGGCGCGGCCGTCGTGGGCACGCGCGCCGCCTGAGAACTCACCGCGTGGGCTGAGCTGGCTGCGCTGCCGGCTGCGGTCCGGCTGTGAGCGCGGGGAATGCGAGAGGCGGGGCGGGCGTCTGTGCCGGCGCCGCGGTGGCGAGGTATTAGGGGCGCCCGAAGCCCGCGTGGGCGCCAAGGTCAGGCTAAGCGGTGGCGTGGTGTCAGGGGCGCCCGAAGCCCGCGTGGGCGCCCGGTCCAGGGTAAGCGGTGGCGTGGTATTAGGGGCGCCCGAAGCCCGCGTGGGCGCCCAGTCCAGGCTAGACAGGGGACCGCTCTGCGCGTCGGCGGCCTGGAAGTCCGCTTCCGCGCTTGCGGGGGCTAGTCAAGCGTGGCGGAACCAGCACGCGTCGCCATGCTTGCAAGTCTTCCCGTTGCTGAAGTGCCAGCACAGGTCGCCCTTGGGGGCGCGCCGGGCGGGCTCTGCGGGTGGCGTGGCCTTGCCCTTGCTCTTGCCCTTGCCTTTGCCCTTGGGGGGCTGGGCCGGGGCGCTTGGGTAGCCGGCTGCGGCGGCGGCCCGCTCGCGGCGCTCGCCGCGGGTGAGGCGGGGGCGCTTCGGGAGGCTTTCGCCACTGCCGTCGAGGGGAGCGCCTGTGGCGATGGCTGGGCCGGGGCCGGAGTGGCCGGCTTGGCGCGGCGCGAGCGCGAGCCGGCCGTCCAGCTCGTCGGCGTCCGCTGGCAGGGAACTGCGGACGGTGGCGTCCAGCTGGTCGGCGTTCCGGCTTGCTTTTGCCCACTGGCTCTGGAAGAGGCACAGCGCGTGCTGCACCTCCGTGAGCGTCATGGGGCGGTAGCCGGGCATGGGCTGCCTGGAGCGCCGGACGCGGCTCCAGAACCGCTCGTGGAAGGTCACCAGGCAGTCGATGTCTTTGACCCAGCCGCAAAGGAAGAGCAGGTTCTCGATGAGGTAGCACGCCTCCTCGAGCTCGACGAGGCCGCCGGCCGGCGCCTCGGAGATTGCGGGCATGCGCCAGGCGAGGACTCCGCCGACGCCGGGTTTGAGCTCGGCCGCGGCGGGCCGGGCGCGGGCTGCTGCGTCGGACTGGACCTTAGTGGCCGCGACAGCTTCGAACTCCTGGTTGACTCGGCGGAGGCGTTCCCACCGGCCCCACATCCGCATGGACGGGATGCGGCCAGAGTCCACTTCGCAGCGCCGCGCCGTGTTTAGCGCCTGGAGTCGCTGCTTGCGGTACTCCGGGCTGAGCTCGTAGTACTCCTCCGCGGTCGGGTCGCGCGCTTCGACCGGCGTGGCCTCGGGAGCGCTGCCCGCGGTGGCGTCTTTCTCGCAGTGCTTGTAGCACTTCTCGTAGAATTGGCGGACCTTGGCATAAGCCCCGGTGCCGGGCTTGACGCTGTCGCAGGCGGCTGCGATGGCCTCCAGGAACGCGACGTCCACGGTCTTGGTGACGGTGGCGCCGTTCTCGCCCTTGAGGAACTGCGGCGAGACGCTGTCCACGACCAGCGCGGCGTCGTCCAGCCCCTGCGCGGTGAGGTGTTCGCGGACCTGCAGAGGCAGTGCCGCGACCCAGTCGCCGAACGCGGCCATGACGCTGCCCGGCGGCGGCGGCGGCGGGGCGGGGGGCGAGGGCGCAAGCAGCTCCAGGGAGGCGCGGCTGCGGGCGGGATCGCAAGAAAGCACACAGGCACCGCGCCGCCGACCAACCCCCGGAGCCCAGGACCAGGAGGCCGCCGTGGGCCGACAAGCCCCGAACGGGCAGGGCCCAACCAGGGCCGCAGGACCGGCAGAACGGCGGCGCAGTGACTGGGTGGCCGAGGCCGCGCATCGCAGGTTGGCTCGGGCAGGCAACGCCCCCCCCGCGCAAGCCACCCCCAGGGGGAGGGGAAACAGGGGGGGAGAGGGCACACCGCCCAGGCAGAAGCCCCGGCTGCACACGGCGGGACATTGCCTGCCCGCCCCTGCGAAGCTCCTTCCCGAACCCACGACGCGGGGGGGGGGGGGGGGCGGCGCCAGCGCAGCGATCGGCCCCGCCCGGGGTTGCGCCTGCGCACGCCGCCAGACGGCGGACCGCCCAGCGGACCGCCCGCTGGCGCGCGCGGGCGCGCGCCCCGCGGTGGGGCCGAGCGCGACGGCGGCATTCCGAATCTGTTCCCCCCAGCCATTCCCGCTTGCTTTGTATGTCTTTCCATTAAATCTCCTTCCCGGAGTCGCTGCCAGGAGGAGGGGGGATTTTCGCCCGCAACCCCCGGCCACTTGGCGTCAGCGCACGCGCACGCCCGAGGGGAGCTGCCCGGCAGCCCACCCCGACAGCGCGCGCGGGCGCCACCCAGAGACGGCCAGGGCGTCGGTGAGGAGGGCCCCCTTCCACCCGGCGCGCATACAGGGGAAGCGGGGCCGGCGGTCTCACTGGACTCGCCACGCCGTTGCAGTTGCTGCCGGCTCTGGCCCGCGCCCTCTCACCTGCAACCGGGGGGGGGGGGGAGGGGGAAGGTGGGCAACCGGCGGGACCTGAGCTTTTGTAATTCATCGCCGACCAGCTCCCACGCTTGTACGGTCGGCCCACTAGCCCTCGCCCGGGCCCTCACCTTCGGCTAAGCAAGCGGGAATTGCAGACCTTGCAGATGACGTACGCGGGGCCCGGCGGCTGCAGGGACCACTTCGCCTGGTTCACCGCGAAATCGCACAGGTTCGTTACGGGCCCGTTCGGCGTCTCGACGATGAGGCGTTCCATGCGCCGGCGCGAGCGCTGCCGCTCTGCGGGCGGGCAGGGCGGCACTGCGGGGATGGCTGCGTGGTAGTACGCAACGGACTTGCACAGCCCGGTGGAATCGGCTACGAGGTACCCGAGCTTGCTCACGGGATGCTGCCACCCGCCTAGGTTGTTCGCGGCCGCGCCTGGCGCCGCAGTGGCGTCTGCGGGCGGTGGCGCGGCGGCGCCCATCGCCAAGGCGCCAGCCGCCTCTGGTTGCTGGGTGCTGTGGGCAGCTTCGTTGGCTGGCGGGCCGTGGTCTGGGAGGGCGTGCACCTGCGCGGGGGCTGCTGCGCTTGCGGGAACCTGTGCGGCCGCCTGGCTGCGGGCGGGTGTGGGCTGCGGCGCCGGCGCGGTGCCGGTGCCGGCCTGCCCGTCGGCTGACGCGGCCACGGGTGCGTTGGCTGGTGGGCAGGGTTCGGCGTGCGACGGCGCGGCAGCGGGCGCTGGTGCCGCGGGCTGGCTGCCAGGTTGGGCGCCATCACGCCACTGCATTCCGGCTGGCGCGTCTGGGTTGAAGTTGCCTCGCACGATGTGTTCGAGCAATGTCCGCAGCTTGGAGACTGGCGCCGCCAACACCGTGACGTTGTAAGCGCACACGACTCTGCCGACCCCAGCGGAGCGGTGATGCCCCAGCACCTCGAGTTCGCGGTCGGTGAAGATGCCACTGCTGCCAGCCCACGTGAGGATGGTACGCTTCGCAGAGTGCAGTCCGATGCCCTTGGCCTCTCGTGGTGAGAGGCCTGCCGCTCTGAGGGCGCGTCGCATGGCTGCTACCCACTCGTCGGGTTCGGCCGCGCCGGGCGTCGCTGCCGCGGAGAGGCGTTGCGGTGAGGGGACCGCGAACTCCGCGTCCTCTGCAAGGCCAAGTGCTCTGAGGTCTGATGCATAGCCGTGGGCCCAGCCTGAGGGCGGCTGGGAGATGCCTCGCAGGGGGGCGATCCACGGCATGCCTCCTCGCAGGCGCGTCGCCGTGGCTTCCGTGGCTTTGGTCTTGTATGCCGTGCCGTAGAGGCAGCCCGCGTCCGTGGTGCCTTCCTGTGTCCATTCCCCGAACTTGTCCCACACCGCATCGTCGTTCCGCAGTGCGGCGAACAGTTTCCGAAGTTCTGTGCGGACAACCACCCTGTAGAGCGGGTTCCGCAAGGTCGTGGCTGCCCGCTCGAGCCTGCGGACTTGGTCTGCTGTGTAGATGGCGGGCAGCCTGGCGGACGCTGGCGCCTCGCGTGCGTGGGCCAGCGCGAGGTGCTGGACGCAGACTTCGCCAGCCGGGAGCGGCGGCGCTAGCCCGGCGGCGCGATTGAGGAATCGCAATGACTGCAGCCGTGCTGCGGGCATGGTGGGGGCGGCCCCCCCGTCCAGCAAGTCCATGACATACCTTACGAGGAGCTCGACCGTTGCCTCGTGGTCCTGGAAGCTGCCGTGGTCGACCCCGGGGCGCTCCTCTGAGGCCCAGTCGAGGAACTTTTCGATGTTCGCCACGTGGATGAGGAGCGTGCGGGCCGACCAGCGCCGCAAGACGCGCTCCTGGTGGCGCGGCCCGAGGTCGGGGCCGAGGCGCTCAGAGAGCTTCCAGGTGCTCCCTCCGACGGTGCGCAGGACCCGGTCCCAGCGCGGCAGGACTCGCTGCAGCAGGTGCTTGCGTTTGTCGGTGAAGCGGAGGACGAGCGGCCTCAGACAGGAGCCCACTCGCCGCGGATGTCCCGGGCCCCGCCCCTGGTTGGGTGCCGGCCGAGGGCGCCTTCTGGGTGCGGCCGAGGAGGCGGGGCGGCGTTTGCGCCGGGCGGTCCCAGTGTCGGGGCGGGCTGGCTGGTGGGGGACCAAGCCAGGCGGGGGTGCAGCGTGGGCGGCGGCCGGGAGGGCGCCCTGGGTTGGCGGCGGCGCAGCGTGCACGGGAGGCGGACCCAGGGCGGGGGCGGGCCGGGCGGGGCTCCCAGCCGGCGGGCCGGTTGGCCGCCCGCGTTTGTAGAGGGGGTGGGCCCCGGGTGCCGGGCGCGGGCCCAGCGGGTGTTGGCGCGCGGTGCCCCAGCCTGCCCGGGCCACGCGCTGCTGCATCGCGTCCGCCGGTCCGGCCTCGCCAACTGCGCCGGCGGCCTCGCCCGGCGGGTGTCGTCCTGGGGCGGCACGAGGCAGGCCCATGGCCGCCTGCCGCCGAAACAAGCAGAAAGCAGAATAACACGCGCTTTCGCCGCGTTCGCAAAGCGCACGTTCCGCGGGGGGGGGGGGCCGCGGCCTGCGCGCGCTCTCTGTCCTCGTAAACCTACAACCAGAACCCACAACGTATAGTAAGGACGCGACGTAAGGACGCAAGGCCCTTCGAGGCCGAAGTTGAGACTTTTTAGGCGGCGGGCGAGCAGTGACAACGGCATAGGACGGGCCGCAGAGGCAAGGCGCAAGGATACATTGGATGAAGGCGCGCGTCCTTACTAGGGGCGTTGACTGTAATCGCCGTCGGCGGCGGCGGCGGGGGGGCGGCGGGGGGGGGGGTGGGCGGCGGGCGGCGGGCGCTCTTTCGCCGCGCCAGCCAGCCTCCCGCCTCCCGCCCTCCAGCCCACGGCCCGCTCACCGCTCCCCTCGTGGTGTTCGCGGTGGCCTCAGGAGGGGTGGTGGTGTGCACAAAGGGAGGTTTCAAGACCGTCTTGAAACTTCCCTTTGTGCACACCACCACCCGTATTCTCAAGTCGGGCGTGTCCCTCTACAGGATGAATATTCAAAGACAGAAAATGCAGTCCGTGGGGCTTTTTCCTATTGTTTTACACTATTTGGGAGCATGTTTGGAGTATGTTTTATTTTTCGTCCAAAACCTGCCTGTAGGGGGGGACATGCCCGACCGAACCATGTTCTTTCGATGCAGCCCCGGGCCACCCCCCCGTCCCTCGTCCGCCCAGAGGGTTCCAAAGGGGGTTTGGGGGGAGCGGGTTTTCCAGTGAGCCCCCCAGGGGCCTCGGAACCTCGTCAAAACAGGGGGTGCGAAGCCCCTGGGGGACCCCTCCTGGACAACCCCCTTCCCAAAAGCTCCCTTTGGAGCCCTCCGGTCCGCGCAAAACATGCCTCGGGCCAAGATGTGCTACACCCCCTCTTCCACGCCCCCCTCTTCCACGCCCCCTCTTCCGCTTCCCCCCGCTCCCCAGCCTGTGATTCTGTGTTCGTCGGCGCCGTGGCGCCGCCGCCTGGCCCCACGTGGGGCCGTCCTGCGGGACGAACAGGCGCCGTGCCCAGTCCAGCATGTCAGGCGATCGCGAGCATGGATCAAGGGGGCGTGGATTAGCGACGGGTCCCGCTTCCATGAGAAATCGCGGATTTCCGCCGCCGAGCGAGGCGGCACCGGCCGTATTTTGGGGAGGGCACCTCCCCCGATCCGTGGATTTGGCGACCGCGCGCCAAATCCATGGATCGTTAATCCATGTTTGCGCGCCCCCGAGCATGTGTGCCCAGAGTCCGCTTGGACGCGCCCGCTCTCTCTCTCTCTCTCTCTCTCCCTCGGGCCCCGAGCCTCGGTATCGTTTGACCGATCCCCATCCCTATTCCCATCCCCCTCGAGACCCCCACCAGATTACCACGCCAATTGGTATACACCCTTCGAAACCCGAAGGGAACGGCCTAGATCCCCATCTAGGGGGGTACATCGGCCAGTGGGGCCCAGGCCACGCCGCTGGGGATGGGGGTCGGAGCAACAATACCCAGATCCCCCGGCGCCACCCGCCACGCCCTCCCCCCGCCCGTGGCCCGGTCGGCGCGAAGCGAGGCAGCGCCCTCGTCGCCGCCCCCGGGCCCGCGCTGCCGCTGCTGGCCTCCTGGGCCGCACCTCCTGGGCCGGTGGGCCCACCCAGCATGGTCCAGTTCTCAATTCGATCGATCCGATTCGAGGTCGATTCCGGCCGGTCCGATTCGATTCCGAGGTGTTTGACGCTCCGCGTATCCCCGCCAGGTTAGCTCGCTCCCGTGTGTTCTTGTGCGGAATTTGGGCCGTTGCGTGTTAGCCGCGTTTTTTGACGGCGCCTGGCATATTTGCGCGCTCGCGAACAAAAAAGAATCCACGCCAGGCTGTGAGGTGCCCTCCGCGCCATTTTGGCCGCGCTGAGCTCCGTCCCGCTCACTGCCTTGCGTCGCTCGCATCTCTGCTTTTCCCTTTGCCGGTGGCAGCCTGCCCCTGCATGCCCGGCGTTCGACTCGTTTCGCGCGCCCGCGTACCAAATTCTAGACGCTTCGCGTAACCCCACCAGCCCATCCAGAAACGAGGCCCAGAGGAATTGCCTCGATCAGGGAAGTGGGCAGCACACAGAGGAAGGGTCCCCCAGTGGAGGCCTCTTGGAGCGTCTTGGGTGCCTCGGAGATCTTCTTGGGGCCTCTTGGGGGTCTCTTGGGAGCATCTTGGAGGCCTCTTGGGCGCCTGTTGGGGCCTCCTGGGCGCCTCTTGGGGCCCTCTTGAAGCGCTCTTGGGAGCCTCGAGAGCGCTCTTGGGGCCATCTTGGGAGACATCGATAAAACAAGAAGCGAGCATTAGTTAGCGTTGCCCCTCGGGAGCCCAAACAATCGCCTCTTGGGGCGCTCTTGGAGCGTTCTGAGGCGCTCTTGAGGCTTTTGGGGCCGTCTCGGGGCTCTCTGGAGCCTTTCTTGGAGCCCTCTTGGGCCATCTTGGAGCCATCTTGATTGAGGCCTCGGATGGCCATCGGAAGCGAAAAGGCGAGAAAGCCAAACACATAGAATTTCCTCAGGTTTGGGCCTATTCGGGGCCTCCTGGGGGAGCTCTTTGGCCACTGGAAGCCGTCTTGGAGCGGTCTTGGGGCATCTTGGAGCATCGTGGGAGATATCGTTGGATATCTTGAGCCATGTTGGAGGTCATCCTGGGCTATCCCAGGCGCTCTTGGAGTCATCTTAATCAGTGCCCCCCAAGAGGCCAACATGTGGCTAAAACATAAGTATAATCAATGATTTGGCATTCTCGCCGAGGCCTCTTGGAGCATCTTGGGTGCCTTTGGGGGGTCTCTTGGGGGTCTCTTGGGGGCATCCTGAGGGCCTTTTGGGGCTTCCTGGCCACCTTTTGGGGCCCTCTTGGGGCACCCTTGGGAGCCTTGGGGGCCATCTGTGGGCCATCTTGGGTAGGATCGATCAGAGGAGGGGGGGCACTAATTAGGGCCCCCCTCTCTGGAAACCAAATGGGGCCAAAACCGTAGTAAAACCAATGATGTGGGCTTCCTCGCCGAGGCCGTTTTGGACGCTCCGACACCTCGCGAAACCCTTTGTCCAGGTCCATGGGGAGGAGGCAGGGGGGGGGGCAAACCCCTCCCCGAAGGGGAAGAAGGAGGGGTGGAAGAGGAAACTCCCTAAACCACCGACGCCAAGAGGGCTAGTGGGATTATTCCGACAGTAGGACCCCACATGAGAATATGTTTAGTTTACTTGGGGATCTCCTCCTGCCTCATCCTTCTCCTCCTGCCTGCTCCTCCTCCTGCCTCAACCCCTGCCTCCTCCTCCTCCACCACCTCCTCCTCTTCCACCACCTCCTCCTCCTCCTCCTGCTTGGTATGCCTCCTCCCCCCATCCCCCTGATCCTCCTGCATCATGCGTCCTCCTCCTCCTCCTCCTCCTCTTCCTCCTCCTCCTCCTCCTCTTCCTCCTCCTGCTGTCCCTCTCCCTCCTCCTCCTCTTCCTCCTCCCCTCTCCCGCCTCCTCCTCTCCCTCTCCCTCCACCTACTCCTCTTCGTCTCCATTGTCCTTCCCCTCCTCTCCCTCCTCCTCCTGCCTCCTCCTTAGGCCTCCTGCCTCCTCCTGGGGCCGTTTGGGGCCTCCTGGAGCCTTCTGGGGCCTCCTGGAGCCTTCTGGGCATCCCAGGACATCCTTGGGCCTAGGGCCTCCTAAGGCACTCCTCTTCCTCATTGTCCTCCTCGTCCTGCTCGCTCTCCTCCCTCCTCCTCTTCCTCCTCGTCTTTCTCGTCCTGCATCCTCCTTCCTCCATCCTCCTCCTCCTCCTCCTCCTCCTCCTCCACCTCCTCCTTCTCCTCCTCCTCCTCCACCTTCTCCTCCTCCTCCTCATCCTCCTCCTCCTCGTGCGGAACACGACCCAGAGGGAGGCGCGGGCCCCATAGGGTGGGAGCTCCCGCCTGAGACTTCCCCACAGTTCACTCACAGGCGAGCCTCCCGCCTGAGACTTCCCCCATATTCAGGCCTTCGGAGCCCCAAAGTGACGACAGTTGCAGGTTCGAGGATGACCCGCTCGGATCAAAAATATGAAGTGCGGGCCCCAGAAGGAGGGGGCTCCCGCCTGAGACTTCCTCACAGTTCACTCACTGACGAGGCTCCCCGCCTGATACGTCCCCCATATGCATGCCTCAGGAGCCCAAAAGTGACGACAGTTACACAGATGAGGATGACCCGCTCGGAGTAAAAAACACAAACTGCAGGCTCCATAGGGAGGGGGCTCCCTCCTGAGACTTCCCCACAGTTCACTCACAGACGAGGCTCCCGCCTGATACTTCCCCCATATTCAGGCCTCAGGAGCCCAAAAATGACGACAGCTACACGGATGAGGATGACCCGCTCGGATTAAAAACATGAAGTGCGGGCCCCATGGGGAAGGGGCTCCCGCTTTAGATTTCTTCACAGCTCACTCACAGACGAGGCTCCCTACCTGAAAGTTTGCCCCGTAGTCAAACCTCAGGAGCCCAAAAGTGACGACAATTACACGGATGAGGATGACCCGCACGGTTTACCAACATGGAGTGCGGGCCCCATAGGGAAGGGGTTCCCGCCTGAGATTTCCTCGCAATTCACTCACAGAGGAGGCTCCCGCTTGAGACTTCCTCCAAAGTCAGGCTTCAGAGACCCAAAAGTGACGACAGTTACAGGTTCGGAATGACCCGTTCGGATTACCAACATGATGTGCGAACCCCATAGGGAAGGGGTTCCCGCAAGAGACTTCATCACACATTACTCACAGACGACGCTCACGCTCGAGACCTCCATATTCACACTAAGGAGTGAGTGGTGACGAAGTAATGAGTGAGCGAGTGATGATGATGATGATCGATGGCCGATGCTGATGGTGATCGATGCTGAGTGACTGAGTATGATGATGACGGTGGTGGTGATGATGATGACCGATGGTGACGATGACCGATGACGGAGTGAATGCTTGAGCGAGGCGGAGAGTGGGAGGGAGGTGAGGTTCTAGCGCGGAGGGTGTCCAGAGAATTTGGATGTGGGGAAAAATATCCCCGCCGGGCTGTCCAAAAAATATGGCAAAGTATGTAAATTGCCTTGATCAGGGATGTGGGGGGGGCCATGCAGTGGAACAAGAGAGCTGGGGAAGCTGGTCAAATCAAAGTTCCGAGTCAGCCTGGGCAGAACCAGGAGGACGGGCGGAGGACAAAGATGAGTTATGAGGAGGAGGAGGAGGAGGAGGAGGGAGGATGAAGGGGGAGGAGGAGGACGACGAGGGGCGAGCACAAGGATGATTAGTTTGATGGAGCACGTTCTCGCTCAACTTCTGGTGAACCTTATGTGGGAGAAGGAGGAGGAGGAAAATAAGAAGAACAAATATTAAATTAGCCTGACGAGGGACCCAACCATATGCACCTGCGAGTACCGCAATAGTGATTCACTTTTTCGGTGGCGATCCCTATGAGGCAACGAACCGTGCTAGGGGTGTGCCGACATGAGTGGCGTGGTACACAACGCGAACGAAAACGATTGATATGAGTACGTAGGGAGACTGAGCGCGGGTGAATCTGCGCGCGTGCGTCTGACTGTGAATGAATCTGCGTGCGAGCGAGTCTACGTGCATGAATGCGGATATGACAAAGCGTGGTGCTATTGTATATGAATTCAATAGTTTGACAATGACTGCCTCTGAGTACTCGTGACGCTGGGCGTGGCCGCCGCAAGGAGCTTCCCCAGGACTCCCCGACGGCATCGCCGCGCGCCGCGACGCCAATGTCGGCGCGCCCCTTTGCGAGGATCGCGCCCGCTGCCTCCCCTTCCTTTACTCCCTCTTTGCCCGCGCACTCAAAAGTCCAAGGCTGCGGGCGCAGCGCAGCGCGGAGTCCCCGCGACGCGCGCAGGTCGCCCTGGAGGGGTCCCAGCGACGCGCGCGGGTCGTCCACTGCGCGGAGCAAAGAGAGCTAGCCGGCTGGCTGATAGCGGGCAAGGCTCTTGCCGCTGGGCAGAGCGACGACGGGCGAGCGAGGCGCTGGCCAGAACGCAGCACGGAGCCCCCGCGACGCGCGCAGGTCGCCCCGGAGGGGTCCCAGCGACGCGCGCGGGTCGTCCACTGCGCGGAGCAAAGAGAGCTAGCTGGCTGGCTGATAGCGGGCAAGGCTCTTGCCGCCGGGCAGAGCGACGACGGGCGAGCGAGGCGCTGGGCAGAACGCAGCACGGAGCCCCCGCGACGCTCGCAGGTCGCCCCGGAGGGGTCCCAGCGACGCGCGCGGGTCGTCCGCTGCGCGGAGCAAAGAGAGCTAGCTGGCTGGCTGGGACCTGCGGCGGGGCTCCACATGGGCACGCGGACTGCGCCACGGGGACGTTCGGTGGATGGGGCCACGAAACGTGTGAGGGGTGTGCCGAAATGAGTGGCGGGGACGCATGCGGACTGTGCCACTGGGACCTTCGGCGGAGCTCCTATGGGGCCACGAAACGTGTGAGGGGTGTGCCGACATGAATGGCGGGAACGCATGCGGACTGTGCCACGGGGACCTTCGGCGGAGCTCCTATGGGGCCACGAAACGTGTGAGGGGTGTGCTGAAATGAATGGCGGGGACGCATGCGGACTGTGCCACCGGGACCTTCGGCGGAGCTCCTATGTGGCAACGAAACGTGTGAGGGGTGGGCCGACACGAATGGCGAAGACGCATGCGGACTGTGCCACTGTGACCTTCGGCAGAGCTCCTATGGGGCCACGAAACGTGTGAGGGGTGTGCCGAAATGAACGGCGGGGACGCATGCGGACTGTGCCAGTGGGACCTTCGGCGGAGCTCCTGTGGGGCCACGAAACGTGTGAGAGTGGGCCGACATGAATGGCGGGGGCGCATGCGGACTGTGCCACTAGGACCTTCGGAAGAGCTCCTCATGGGGCCACGAAACGCGTGAGGGGTGTGCCGAAATTGGTGTGCGGGGACGCATGCGGACTGTGCCACCGGGACCTTCGGCGGAGCTCCTATGTGGCAACGAAACGTGTGAGGGGTGGGCCGACACGAATGGCGAAGACGCATGCGGACTGTGCCACTGTGACCTTCGGCAGAGCTCCTATGGGGCCACGAAACGTGTGAGGGGTGTGCCGAAATGAACGGCGGGGACGCATGCGGACTGTGCCAGTGGGACCTTCGGCGGAGTTCCTGTGGGGCCACGAAACGTGTGAGGGGTGTGTCGACATGAGTGGCGGGGACGCATGCGGATTGTTCCATTGGAACCTTCGGCGGAGCCCTTATGGGGCCACGAAACGTGTGAGAGTGGGCCGACATGAATGGCGGGGGCGCATGCGGACTGTGCCACTAGGACCTTCGGAAGAGCTCCTCATGGGGCCACGAAACGTGTGAGGGGTGTGCCGAAATTGGTGTGCGGGACGCATGCGGGCACATCCACAAGGACCTTCGGTGGAGCTCCTCATGGGGCCACGTAACGTGTGAGGGGTGGGCCGAAATTTGTGCGCGGGACGCATGCGTACACACCCACTGAGACCTTCGGTGGAGCTCTTATGAGGCCACGAAACGTGTGAGGGGTGGGCCGAAATGGGTGTGCGGGACGCATGCGGGCACACCCACTGGGACCTTCGGTGGAGTTCCTTCTGGGGCCACAAAACGTATGAAGGGTGTGCCGAAATGCGCGTGCGGGACGCATGCGGGCACACCCATTGGGACCTTCGGTGGAGCGCCCTATGGGGCCACGAAACGTGTGAGGGGTGTGCCGAAATGGGTGTGCGGGACGCATGCGGGCACACCCACTGGGACCTTCGGTGGAGTTCCTTCTGGGGCCACAAAACGTATGAAGGGTGTGCCGAAATGGGTGTGCGGGGCGCATGCGGGCACACCCATTGGGACCTTCGGTTGGGTTCCCTAGGGTGCCGCGGAACGTGTGCGGGGTGTGCCGACATGGGTGTGCGGGACGCATGCGGGCACACCCATTGGGACTTTGGGTGTGCGGGACGCATGCGGGCACACCCACTGGGACCTTCGGTGGAGCTCCCTATGGGGCCACGAAACGTGTGAGGGGTGTGCCGAGATGGGTGTGCGGGACGCATGCGGGCACACCCACTGGGACCTTCGGTGGTGTTCCTTATGGGGCCACGAAACGTGTGAAGGGTGTGCCGAAATGGGTGTGCGGGACGCATGCGGGCACACCCAGTGGGACCTTCGGTGGACCTCCCTATGAGGCCACGAAACGTGTGAGGGGTGTGCCGAAACGTGCGTGCGGGACGCATGCGGGCACACCCAGTGGGACCTTCGGTGGGGCCCCCTCATGGCGCCACGAAACGTGTGAGGGGTGGGCCGAAATGGGTGTGCGGGACGCATGCGGGCACACCCACTGAGACCTTTCGGTGGAGCTCCTCATGGGGCCACGAAACGTGTGAGGGGTGTGCCGACGTGGGTGATGACGATGATGATGGTGGGAGGAGGAAGGAGGGGGAGGAGGAAGAGAGGAGGAGGAGGAGAGGAGGAGACGCGGGCCACCGTCTCTTCAAAACGAGGACCCAACACCACAGGATGGTTGGGAAAAAAGATAAGCAGGAAGTGTGCGGAAGAGAAGGGGGATGAAACGTCGCCTCTTAGAGCCATCGTGGGGGCGCTCTTTGTGCGTGTTTGGCGGCTCTCGGGGCCGTCGTCGAGCCATTGTGGGAGTTTCTGGGCGTGTCAGCAGGCCTCTTTGGAGCCCTCTGAGGAGCCGTGGGAGCAATCTTGGAGGGCATCGATCAAAGTGGGGTCCCCAATGAGCACTACTTCTTGATAGCACCTCAAATCGCCTCTTCGCCCCCTTGTGGGGTGCTCTTGGGCCGCTTTTGGACGCTATTGGGGCCGTCTTGGAGCCCCCATTTCGGCCACCTTGAAGCCAGATTGAGGCCTAGGAAGGCCATCGGAAAGGAGAAAAAGGTAACAGACCACTGAGTACCCGTAGGTGTTGGAAGGAGTTTGGCGCCTTGGGTGCTCTTTTGGGTTTTCCAAGGCCATTTGAAGCTGCCTTGGGGCGGTCTTGGAGTTGTTTGGGGGCATCTCGGAAGCCATCGTAAGGCATATTGAGCAATCTTGGAGGTCATCTTTGGCTTTCTGATGCACTCTCGGAGCCATCCTGGGTTATCTTGGACGCTCCAATCGGTCGTAGGGCGCCTCGTCCAGACCCAGAGGGAGGGGGAGGGGGAAGGGTCAAGACACCTCCTGCCCACAAGGCACACGCCGCCTCGCTAACTCCCACCCGCCTTCCCAACACATTAGTAGCACCCGAGCATCCCTTTCAAAAGCCCATGCAAAATTGTCGCGGGGCGCCCGCGCATGCTCCAGATTTGGTGGCAACGTGCGTTGTGTATTTCTTTTTGGCAGGGATGGTAGGCTTGCGCGCAGCAAGCGATATGAGGGCACCCCCGCCGTCCCGATCAAAACCCTTGCAAAATGGTCGCGGGCCGCCGGCGCATGCTCCACCAGATTTGGAGGCAAAATATATGCTGGATTGTTTTTTGCGGGGGATGGTGGGGGTTGGGGGGGACGCATGGGTGCCCTCATGGGTCCAGGTTGGTTGCCTGTCGACTGGGGGAGGGGGTCTATAGGGAATAGTGATGCATCCCTCCCCCAAGGGGGGTATGAGTATGAGTATGGCCACTGGGGATGAAGGGGGTTGGAAAAAGGAAACGTCCCAAACCACTCACGCCCAGAAAGCTGATGGGATTCAAGCGATCCGATACGGCCAGATGCATAGCGTTGTTGTGCATCTTGGCGCAGCCGATCCGATTCGATTTCGATTATGTGTGGATGCAGGCCGATCCGATGCACATGTGGATTCGATACGATTTACAGGCTCGATGCCGTGAGGCCCCAAGACGTGCCTGCGTCGTTCAACAAAACCACGACGGGAGGTTTTTGGATGTGTTCGGCCTTTGGGGGCCTTCGCCGGGACCCAGGACCGCCAAAAATCCTCGCGCGATGGAGAGTGCCCCCTGGGGAAAGAGTCGCGACTTCCAGGGGCCCCGTATGAAGATTTCGAAAGACCAGACGCTGCATGTCTGGGTCCTCTCTGGCAAGGCTGCGGGTTCCGCGCCAGCAGCCCCCCGCGGGTAGTCCCCGCTGGCCTCTGCAGGCCCTTCGAGCAGCCAGGGGCGGTCTCGACGCCCTGCTGCCGCTTCCAGCGGCGCCCATGGGGCGCTCCGCGGCCCCAGGGTTGAGGCGGCTAGACCGCCCCAGACTACGGTCGGACCGAAGTATAAGATCAAGGTCGGTTCGGGGGGGGGGGCCAGAGTGTTCTTCGTGTTTGCTGGATGTTGTTGTGTATACGGGGGGCGACCCCTCGAGTGTTCTTCGGTTTGGCCGGCGGAGGGCCTCATGTTCTTGGGGGAAGTTCGTGCGTCTTAGGTCCGAATGTATTCGGGGGGCCTGTTGAGGCCAGCCAGGACTGCCTGGGTGGGAGGGGGTTGCCTGCACGCAGCCCGAGATACCAGTCCCTTTCGCATTTCTCGAAGAAACTCACGCTTCGCGTATCCATTCGGAGACCCTGCTCGGAGAGTTGACGGGACAAGGAACGAGGAGACACATGGAATAAAACAGAGCGGGCAACCAGGGTGGACAGAGAGGTCCTTCGGAGCAAGGGGGTGGTCTTGGAGGGTTTCTTCGGGCCATCCTTAATTTGGGCCCACATGGGGGCGAGGGAGAGAGGAGGAGGAGGAGGAGGAGGAGGAGGAGGAAGACCACCACCACCACCACCACCACCACCACCACCACCACCCACCACCACCACCACCACCACGACGACGACGAGGAAGAGGCGGAAACGGAAACGGAAAAGGATGACGATGAGAGCGAGGACGAGGACGAGGAGGAGGACAAGGGCGACGAGGACAGAAACTTCAAAATCGGAGGCCAGGGGATTGTGCAGCATGCGGTCTGTTACACGAGGCGTGCAGGCTGTTGCCCCGCATGGTCTCCTCATTTCTTTCGTCCTCATTGTCCTCACCTTCCTCTTCAGCATCGCTACGTCGATGAAAGACAACGCTCGGGGAGGGCATTGGTTGGGGCTCTTCCGATTTCCTGAAGGTCTCTTGGTGGTGACGATGTTCATGGCTGCACAGCCTGCGGAAGTTCAGCCTTGCCAGGCTCTGCTAAACCTTGCTAAGACCTGGCAAGCCTTGGTAAGCCCTAAAGCCTGCATAGGTCTTGCCATGCCCTGCTCAACCCTGGTAAGCTCTGCTGAGTCATGGTAAGCCTTGGTAGTCCTGACCAAGCCCTGCCAAGGACTTGGTAAGCTCTGGTAAGCCCTGGTAAGACTTGCTCAGTATTGCTCAGCCTTGGCAAGCTTTGGCAAGCCCTGCTAAGCCTTGCTGGTGATTGCTCAGCCTTGGCAAGCTTCGCTCGGAACTGCTGTTCCCGGTAAAGCCGTAAGCCTTGCTGTGCTGAGTTTTGCTAAGACGCCTCGGCAAGCCGTGGTAAGTTGATCGCTGCCCAGCCGTGAAACAGTTTGGTAGGGCCTTCGAATCCTTGAAGCCTTAAGCCCCGCTGGGCTTTGCTGAGCCCTGCTAAGACATGGTAAGTCGTTTTAACCTTTTGGTGAACCCCGCAACACGTATTGTAACCTGCCAGCCACCGCCAAGCCGTGGAAAGCGTTGCAAAGCCTTGTCGCGATGCCCTGCGACGCTCTGTTAAGCCATCCCAAGTTTGGCACGCCTTGCTCAGCCATACTGGGCCCTGCGAAGACTCGGTAAGTCTTGTTGTGCCTTGGTAAGCCCTGCGAATTCTTGGTACGCCCCGCTAAGCCCGACCGCGGTCGGCCAGCCGCTGCGAAGCCCTTGCAAGCTCTGCAAAGATGTGCTAAGCCTTGGTGCGCTCTGCTGGGTCCTGGTAAGCCCTGGCATGCCTCGGGGAGCTTCACCAAGCCCGGCTAAGGACTGGGAAGCTGTGTTAAGCTTTGGTATATTTGTTGCTAAATAAACAATGCTAAGGCTTTGCCAGCCTTGGCGAGCGTTGTCCAGCCCTGCTAAGCCTTGCTGGCGGTTGCCAGGCCTTGGCAAGCTTTGTCCAGCCCTGCTTATCCTTATAAAGCCTTATGCCCTGTTGTGATGAGTCCTGCTAAAACTTGGTCAGCGTTGGTAAGCCTCGGTAAGCCACGGTAAACCTTGCAAAACCTATTGAGGCTTGCCAGCCACTGACAAGTCCTGGAAAGCCCTGCTACGATTTGGCACGCGCTGCAAAGCCCTGGTATGCGTTGACAGATCCTGGTAAGCTCTGCTAAACCATCCCAAGTTTGGCATGCCCGTCGCTGGTAAGCGCTGGTCGGCCCTGCTCATCCCTGTAGAGCATTAAAGCCTTAAACCCCGCTGGGCTTTTGTTGGCCCTGCGAAGACTTGGTAACTTCCGTAAGCCTTGGTAAGCCCTGCGAAACCTAGAGGGGCCTCCCAGCCACTGACAAGTCCTGGCAATCCCTGCAAAGCGTTGCTGTGACTTGGCACGCGCTGCTGAGCCAGCACGCGTTCGTCTACCTTGCCAATCTCTACTCAGCCATCCCAAGCTGCGCAAGCCCTGTCCAGCCAGGCAAAGCTTGGCATGCCTTGCCCGGCCCGGCTGAGCCGCGTTCAGCTTTGGCAAGCCCTGCGCCTCCTTACGAGTCCGCGTAAAGCCTCAAGTCCGATTGAGCTTTGCCGAGCCTTGCTGGGCCCTGCGAAGGCTTAAGTCTTGCTAAGCCTGGGTAAGCCCTGCTAATGCCTGGTGAGCCCCGCTGAGGCCTGCCAGCCACTGCCAAGCCCTGGCAAGCTCTGCAAAGCTTTGCTGGAGACTCGGCAAGCTGTGTCAAGCCCTGCTACGCCTGCTGGTTGGTCATTGCCCAGCCGTGGGAAGCTTTGTTAGGCCCTTCTAGACCCTCAAACCTTGCCGGGCCTGCTGATCATTGCGCAGCCGTGGCATGCTTTGGTAGGACCTTCCAGTCCTTGTAGAGCCTGAAGCCTGGTTGGGCTTTGCCGAGCCCTGGTAAGACTTGGTAAGTCGTGCTAAGCCCTCGTAAGCCTTGGTACACCTGCAGAACTTATTGGGGCCTGCCAGCCACCGCCATTCCCTGGAACGCTACGCAAAGACCTGCCACGTCTTGGTAAGCACTGATGAGCCCTGGCATGCGTTGAGATACCCTGGGACGCTCTTCTAAGCACCCCAAGCTTGGCAAGCCTCGCTAGCACCGCTAAGCTTGGCAAGCCTTGCTCAGCCCCGCGACTCCTTGCAAGCTTTGCTCAGCCCTGCCCGGCGCTGCTGAGCCTTACTAGGCCCTGCGAAGACTCGGTTCGTCTCATT
>CAUYUJ010021747.1:0-45000 GCA_963575745.1 Prorocentrum cordatum | reverse complement strand
GTCCCTCTACAGGAGGAACATACAAAAATAGTGGATTAAAAAAATCTGGGGACGATGTTTGATTGTCTTGTGACCATGTCGGTGTATGTTCTAACTATGCTTCATGTTTCGTCCACAATCCCCCTGTAGGAGGACAGGCCCGACTTGAGGTCAATGCAGATGGGGGCCAGTCAGATCGCTGGATCTTGCAGGATCCTGCAGAGCCGGGAGTGACTTGACCCTGGATTGCGCGCAGGATCCCGCATATCCAGGAGCGCATTGGCCCAGGCTTGCGCGCAGGACCTTGCAGGATCTTGCAGAGCCCGATTGACCCGGGCCGGGATTGACCCTGGTCAGTACATTCCCGACGATCTTCACTATGTAGGGGGGGTGGAGGGTTTCTCCGAAGGGTTTAGGCGACCCGTCTTCCTCCTCCTCCTCCTCCTCCTCCTCCTCCTCCTCCTCCTCCTCCTCCTCCTCCTCCTCCTCCTCCTCGGGTCGCCTACGGCCCCGGGGGAAACCGTGCAGGGGGGGAGAGGAGGGAGAAGAGCAGCAGCAGCAGGAGGAGAGCCGCGCGGGCGACGATGGCGGCGCCGCAGGAGCTGGGTGGGGCCAGCTGTCTGCCCCCTCCTTCCTCGTGTCGCCTTCTTGCGCGTCGCTTTTCCCGGCCTTGATCCCCGAGCGCGTGCCGCGTATTTGACCTGGAGGGTTTCGCCGACGGACTTCGGCGACCCCTCCTCCTCCTCCTCCTCCTCCTCCTCCTCGTCTTCCTCATCCTCCTCCTCTCCTCCTCCTCCTCCTCCTCCTCCTCCTCCTCCTCCTCCTCCTCCTCCTCCTCTCCTTCTCCTTCTCCTTCTCCCCTCTTCCTCCTCCTCCTCCTCCTCCTCCTCGTGTGGTTCGGGCGGCACTGTGTGTGCTCCGCTTGGCCAGCTGGCTGATCCACCGTGATCGACCTAGGGGTTGATCTCTTCGTGTGGCCTCGGGGTCCCCTGAGGCCTTTCTTCAATTCGGCCCTCTTCCGTTCCTATGGGTTCGGTCGGGGCAGCCGTTCCTGGAGACCTCCTCCTGCTCCTCCTCCTCATCATCCTCCTCGGGTCGCCTACGGCCCCAGGGGAAGCCGTGCAATCTGACCCAGTCGGGTAAGTTCAGCGCCGGCCCCGTCGGATCTTGGACTTTGACGCCACAGATGGGCTTGCCGGCGCGAGCGCCGATACGAGCGAGATTAAAACCGATCTCTCGGAATCGCAACGTCACAACAGTCCCTTTTTCCCGGTGCTGCATCGATCGCCGATATCAGCACTTCTGGGGCGCTGCCTCACTCTTTCTTGGTCCTCCCTTGGTGTGCTGCACCTCGAAGATGGGGAAGTTCAGCGGGTATTTCCGCGAAGCGTAATTATCAGGAGTGGCCAGGGACGTCTTCCTTTTCTCATCCTGGTGTTGCTCCCCTCTGCCCTTCCTCCCCCCTCCTCCCTCCCCCTCCTCCCCCCTCATTCCCCTGTATCTCCCCTTTTCTTCCTCAGCCTCCCTCACTCCTTTCATCATCCTCCTCACCAATCTTTGTCTCACCCCCCTCGTCCTCCCCAGCGAACCCCGACGTCGTGATTTTCTAAGCTTGTGCGGGACGCCTGCAAGGAAGTTTGTATGCATGTGCCGAAAGCTTGCAAGCTCGGAATGCAAGCTGCGGCCGATCCCAGGAAGCGCTGCAAAATAGCTTCGCAAAGGATTCCGGCACGCGTATTGGGAACGAGTAGGAAAACGTTTCCCGCACAGGCTGCAACCTCAAGCAAGTTGTTGCGGGGAGGCTTGCCCGGAGAACTGGGGTTGCGTCCCGAGTGGGTGTTTGACGGTCCTAGACCCTGGCGAGGGCCCCTGGGAGCCGAAAATGGCAACAAAAAGACCTCCCGCCTTAATTTCCCATTACGAGAAGGGGTGGGGGGGTCCCTCCTCCTCCTCCTCCTCCTCCTCCTCCTCCTCCTCCTCCTCCTCCTCCTCCTCCTCCTCCCCCTCCTCCCTCAAAACCATGCGGCCCAAGTCCTTCCCTTGGCCCCTGTTCTGGCTCTCGGCAGGCCTGTGTCGTTCCCTGCGTCTCCGCGCGTGACGCTTGCGGGACTCCCAGAACTCCTCTTTCCACTCCGGCGGGGACGAATAGTTGGACGACGATTGGGAACCCCCAAACCGGGTGGTGAGATACCAGGTGGCGACCTGGAATCCCCAAAAAGATCACCGCTGGGTTTGGGGACGCGGGGTCACCGCCGGGTTTTGTGACTCCTGGGCCCACCAACGTTCGGGACATCCTCGGAAAACCGCACGAGTCCCCAAACCGGGTGGTGACACCAAATCGCCCGAGACTCACCGCCAGGTGTTGTCACCACCACGTTTGGGGACTACCAAGACGAAGGCAGGGAGGAGTGGCTTCAGCAGCACAACGGGATGGCTACGGGAGGTCGGCCCTGGGAAGGCTGGCCAGACGCCGTGCAGGCGGTCGCATGCCGAGCGGCGGGCCGCCCAACAGCGCGCTCGCGAGCGTGGGCTGTGGCGGGCGCTCTACGGACAGGCCAAGCCCCCCCCCCCGTGTCAGCGAGCCGCTGCATCCGAAGGTGGCGATGCTGCTGCACTGCGGGAAGAAGGGGCCAGCCCCCGACATGTCGAAGGGCAGCGCGTGGTGTTCCTCAGTCCCGGGGGTGTTTCGTGGGCAGGGCGGGCGAGGCGGAGGAGAGCGAGGCCCCAGCCCTGCGCGCGGATACGGCGGCTCCCGACCCCTCCGCAGGGTGTTGGGAGCAGCTGCCCCGCCCAGAGCACCACGCACTTGCGGCGCATTCCTGTTCATCATGCACTTGCCATCGTCGAGAGCAGCTTCGAAGCAAGAAGGACGGCACGGAGCGCGAGAAGGTCCTCTTGGATGCTAAGCGATGGGGCTCCGGCCCCCCCGCCGACGCCCTAGCGGCGCGCGCCCGTGCCCCCGCGCGCGTATGCGGATACCGGCGCCTCGCCTCGCCTCGCCTCGCCTCCTGTCCACAGGATGTTGGAAACACCAATTTAGGTTGCCAAATTGGGCGTTCAATGCACGGACATCCTCGGCGCGCGGTGGGTCGCTCGTCGACCAGGCCTACGCTTAGGTCGGGTATGTCCCCTACAGGCGGATTGTGGACGAAGAAAGAAAAATATACCACAAATATTCCAAAAGTTACCAAAAATAAAATCGATCCCATACCATGTTCAAATAGTTTATGTCGTGCACTGAACTGGCCGAGGGCGCAGGAGGCATTGATCATCAAGTCCCCACGGGGCGCATCAACCATGCGCCGCGGTGGCGAAGGGACACTTATCACCAAGACCCTTCAGACGCCTTGGTCCAGCGTTAGGTCGCGCCTGTCCCTCTACAGGACGAAGATTCAAGAATAGCCAATACACAGTCTGGGGACGATGCTTGACTATTTGTTCGCAACTTGGGGGTCTGTTTTGACAATGCTTTCTGTTTCGTCCACAATCCGCCTGTAGGGGCACACGTCCGACCTGAGCCCAGCGCCGTTCAGCAGGAGCAGAGCGGTGGGAAGCCCGTGATCTTGCATCTCGCCATTGGCTTGAATATCCTGCCCCAGTCGATGGTGCTGCCGAACAGCTGCAGCGGCCGCCAGCCGCTCCAAGCTGGGAGTCCAGTGAAGCCCATGCGAGACTCCTACGTGGTGCGGATATCCTTCGCGTGGGCCGTAAACCTTTCCTATGAAAGAGCGCGCCCGCAGCGCCGGGAATAAGTAAAGGGGCCCCAGCTTCAAGCTATCCCCCCCTCCCTTCCAAAAGGGGGGGAGCTTCCGAAGCCACCCCACCCTCCCCTCCCTTATGCAAGGGTTGCGCTAGAGAACGCATTGGAGAATAATGTCGACCCCTGGTTCGTTTTCTTGTTTTCATGTTTTCTCGGCCCCTGGTTCGTAGCCTCGTTTTCTCGGGCCCCGATTCCTTTTGATCGTTTTCTCGTTTTCTCGGCTCCTGGTTCGTTTTCTTGTTTTCTCGTGTTTTCGGCCCCTGGGCCGCGGTCTCGTTTTCTCTGACCTTGGTTAGTGTTCTCGTTTTCTCGTTTTCTCTGCCCCTGGGTCGTGGTCTCGTCTTCTCGGACCGTGCTTAGTTTTCTCGTTTTCTCGGCCCCTGGGTCGTTTTCTCGGGCGCTGGTTCGCATTTTCGTTTTCTCGCTGTCTCGGCCCCTGGGCCGTGGTCTCGTTTTCTCTGACCCTGGTTCGTGTTCTCGTTTTCTTGTTTTCTCGGCTCCTGGGTCGTGGTCCAGTTTTCTCGAACCAAGCATGTTCCTGTGATCTCGGCCCTTGGGTCGTGGTTTCGTCAGACCCTGGTTAGTTTTCTCGTCTTCTCGGCCCCTGGGTAGTGGGTAGTGTTCTCGTTTCCTCGGCCCCTGGGTCGTGGTCTAGTGTTCTCGGGGCCTGGTTTGTTGTTTTGTTATTTGTGTTCTCGGCCCCTGGGCCGTGGTCTCGTTTTCTCTGACCCTGGTTCGTGTTCTCGTTGTCTTGTTTTCTCGGCCACTGGTTCGTAGTCTCGTTTTTCTCGGACCCTGATTCCTTTGTTCGTTTTCTCGTGTTCCCGGCCCCTGGGTCGTGCTTGTATTTTCTCTGACCTTGGTTCGTGGTCTCGTTTGCTCGGACGCTGGTTCGTTTTCTTGTGTTCTCGGCCCTTGGGTCGTGGTCACGTTTTCTCGGACCCTGGTGCGTTGTCTCGTTTTCTCTGTTTCTGTGTGTTTGTGTCGTTTTCTCTGACCCTGGTTCGTGTTCTCGTTTTCTTGTTTTCTCGGCCGCTGGGTCGTGGTTTCATTTTTCCTCGCACCCTGGTTAGTTGTATCGTTTTCTCGTGTTCTCGGACCCTGGGTCGTGGTCTCGTTTTCTTTGACCCTGGTTCAGTGTTTGTGTTCTCAGCCCCTGGATCGTGGTCCCGTGTTCTCGGGCTCTGGCTCGATTTCTCGTGTTCTCTGTTTCTCGGCCCCTGGATTGTGGTTTTGTTTGTTTCTGGCCTTGGTTTGTTTCTTCGTTTCCTTGTTTTTTCGGCCCCTGCCTGGGTCGTGGTCTCGTTTTCTCGGACGCTGAGTTGTTTCCTCGTGTTCCCAGCCCTTGGGTCGTAGTCCCGTTTTCTCGGACCTTGGTGTGTTTCACGTGTTCTGGTTTTCTCGGCCCCTGGGTCGTGGTCTCGTTAGCTCGGGTTGTGGTTCGTTGTCTCGTGTTCTCGGCCCGTGGGTTTTTGTCTCGTTTTCTCGGGCGCTGGTTCGGTGTCTTGTTTTCTCGTTTTCTCGGCGGTACTGTTTTCTCTGACCCTGGTTCGTGTTCTCGTTTTCTTGTTTTCTCGGCTCCTGGGTCGTGGTCCAGTTTTCTCGGACCTTGGTTTGTTTCCTCGTTTTCGCGTTTTCTCTGCCCCTTGGTCGTGGTCTCGTTTTCTCGGACCCCGTTTCGTTTTCTCGTTGTCTCGGCCCCTGGGTCGTGGTTTCATTTTCTCGGGCCCTGGTTCGTTTTCTCGTTTTCTCTGCCCCTGGGCCTCTCCTCCCCCTCTTCCTCCTCCTCCTCTTTCTCCTCCTCCTCCTTCTCCTCCTCCTACTCCTCCTCCTCCTCTTCGTTCTCTTCCTCTTCGTCCTCCTCCACCTCCTCCTCCTCCCCCTCTTTCTCATATTTCTCCTCCTTCTCATTATCCTCCTCCTCTTTCTTCTCCTCGTCCTCCTCCTCCTCGTCCTCCTCCTCCTCCTCCTCCTCTTCCTCCTCCTCCTCCTCCTCCTCCTCCGCCGCCTCCTCCTCCTCGTCGTTCTCCTCCTCCGCCTCCTCCTCCTCCTCCTCCTCCTCCTCCTCCTCCTCCTCCTCCTCTCCTCCTCACTTGTCATTATCCTCCCCCTTCGTCGTCGTTGTCCTCCCGCCTCCCCTACTCCTCCTCCTCCTCCTCCGCCACTCTCTCTCTCTCTCTCTCTCTCTTTCCTGCCGCCCCAGAGATCCGGAACGCCGCCCCACGGTCGCCGTCGGAGTTGGCGTCGGTCGGCGGTCGGCGGTCGTTGTCGGTTTCGTCGGCGTCAGTTTCTGCAGCGTGGCCGCTTCGGAGGAGGAAGAGGCACTGAGCGAGACAGCTCTTCTGCCCTTCCTTCGCTTTCGCACATGTTGGGCCTCCTGGGAAGCCCTCGCCTCCACGGCTGCATGCACATCGAAATCCTAGTCAGAACGCATTCCAGGGAAGGTCTTGGGAGCAGCAGTATCAGTACCTCCCTTTTTTCGCATCGGCGTCGGCGGCGGCGTCGTCGTCATTGGCGACAGCATCGGTGTCGTCGTTGTCCTCGTCGTCGTCCGTTTCTGGGGGAGGGGGAAACCCTTCCTCATTGTCCTGGCGATGATCCACCTGTTCCTACTCTTCCTCTTCCTTACCCCCTTACCTGTCCGCCCCTTCCCTTGGTCCATGATCCCTCTGCCATATGTCGTCCTCCTCCTTGTAGTTCTCAACACTTCGCCTCCCTACCTCCCCCCCTCAGCGCTTGCACTCCTTCTCCTATATCGCTTCCACTTGCCACCAGCCCCTGCCTGTCGCACCACCAGAAGTGCAGGTTGGGCGGGCCGGGCGTTGCGCTCGAGGCGCCTTCCCCGTTGACGATGTTGCAGATTGACGGCGCTGGTGCAGGGGGACACCCTGACTGTGGAGCAGAGCCTCGCAAAAAACGTCTCACCCTCCAGTGGGTGCTGACTGCAGACTGCAGCTTCCAACGGGGAGGGGGGTCCGAGCAGCAGGGCTGCAGACGCTCGGCGAGGCGGGGGGGTCCGAGCAGCAGCACCTAAACGCTGTGTTGCTGGACTTCGGCAGTGCGTTGGTTTTCGTTTTGGCAGGGAGATACGGGAAAAACCAAGCTAAAACAAAACGATAAACACTGCTGTTCGACGCGGGCTCGATGTCCCGTCGCGCCCTTATCCGTGCGAATTCGTGTCGGATCCATGTCGGACTGGTCGAATCCGCGCCGGATCCGTGCCGAATCCGGGCCGAATCCGCGCCAAGTCCGCATCGATTCCGCATCGAGTTGTGATGCCGAGATGCTTGCAAAGGTACCAAAACGAGGAATCCCCAAAAAGTGTAGCCAAAAGTCCAAACAGAGGTTCTAGAGTCCATTGCGAAAAAGTCTCCAAAAACTGCTTCGCACGAAAACGCGCCAAAATCAAAGTATGCGAAAAAATGCCGACCGAAATCAAAAACAACCTGTTCCTTGTGATGCATTGCAGCAGTGCTTGCACCATCGACCCGCGACCGAACGGATGGCGAGAGAACGTGCGCTCGAGAGACGTTCAAGCACTCAGCATGCACTTCAGTCCTCCCCCCCCCGCCCCACGAAATGTCCTTTCAGCCCCCATCGCGAGGGGGCGGACGGGGATGGAAAAGAGAGGGGGGAGAACGAGAAGCACATGCTGAGTGCTCGCGCCCCCCATTCTTCTCCCCACGGATCTTGGTTTCAATGATTTTGCAAACCGTCAGCCAGGAGCGGTCAGGGCGACAGGGCGCACCGCAGCGGTCATGAGAAACAGAGCTTCCGCCACGATGCACCCAACTTCCGCCACGATACACGACGATGGGGCCTCAGAGCCTCTCGAGAAAGCCGGGCTCCGAGGCTTCCCATCCTGAACATTAAACTCTGCGTGCCAGGATTGTGCGTCCATCCTTCTCCTCCTCCTAAGTCCTAAGGCCTCATCCTCCCCCATTCTGGCCCTCCTCCTCCATCTCCTCCTCCTCCCTCTCCCCCTCCCCCTCTACTCCTCCTCCTCGTACTTCTGCTCCGTCCTGGGAGCTCCCGCCTCCCTCGGGCGGAAAAGAGCCAGGACGAGCGGACCAGCACTCCTGGCACATACTCGCAGCACGAGCCAGCACGAGCCAGCACGAACGAGCACGCGCCTAGAACAACTTGCCAGGCACTACCTGGAAACGGATGGCACTCTCGGCCTTCTTCTTGAGCGGGGCCGTCAAGCGCGAGCGGTCGATCCTCCTGTCGCTCAAGAGGTTCAGTGCGTTGACGACCGCTGCGCGCAGCTTCTCTTTGTCGGCGGCCGTCTTGAGAGCGTGGAACAGGAGGCCTTGCACGAGCGTGATCGTGGCTTCGTCGAGCAACTTGTCCACACCATTCAAGACATCCACGGCGATCGGGATATTGAACTTCGAGGCCACACCCGTGGCTTGATTCTTCGCCTGGGCGGGCTTCGACCGCGATCCTCGACCCGCGACCCTCGGTCCTCGGTCCTCGATCCTCGATCCTCCATCCACGGTCCTCGATCCTGGACCCTCGATCCCCGATCCTCGGTCCTGGATCCTCGATCCTCGACCCTCGATCCTCGGTCCTTGATCCTCGATCCTCGATCCTCCATCCACGGTCCTCGATCCTGGACCCTCGATCCTCGATCCTCGGTCCTGGATCGAGGACCGAGGGTCGAGGATGGAGGATCGGGGATCGAAGGTCGAGGACCGAGGGACGGGGTCGAGGGCCGAGGATGGTGGAGGACCGAGGGCCGAGGTTCGAGGATCCAGGACCGAGGATCGGGGATCGAAGGTCCAGGAGTCCAGGATCGAAGACCGTGGATGGAGGATCGAGGATCGAGGATCGAGGACCGAGGATCGAGGGTCGGGGATCGAGGATCGAGGTTCGAGGGTCGAATGCCGAGGGTCGAGGGTCAAGAGCGGAGGGTCGGGGGGTCAATGATCGGGGGCCGAGGGCCGAGGGTCGAGAACCGAGTGCGTATGACAGAGGATCGAGGACCGCGGGCCCAGGATCGAGATTCGGGGTTCGAGGGTGGGGGATCGATGCCCTCGGACCCCGAACCTGAATCCTCGATCCTGCACCCTCGATCCTCGATCCGCGACCCCTGGAGCCATCGCCCCTGGCCCCAAAACCATTACTCCTCCACCCTCCTCGTCCAGCCACGGGCTGATCCAGCGCGCCTGGTCGGCTGGATCCTCAACCACATCACTCGCATCGTAGTTCGTCCTCGTCCTCCCTCCTCCCCGTGGCCCCTGGTAGCCCTCCTAGTCTTCATCGGGCATCGTCCCTCATCGTCGGTATCGCCCTTCCTCTCCATCCTCCCTCTCGTGTTAGCCGTTCGCCATCCTCGTAGTCATCGTCGTCATCTGAATCGTCCTCACGATCCTTGGAGAGGGCGTCGATGGCGGGCTTCAGCCCGGCGAGGCGCTTGTCCACGTTGATGCTCCCCTCGGCAAGGTCGCAGAGCGCCTTCCAGGAGAGATTGTCGGCCCCCTCAGACGGCAGCCAGGACTCGCCGTCGGGCCCTCCCAGCTTCATCGGCTCCACGGCCTTGGCGGCCTCGATCATCTCCCTCTCGGACTTGGCGAGCTGGTCCTTGCCCACGAACTGGTCGATCTGGCGAGCCTCCTTCCACACGTTGAGCCAGGCGCCCTCGATGGAGTCGCAGAGCTCGGGGTCGATGTCGTGGATCGGCTTCAGCTGCGAAGACTGCTCCTTGATCCTCGTCATGAGGACCTGCATGGTCGCGAACTCCGTCGATTCGGCCACCGTCTGGACGGCCAAGCCCTCGACAGTCCCCACCTCATTCCCCTCGACCGTCACGCCCAGGCGCACAACGCGCTCAGTCGCGACCACCGTGCCGACAATGTCGCTGGCATACCGCTGCGCCATCACGTGGTGGTTGGAGGGGCTGTCGTCCAACTGCAGGGCATCAACGATAGCTTTGGCACCGCGCTGGCAGTAAACATCGCGCGGCTTGCTGATGGGAGGGGTCATCATCGTGATCGTAAGGGTATCGAGCGACGTGAGAAGATCCGACCTCAGCTGCCCGCTCAGAGTCGAGGCGTCAACCAAGCCAAGAAAACGCTCAATGTCCACGCAGCTGGCCTCGAAGGTGTTGTCATCCTTGAGCTTCGCGAGCGCGGTGCCGATGTCCTGGATCAGGGTTTTGTGCTGCTGGTCACCCGCGACCTTGTCGAACTGCGCCTTCCAGGATGCGACGTCCGCGTTCGTCGGCATGGAATCGGCCAGCGTCTTCACCAGCTTCAGGTAGGCGGCCACGTTCTCATGAGACATAGCCATATCTTTCACCAGCGACAAGCCAGTGCAGACGATCTGCTTGGCGTGCAACAGCACCGCGTTCTCGATGCCAGTCGCCATGCGCCGATCCAGGGCGCAGGTCACCTCTAAGGACCCCCCCTCCCCCCCCCGCCCCCCTGGGAAGGATGTGGGGGAGGGGCGAGGGCGGGAGAGAGATGGAGGGAGGAAGGGGAGGCGGGAGTGAGGAAAGAGAGATTATGAGGGGAGGCGAAATGCCCCCCCTCCACCCGGGAGGAAACGCGATCACACGAGGAAATGAATCCGAAGGGAAACGGGAAGGAGGGGAGGGAAGGAGAGGCAGGCAGGAAGGTCAAAGGGAAAGCACAGCCTGC
This sequence comes from Prorocentrum cordatum, assembly GCA_963575745.1. Taxonomy (NCBI): domain Eukaryota; class Dinophyceae; order Prorocentrales; family Prorocentraceae; genus Prorocentrum; species Prorocentrum cordatum. The sequence goes on along the minus strand of CAUYUJ010021747.1, from coordinate 34,617 downwards.
ACAGGCAAGGCGGGGCGGAGAGGGAACGCAGAAGAGCGTTGGTGGGAGACGAGGGCAGGGGGAGGGGAGGGAAGTGAACGGAAGGAGCGGGGCGGGAGGGGAAGGGAAGGTGGGGTGGGGTGGAGAGGGAAGGCAGAAGAGAAACACGGGAGAGAGGGGGGAGAAGGGGAGAACAGAAACCGAGGGGTGTTCCCGCCCGTCGCCTGCCCCGTTCCCTTCCCCGCCTCTTCCCTCGACCTGGCCCAAGGTATAGTAGTAACGATTTTAAGCAGGACTAATAAGGAGGCCCTCTATATTCAAGCTAATCACAGGGGTTCCGTTCACTAGGCACTGGGCGCCTGGGCGGGCGGCGCTCTTAGGTTGTAAGGCGGTTCTGTTCCCAGGTTGTGTAAAAGTTGTTCATAGTGTTCTAACAGTTCGTTTGAAACCACATGGTGTTAATCACGCAATTATGAGTAATCGCACACGCACTCTCTCCCTCTCTCTCGCCGCACACATTACGAGGATAACGGGAAACGAACCCCGTGCGTCCACGGCAAGTCCGCCACCGCACCGCCGCGCGGCATGAGTTGGAATGTCCTCAGGGCCCTCGTGGCCATCAACCCCCAGTCCTGAGAGGGGCCCGAGACGGCCCACGGAGCCCCCAAGCCCAAGACGGCCCAACAGGCCGTGAGAACACCACACAGGGGCTCGGGGGAAGCCGAACCGACGCTTCGAGTTCTCGGCACCCCAGGGCCGCCAATAGGTCCCCAACAGGCACCCGAAAAAGGGTCCTGCAGCGCCCAGGGTGCCCGACACGCTTCCAAGTACCCCCTACGAAGCCTCCCTGAGAAGCCCACAGGAGGCTTCAAAACTAGCGCCACCGCAACCCCTGAGAGCCCGCCGAAGAAACCCCACGAGGCAGCCCCGAAGACCCCAATCCATGAACCAGGCACGGTGGCGGGATGGGCCGAAGGCCATGGGGATACTGCAGAGGGGTGACGAAGGGGAAACGGCGGGGGGCCGACGGCGCGCCCCGCGCAGCCGAGGACGGGACCAGTGGATGGGGCACGGGACAGTTGGGCTGGCGCGGTGGCTCGACGCGCCGCAGGCAGCTGGATGAACGGTTGACCGCAGAGAACCCCGCCCTCGAGCGCGCGACCCCGTGCGCGCCTGGCGCGCGCCCGCGGGGCCACTCGCCGCCAGCGGAAGCAGTCGCGCCGCCAAGGGCGGGATGGGGGGGGGGAACAACGCTTTGGGAGCGCGCGCATGACATACGTTGATGGGCATCGCGAGAGAAAGGCGAAGTGACGGGCGGGGAAAGGCAGTTCTGTCGTGCTGCATGCAAACTTAAAGCCACGAGGGGGTGTGGAGGGAAGCAATGCGCAAACGGAGCATCGCGGACGCATATGATTATTGAAAGACGCGCAGAATGACCATCAGCATTCTCGTCCTCCACCACAATCACCACAACCAGTACCATCACCATCACCACCACCACCATCATCATCCTGACCATCACCATCCTCGCCACCATTACCGCCATCACCACCACCACCACCACCACCTCCATCGCCATCACCACCACCATCACCATCACCACCACCATTACCAGCACCACCACCACCAGCACCACCACCACCACCATCGCCTTCAAAACCAGCACCACCACCACCACAACCATCGCCGCCATCACCACCGACCAACACCACCATCATCATCATCATCATCACCGTCGCCACCAACACCAACCAATTGCCCCAACCAGGTTCGGCAAGTGTGCCTTCTATGTAGGCTTCCTAAGGTCTTGGGCCCTAAGGCCCTAGGGCCACCATGGCCACCCCCCGCGTGTTCCACCCCCTCAACCCCCTCCTCCTCCTTCCCCCCTCCGCCCTCCCCCCTCGGCCCTCCGCCATCCGCCCTCGCCCCTCCGCCCTCCGCATCCTCCTCTCCATCCATCCTCCTCCTCCTCCTCCCACCTCCCGAGCACGGGGCGCGCGGCCACTGGCCACTGGGCCGTGAGCACCAATCGGAGCTACCGCGGCCACGGTTGCGCGCGAAGAACCCCCCCCCCTCCCACCCACCCCGCTACCTCCCCCCGCTGGCATTTGGCATTCGATCCCCAGCAGCGGAAAGCTTGGAACCACCACCCCCCAGCTCGTCTGCTGGTATTGGTCTGGCACCTGTTCTGGCAGCATGACCATGACCATGCGCTGGTGGTTCGCACCTGCGCGCGGTGCACCTAGCAGCCGTCGAAGCGGCACCGACCGCGGCCGATGTGGTCGAAGGTGCCCGTGTGCGCCGCCTCGTTAAAACATCATCGGCGGCCGCCCGCGACTGGGCGCTCCGCCCGCGCGTCGGGCGCGCCGCCCGCAAGCGTGGCATGCGCGCTGCCACGCGCGCGGCCCGCAACTGCAGCCGCGCGAAAGCTCGGGCGCGCGGCTGGCAGGGGCGTCGGGTGCCAAGCAAGGCCGCCGCCTGCAGCCGCAGCCGCGGCGCCCCCGTCCAGCGGCGCAACCCCCGCGGCGAACGCATACATGGCGGTTTCGCCAGCATCTGCATGCGGCATCGCTTCTGCGCCGATGGCCAGCGGCGACGGCCTGAAAAAATGTTCGGGTCGACGGGCGCCCGAGGAGGTGGCGGGGGCAGCCGAAAGCCGCAATGGCGGGCGGGCCGCCCTGACCAACTCTCTGGGTTCGCGCCCCAGCGCCAATCTATGTCCGCCAGACCCGAAGGAGCGGCCACGCACCACCCACCCCAAATAAGCCAACACCCAGGCACAGCGATGGCCTCTGCGCGCCCCGCTGCGATGGCGACTCGGAAGGGTGGTGGGGGGGGGGAGAGGTGGGAGGGGGGGGGGGGGAAGGGGATGGGGGCGGGGTGGTGGGTGGGGGCGTGCGCGCGGGGGGGTGGGGGGGGGGGGAGGGGGGGGGGCGGGCGATGAGGGGCGGGGAAGGGGGAGGAGGAGGCATCGCCCCTGTTGCGGCGTTGCGGCAACTCCTCCCGCACCTCGTCGCGCGCGCCGCTCGCGCGTCGAACCCCGCTTCGCGCGGCCGCATGGATCACCGTGCCAGCCTGGTCCACGGCGAACGCGTCGTCGGCGCTGTCAATGGCCTTGTCTGCCACGGCGCGTTCTGGGCGATGAACCGCGCCAGCGCCCGCGTGGAAATCGGCGTTCCACGCGCGGTCTTCGCGGCGCTGCGCTCGCTGAACGCCCGAATCGCGCTGGGCGCCTGGGGGCCTGAGCACCGCCTCTGTGAAATCTGACGGAAAGCGCGCGTGGCGTCGCGATCCGTTAGCCAGGAGAAATAACAAGGGGCGCATGGGGGCGCATGCAGGCTGAGCCCCGCATCTACTGGCCACAATTTCAGTAATTATATATCCATGCTGGCCCACGTCAGCCACGAGCGCCTCAGAGGCACCCGAGACAACCCAAGGCAACCCCCAACGCGCCGAAGATACCTCACAGACTGCGTCGGAAAGGTCCACGAGGGCCCGAAGGCGGCCCGATAGCGCCCCAACAGGGCCCAACATGGCTTCAATACGGCCCAAGAAGCCCCCACGGCGCCACCAGCAGCCACCAAAGGCGACTCCGAGCGGCAAAAATCGCCCCAATCCTCATGGGAAACGTGCATGTTTAGCAGATTCGTTTCATTGGTTTCCACAGCACCCAGAACTGCCTTCAGGAGGCCCCCAAGACCCAGGGCCGCCCCAAGACTGCCCCAGAGCCCCCCAAGACGACCCACGCGGGCGCCAAGACTGCCCGAGAAAGCTCAGATACGGCACAAGAGAGGCCTTTGGGCGCCTCCTCAAAAAAACCCAAAGCGAGCTCCAAGGCCCAAGAGTGCCACAGGAGGTCCCGCCCAGGGGGCCCAGGAGGGCCACCACCAGAGGGCCCCAAGACGGCCCAAGCCAGCCACTACGATCCAAGAGGGACCAGGGACGGCGCAAAAAAAAAAAAAAACACCCGACGGCCCGAGAGAGCCCCAAAAGACCCCAGTGCCCAGGAAGGCCAAGACATACAATATGTATGTATTATCGCAGCGTTGTTTGCGATGGTTTTGCATGCCGCGCTGGCGCTTTAACGCCGACAGGGGTCCAAGCCATTCAGCCGCTGACCCCGCGCCCCCACAGAATGCGCTTCCCGCCCCCGTGCCAATCAGGGAGGAGGGAGGGGGAGAGGAGGGGGGGGGGGAGGAGGGCAGGGAAAGGGTGAGAGGAGGGAAGCGGAAGGGGATGAGAGGAGGAGGGGGAAGGGGGAAGTAGGGGGAAAAGGGGGAGAGGAGGTGGATGAGTGAGGAGGAGGAAGAGGAGGAGTACGAGGAGGAGGAGGAGGAGGATAGGGCCCAGCGTCGGGGGGCGAATCGAGCGCGCCCCCCCGCGCGCGCGTAGTTGAGTTAGTTGAGCGCCCGCAGATCCAGCCCTTTGTCGGAAGCGCCGCGCAGCTGGCGCCTCGGCAGGGCCCGCGGCAATGCGAACCGCGTTCCTGGCTGCGCCGCCCGAATTGCAACGCGCCCTGGCTGCCGCGCCTGTCCTATCGGCATCCCAGCGCCGCATCGCGTCGTGTGCGCCCGCGCCGCTGCCGCGTTGCATGCGCTCTTCGGGCCCATGCAGCAGGCCGCGAATGCCGCTGCCTCCGCGGCCTTGGGGCGCACGCGCCATTGGGGTCGAGGCCCAAGAGCGTCGTCGCGGCGACGACCCCCCCCGCCGCGAAATGCCCGCCCCCTGCCGCGCAATGCCCTCCTGGAATCATGCCCAAGTCCGCTTCGAAATCGTCGCCGAGCGCACGCCCACCTCTGCTTCGAAGCCCTCGCCACTCGTTGTTCGCAATGAACGGCATGGATGCGCGAGAGTGATAGGGGCCGCGCGCTCATCGCGGATGGCGCCGCCTGCTGGGACCCCGCGACGAGTCGCACTGCGGTTCGCTCTTGTGCCGAGCCCGTCTCGACGAAGAGTGCCCTCGAAGTCGCCGAGGCCTGACCCCATGGGGGAGTGCGGGGGCGGATCGCCCTGGGCGCCGCCGCCGCTAAATCCCCGCCGCCAGCGCGATTAGCAGCATCGAGAATCTGCAAAAACCTTGCGACAACCCGACGGAAACCAATCAACATGGCCAATGCCTGGGTCCTTGGTGAATCGCATCAGAGCGAACGTGCCAGCACTTGCTAACAATGGGTCTCGTCGATCAGGCGGGGGACGCGCGCGCCGCCTCTCGCCTCTCGTGGCCACGGCGCAGCTCTGCTAAAAGTTCCATGGCTGAGGTCTCCCCCAGCGGGCCCGAAAATCGTGGCATCATCGCCCCGAAGGCGCCGTTGACGGCGATGAAGTCCATGCCGCTGTCGCACAATGGCACGGTCGCCCTGCGCATCGGCGAAGAGGGCGACCCTTGCACCAGCCGAAGCGCGCGATTCTTCGCTCGGGTCAGCGCTGAGAAACACAGACGCGGAGGGGGGGCATGCGACGGGGCGGGCGGATGGGGGCGGCGCGAAGGGATGGCATCGAAAAGCGCGTCGGCGCAAGACGGGGCGGGGTGGCCGATTTTCGGGCCGCTGGTGCCCAGCGACAAAAGCTCCCGCAGGTGGTCGTCCTTCAACTCGGCGATCCACTTGTCCCTGGCCATGGCTGCCATCGACATCGACGCCAGATTCGAATTCTGGTCAATGGTGGCACCCAGGCGATCGTCGAACGGGGGCCGCGGCGCGCGGGGAGGGCGTCCGCTTCCGCCCATCCCCATCGCGATGCTACTTACAAGGCTACCAAACCCTTCCAGACAAGGTCACCAACTCGTTGAACGCATCAGTGCAGCGCGCGTGCAGCCCATGACATCTAAGGGCATCGCAGACCTGTGATGGCCACAAACTTCCTTGCGCTAGACACGCAAGGCCCCTCTAAGATGTTGCCCACGTAACCGAAGTTACGTGTAACCCTGTACATTGTAGTCACTGTAGCAGGTGAAGATCTCGTTCGTTAACGGAATCCCTGGGCGGCCTTGGCGCCTCCCTGGGGCCTCCCAGGGTTTCTATGACGACCCAAGAAGCCCACCCGCCCAGGGCGCCACATGGGCCCAAGATGCCTCCAATACCCAATGCGGCCCAATATTGCTTTCAAAGAGGCCACCAAGACGCCCCAAGAGGCCTCCAAGAGCACTGCCAAGAGGTCTCCAGGAGGCAAGTCGTTGATTTCCTGTGTGCTTATGTAAAAAAAGTGTGTTGCATTATCGCCTGGTGTGTCTCCCAGCGGTCCAACGCGACCCTAAATGCCCCCAAGGCCCAAGGTCGCCCCGAGACGGCCCCTAGACCCCCCCAGGAGGGCCCCAACACTGCACAAAAGCGCCCCAAGACGGCCCATGAGGCCTCCAAGACGGCCCAAGAGGCCCAAGACGGGCTCTTAGAGGAGGGCCCAGGCGAGGAACCCGCACAGGCATTTCGAGCCCTCTGCCCCTATAGGCCCCATGAGGGCCCCAAGAGGCTCGCAAGAGGCCCCCAGGCGGCCCCCAAGTGGCCCCGAGAAGGCACCATGCCCTGTGCCCCAGGAGGCCCTCAGGGGGCCCTCGGGAAGCTTCAAGATTGCCTCCGACATGCCACAGAGAAGCCCCCGACTACATCCCAACGAACAACAAATAGGCCTAGAACCCACAACCCAGGCACGGTGGCGGGACTTGTCGTGGGCACCGACACGGGGGCGGACAGGGGGGCGGAGCCCGATTGCCGAACAGGCAGCAGGGAGAAGCTGATCTATGGGTGGATAGCGTTGGCCACGCACGCGAGGGCAGAAACCACGCGCAACAAGGCCGCAACGGGGAGGCATTCAAACGCCGCGCGCGCGGGAGCGTTGCTGATCCGATAAAATGATACATGGGAGCGCATCGGGCACGTGGCGCACGGATTTACGAGAACGCCACAAACCATTGTTACGCAAGTGGCGCGCGCGGAATGCAACGCGGCAGCAGCAAGTGCGGACGCCCGACGGCGATGGGCGGCGGCGGCGGACGGCGCGGCGACGGGCGACTACATGCGCGGCGACCGCGGTTGCTCGGGGCGGCACCGACGAGCGCCGACGGGGGGCCACGAGGCACGAGGCGACGGAACTAACATCCAGGCACTGTTCCTGAGGGGACAGATTGGGACCCCTAAACGCAAGCACCTGTTGCGAACAACTACACAGAGACTGCGCGGTAACGCCGCCGAGCACCGCGACCCAACCGAGCGAGAGCGCGCACGTGCCCCCCGCCCGCGTGCTACCACCCACGCGCAGTCGCAGGCGCGGCGCGAGCGCGGCACAGTTCGGAGTCCGTAGGTTAGGTGGCTAGGTTAAGTCGGAAAGGTCGGTTGGTCGGTGCTGGTAGGTTAGGTTGTGTAAGTCAGGCAGGTCAGGTACATAGGTAGGTGGTTAGGCAGGTTCGGCTAGATGTGTTCGGTTTGGTGCATTCGGCGAGTTGTCTACGCTTACGTTCGGCCAAGCAGGTTTAGTTAGGTACGGTGGCGTAATGTAGGCTGGATTCGTTCGATCATTTAGATTGTTATATTCGGTTTGTCGGCGGAGGGCCTTCGTTAGTTAAGTTCGGCAGGTTCGGTAAGTTAGGTAAGTATTGCAGGCGGTGCTTGATGTCACTGGTTCGGTAGCTTAGGTATGTGAGGTTTCGTCGGTCGAGGTTCGGTGAGGAATGTGCGTCACGTAGCTTAGCTTAGGTTGGTAAGTGCGGGCCTCGGTTGAAGTTCGGTTGGGTTTGGGCCAGGTCGTACTCCCGAAGCCGTTCCTCCACTCCCTCCCCCCTCCCTCCCCGCACACCCCTCCCGCCCCGCCCTCCCTGCCCCCGCCCGCCCCCGCCCACCCCCGCCCGAGTCAAGGTGGAGGGGGGAGGGGGGGGGAGGGCGGGGGGCGCGGCGGGGAAGGGGGAGGGGGGGGAAGGGAATGAGGAGGGAGGGGGGGGGCGGCAAGAACGGGAGAGGGAAAGGGCGAGGAGAGAAGGGGAAGGGGCAGGTAAGGAGCGAACGGATTGAGACAGTGAGGAGGTGGAGAGAAGAGGGAGGGGAGAGAGGAAACGAGGATGGAGCTGACAGGAAGGGTAGGAAGTTCAAGGGAGAGCCCTGGCACGGAAGGGTGGGAGGGAGGGGGAGGAGGTGAGGAAGGGGATGGTGAGGACAGGAGTTTATTGTTGATGCATTGCCTTAGGGACGATCTCGATGGCGTTCGTGAGCACCGCGCCCAAGTCATCGTCGAGGAGCAACGGTTGCGCCCTGGTCTTCAGGTTCATCACGGCACAGACCCGCTCTCCAACTTGCGGGTGGAGCTCGACCACCTTGACCTTGTTCTGCAATATCAAATCCAAACGCTCGGTATACATCTCGGTGGAGGCCACAGCCTCAGAAAGCTGCTTGAGAACCAGGTTCGTCCCAGACGCCGCGGCCTTGAACTCCGCGAGCTCCGTGTAGACCTTCTCGATTTCATCCGAAGCCCACAGCTGGTCTGGCTCGCACAGCAGCTTCAGCACGCTCGCGCCGAGAGTGAGCTCCACGCACAGCTCGCTCATGGCCGCGTCCAGTGGCACCTGGGCGGAGCCAAGGGCCGTCCTCGTCCTCATCCCCATCGTTCTCAGCACCCTCTCATGCATCCTCATCTTCCTCGTCCTCATCATCCTCCTTGTCCTCACCCTCCTCGTTCAGAAACCCCATCCTCGTGCTCATCCTCATCCCCGTCCTCGTCGCCATCCTCCTCACCCTCCTCGTCCCCACCCTCATCGTCCCAAACCTTTCCCTTACCCTCAGCCTCCGCATCCCCATCCTCCTCGCCCTCATCCGCATCCTCATCGTCCTCATCCTCCTCCTCGTCCTCATCCTCCAGCTCCAGGGGCCAAGGATCCTCCTCGCCCCGATCCTCCTCGTTCCTCGGTATCCTCCTCCTCTTCCTCCTCGTCCTCACCCTCCTCGTTATCAACGCCATCGTATAAATCATCCTACTCCTACTCCTCATTGGGGGCCCAAGGCACCGCAGATGCCAGCAGGCTCTCCACCGTGGAGGCGAGAGTGTCGCAGCAGAGCTTGAGCGCGCCCTTGGCGGTGGCGGCTGCGGTGATGACAGGCACCATGAACTGGTCGACGTAGAATTCCACGAAAATGTCGACCTTCTCGGACACGGGTACATTCAAGGACTGCAGCTTCGGCTCCCGCTCGTCGAAGGGCGCTGGGGGCCCGCCCTGGAGGATCGGCCACGTCGCCTGGAGCAAGGGCGCATCCAGCTGCATCATGTCCGAACCGCCCTTCAAGATGGAACGGCACTCGAACCTCACCAAGTTCTTCTGCACCAGCGGTGGCAACTCAACCTTCGTCCTCAGCCTCTCGAGGATGGTAAGGACCTCGTCCTTCTCCAGCACCCAGATATTGTCTGAGGTCAGCTGCATGGCCTTGTCGTAGAGCTCGATGTGGTTACCGAGGCGGCGAGCCTGCGACACCTCGTGCGCGACTACGAGCCTCTTCCGAGCCTCCTCGGCGTGGTACCTCTGGACGCCGAGCTTCTTGCTCTCCTGGAGCACGGCGAGCAGGGGGATCTTCTGGATCCACTTGTCGGCTTCGTCGGAAGGCACTCCTACGACCTCTGGTGTCGCATCGGCCTGACTTGCCGAATCGGCTGGGACGATCGCGAATGAGCGCTGAACACCGCTCTGGCCATCAGCAGCAGAACCAGCGACCGAGTAACGAGAGGCACCGCGCCGAGCTGGGGCAGCCGTGGTCCTCGGCATTGCTGGGCGGCCGCCCGCGGAGGTCCTCCCCCCCCAGCTCGGGCCCGGGCCCCGGGCTGCGCTCGAGGCGGCGTCCCAGCTCCCGCCACCAACGGGGCCGACGCCCACATCAGACTGACGGTCTGAATGATCACCCAAGCCCAGAGCTGGAGTGCACGGAACTTCACCGTTGGGACTCTGGAAGAAGGGCTCACACTCGCTCTTGCGTTTCTTGGCCGTGATGCTCGGGAGCGACGCAGCGCACAAGGCCTCCAGCGCTGTAATCCCTGCGTCGCTGCGGGCGACGTCCTTCACCTGCTCAGCTTGACGTGCGTAGAGGTGGTCAGCGGGGTCGAGCCTCTTGTCAGTCATGCGCACCTCAGTCTTTGAGCTGATCGAGTGCGTCCTGAGGTGCATCAGGTGGGGCTCCCACTTGAACACGAACACCGTCTCCTCGCCCTCGCCGCCCTCCCTACTCACCTCCATCTTGGGAATGTTTTTGGTCTCCTTTGCAGTGGGTCGGCTGCCGAACTCCTTATTCCATTCGCTCTCGTTCATGATGATCACCGTCCGCTTCGTCTTGCTCGCGTGGACGTGAACCTCCTGGACCCCCTGCTGGCGGAACGCTGGTTGACTAGAAGCCGCCATGTTCGACTGGGCCTCGGCGATGTCCTCGCGGGTGTCCTTCTCGGACCTGCTCGCCACGAGCTGGTCGATAGCAATGTGGCCGAATATCCTCGTGACCATCGGCATGCAGGTGGAGCAGATGACGTAAGAAAGCCCGTCGTTGCCAGTCATCTTGACGGGCGCCTCTGAGAACACAACGGCACAACCAGGGCCGCGCGTCCAAGCAGACGGGGGAGATGAGGGAGATGCGGACGTACAAGGTAAATGGAAAGAAAGGTGAAGGAGGTGGATTGGGGAAGTGCTGATTTTCATGGAAGACGGTTGGGAGGTCATACAGTAGAGGAGGAGCACGGTGAAAATGCAACTGGTAAACGTAAACGAAGCTGCAGTTTCACATATCCGCGCGCCTGGGACCCGATCGACTTGGCCAGATTCTCACCGCACAGGTTGCACGAACTCGCGGACCCAGCGTTGTCTGCGGGGCCCCTGGTCCTCTTTGGAGGAGGCTGGCCACCGCCGCCACCGCCCTTCCTAGAGCCACGCCCGCCTCCGCCGACGCGGGACGGCGGGGCGGTGCCGCGGCTGGGGGCAACACTCGACATGGCGCTGAAGAGGTATCCTCGATCACAAGGTTCGGTCACGTGTGCCAAGACAACAAAGTGCCTGATCACCAGGTTTGGTCACAAATGTCACAACCGCTCTAATGATGTAGCGGGCGTTCCACAATGAGAAGGGCTGGGGCTGGGGGTAGGGCTGCGGCAATGGGGCGCTGAAGTGTTCAGGCACGAACATTTCCCCTGGTCCCTGATAAGGTGAACAACTGTTTCATATGCCTTCCCATCATCCCTCCTGCCATCCCCCCTCATCACCCATTTGCGCGTATTTAGTTTCACACACACGCGCACACGCCCCACCTCGCCGACTGTGTCGGCGAACTCACGCATACAAAGCCACGCAAACGTCTGGAGTCTGAGGACCGCGGGGGTGGGCGGTCACTGCCGACAGGCGGGCGCCGACGTACAAGCCCCTCCGTTGCAAGTTTGAGTTATGCATCTGAGCTCCAACACGGCCTGAGAATCGGATCCTTCGCAACAAACAGAGAGAGGCATACGACACGTCACAAGATCCACACTAAACCGTGCAAGAGGGCTGCCTGCCCATCAAAGACAAGCAACCTCTCACCCCTTCTGAAACGCATAGAGCAACGAGAAACATGTCAACGCATATGGCTCCAAGCCGACAGTGTCTCAGGATGCTCCCATGTTTGTGACTGCTCCAAGTGACCGTGTGACCTAATAGGCCGACGGCTCCAAGTGACCCTTTGACGGCTCCAAGTGTCTGTGTCTGTGACGGCTCCAAGTGACCGATGGTGGTACCGATGATGAGGCTTATGATTCAGACGATGGTGGTGATGCGAATGTTGATGATGCCAGTGATGGCGATGAGCATGATGATGATGATGTTGACGATGATTGCGATATTGTTTATGATGGTGCAGTGGGTAATGATGGTGAATTCACACGCCGCTATAACTACAATAATGAGTTCGGTACTGGTGATGGCACAGGTAACGACAACGATGCTGATCATGATGGTGGTGGCATCGGTGAGGATGATGTTGGTAAAGATTGTGAAACTGGTAACGGTGATAATTGCGATGATGATGAGCAGGAGGGTGAGGACGATGATGGTGATGCTGATTGTAATGGTGGTGGCGGCGCCTTGGATGATGATGGTGATGGTGATGGTAATGATCATGGTGATGATGATGATGGTGGTGACGATGATGATGGTGGTGATGATGATTAACCTTACTGTTCTTACGACTGATATGATGTTATCACTCTCGGCACCCAGATAGGCAGGCATTGGCGTCGATGTGCCCGTCTGCATACTCGCACTGACTGCAATAACAGGGCTATCGAGGAGCGGGGCTACCCGCACTGAGGAGAGGAGTAGGACAAACGAGGAGCCCAATTAGACGTTCCATCGCCGACTGCGACTGCTGGCCTCGCCGAAGAGCGGGGTTCCTCGCCGAGGAGCGGGGCTACTCGCTCTGAGGAGCTGTCATGCTATCACCCCTGCACGGTCTCGGTGTCCGTGCTCATCTCCTGCTGCATCCTGTCGACGATCTGCTGGTCTCGCTCCTGGAATTCGTCCTCGTCCCTGACAGCCTCCGTGGCGGTGTCCGACACCGTCCTCATCTTGCGCTTCAAGTGGCGGACGCGAACTCCCAGCCTCTGGATAATCATGTTTTTGATTTTGACCTTCTTGAGCAGGCGCATGATACGAGCCCTTGTGCTCGGTGGCGAGCAACGCACCCACTTTGGCTTGTTCGGGGTTCGCAGCCAATTGCATTTCGGCGGCATCACTGGCGATCGCTCTGGGGCTGGGGGGCCGGACCGAGAGGTTCAACGAGGAACCAAGAAATCAGCAAAGGCTCGAGACATATACCGTTCCAGAATCGCAGTGGTTGCCACTGTGTGAGGACAGCAGAACAGCCCCTCGAGCACACATGCAGCCAAAGGCGCTGTCGCACCAACAAGCACGGGTGACGCGTGTGAGGGTATACAGGACAACAAGCACGGGTGAGGAATTCAGCCGAAAGCGCTGTCACATGCATTGCCATTGTGTGAGGAAATACAAAACAACAAGCATGGGTGATTTTGGCAACAAGACAACAACACAATAGCCTCTCACGCATACTGATACGCGCACTGGCGCCGTCGCGCGATTCTCTCCCACACTAAGGAACCCCGCTGGCGATGATTCCATGAAAACGAACACGATGAACCAACAACGTGGGCGCGCGTGGGGGATTGCAGCAGTGAGTAAAGCATCGGTGGGTGGCGGGGGGCAGAGACACCCGAGGGGAAAATGTTGCAAACGAGGCTTCTGATGAGGCCTCCCAGATACTAGGCAAGGCGTTTCTTATTACCCTGCCTTGAAGAAGCGTTTCCAGAACATGTTTTACCTCCGCTAGACTTGCGCACGCATATGAAAGGGTCTTCCAAATACCCTCGGTGGCTGCTTAGGTGACCATGCAGAGACTTCCAAGTTGTTTCTTAAGTCTAGGGGTTTTCGGGATACCAGTCGAGGCTTCGCACCGCGCCCCCCAGAGACATTGTTGGGGGGGCCTTGAGGGGGGCCCCACGGGTGTTTCAAGGCTTCCCACAAGTGTTTCAACCGCCCGAAGGGTCCGTGAAGGGCCCTTCAGAACCACAGGATGGCGCCCCCACTGGCACCTGTAGAAGCCTTTACAAAGTTGCTTGGTCGCCCTGTCCAGAAGACGCCGAGTCACACCCCACCTCCCCCCGCCCACCCACCCCCGCCCCCATCCCGCCCAACCCCACCACACACGCGCGCACACCTAACCACCCCCCCCCCCACCACATCCACCCCCCACCGCCCACTACCCACACGCCCACCCCCCCGCCCACCCGCACCCCCGCCCCGCGCCGCCCGCCCACGCCACCCACCCACACCGCCCCCTTGAAGTGCCTGGAAGACCACTGACGGGCCCTAAGCCTTAACGGGCCTGTCTGCGCGCGCAGCGCGCGCGCAGGGCTGCGCCAGCAGGCTGCCACGTGACCGCCGCGGGTTCTGCGGGATATCACATCGGTGGCCGCTCAGGGCCCACGGCGCGTTCCAAGCGCACATGGCGGCTTGTCGATGGGGGGCAATCCAGAACATTCCACGCAGCGCTGCAGCTGTGGGCCTGCCAACCCTTCAGCCTGGAGAATGAGACGACCAGGGGGCGCCAGGTAGCGCATGACACCCACCGCGTCAACTTCCACTTGGCGCGCGCCGATTCGCGTTCATAACGGGTTCCCGTCGGCGCGCGTAAGTGCTTGGGACCGGTTTTTTCATAGTCGTGATCATAACCGAGATGCCCCGCCATGCCAATTTTGCCTTCGCGTCGCGCATCGGGAAGCCGTGGCAGAGCCACCCCGCCTGGGGCCATGTTTTTTTTTGCGGAATCTTTATCACCACCAGAATGCCTCGCCATGTCGACCCCACCTTCGGGTCGCACATCAGGGAGCATTGGAAGAACCACCCCGCCTGGGATCAGGCTTTGTTCGTAGCCTTGATCATGCATGACGCCAGGGACAGGCGCGCATCGACATGTCTACTCGCAGTGCCCCCGTTACCGAAGAGCCGCAAACGGAACCGCATGCGCGGGCGAAGCTTGCGTCGCTGCGCGGAACAGGACGGCCCAAGCAGCGCCCGAGGCCCAAGGGCCTCGATCGGCGCTCGCGCATTCGAAGGGGAGTCTGCGCCCAGGTGCGCGGCGAGCGCGCCCGCTGCGCCAACGCCCCCATCGGGCCGTCGGGCCCGATGAGGAAGGCGGCTCCGTCGGCACGCGGAAGCGCCCCACCGCTGCGCCCACGCGCCGCCCTGTCGCGCGCGGCTGCCGCTGGGGTGCGCGGCGGGGCGGCGCTTCTCAAGCGGCGGCGCCCAGCGCCACTGCCGTTTGGTGCCGAGCGCGTCGCCCCGCAGCCGCGCGAGAGGACGCCGCCTTCGCCGACTTGCAATTGCGACCTCTTCGCGCGAGCGCGGCCCCGCAGCCGACCGACGGGGCAGCGTCGCCGCGTCAAGGCCGCCGACGAGAAGCGCGGCGCTGCCCCACGCGCAGTGTTGATATATTGCGGGGCCCTGGGGTAGATTTGGCGTTTCCTGATTATGTTCCATCAAACACGCTGGGCAGCTTAACGTGTTCAGGCAGTTTTTCAGCCGAAACGCGCATCGTGCGTCGGGCAGCGCCGCTCCTGGCGCGGCGCCCGACGCCTCGGCCAGGTCGCGCGAGGACAGCCCCGCCGCAGCCACGCAGGAGGCGTTGCCCAATGTAATGTCAATTTGCCGTCCGTTCGGGTGGGCGCTGCCGCGCTGCCCACGGACCAGGCAACCCTCCACGGCGAATTCCTCGCGAACGGGCCCAAGCCGCCGACGCCGTTCCAGAGGGGGGAGGTTCCAGGGGGGGGGGGGGGGTAGATTGACGTTTTCGGACCATTTTGCGTTCCCCCAAGGCGACCATTTGAACCCGCAGGCAACTGGCAGCGCGCGTTCGGGTCTCCTGGGGTGACTCGTCGCGCGGGCGGCGCGTCGCTGTGGTCTCGGGGGGTGACTCTTGCCGCGCGACGTCCGCGGCGCGAGTCCCGCGTGACTACTTTCCGCCCACAACATTAGTTAAAAAAAAGTGATGGTCTGGAGTCTGGAGTCCCCGAGGGAGTCTCCGAAAAAGTGCTCCGTGAAATCGGAGTCCTCTGGGAAGTGCTCTGGGGGGTCTGTGCGTCTTGGCAGGGTCCCTAAAAAGTCTCCAAAAAGTCGAACACCGAGTCCGACGAGTCTCGGGCGCCGCCAAAAAAGTATCAAAAAAGTCCCCAAAAAGTCTCCAAAAAGTCTCGGCGGCCATCCAAGAGTCTCAAAAAAGTGCCCCAAAAAGTCTTCAAAAAGTGCTCCGAAGGGTCTCCAAAAAGTGCTCCGCGGAGTCCCCAGAGAGTCCCCAAAGAGTCTCCAAAAAGTGCCCCGAAGAGTCTCCGAAAAGTGCTCCGAAGAGTCTCCGCGTCGCTTCTCGCACCGCGACACGGCGCATCTCTAAAGTCTCGAAGGTCCTTTGGCTGAGCTCCTCTCCCACGGGAAGCGTTCTATGAACGGCCCGAGGGCGTCGCTGACCGCGATGAAGTCCACGTCGCAGTCGCACCACAGCACGGTCGTCTTGCGCGCTGGTGAAGAGGGCGGAAGTCGTGCACCAGGCGCAGTGCTTGCACACATATCTCTCCGACTCCACTGGCACAGAAAGAACTTTATTCCTGGGCACGTGGGATCCTTGAACCGCCCCCATCAGCCAGGGGCAGCCAGCTCAGCGGCTGCACCTCCGCAGCTGTTGTTGTCGTTGCCCCCGTCGCCCTAGCAGGCGCACCGCGCGCCGCCACGGGCCGCGCGCGCGCCCCGCCGAGAGCGGCGGCAGCGCGCGGTCCGCGGACAAAAACAAAACGAAGCGCCCGAGAAGCTTGCGCGCCCGCGCTCGCATGCTCGCCCGCTGCCCTGCCCGCGGCTCAACTACCAGGCTCCGCTACCAAGGATTTCGATGATGAGGATGATGGTGATGATGACTTGTGACAGAGGGATGGCTCAGCGCGAGCATCTGGGATCTGGGTCGCGATTCGCCGCAGCCATCTCATGCCAGATCCTGGATTCCGAGAAACGTTGTCCGACTGAGCTCGGGTGGGCGTCCTTGGGCTTAACTGGTGTAGGCCGCGCGGGCAGTCGGGCCCAAGGCAGCATCCAGGGCGCGGCCACTGTCTTCCTGAAGCGTCGGCAACAAACGCGTGGAGGCGCAAGCCTCAGCCTGAACGACTAGTGGCGGAGTGCCCTGAGGGTGCGGCTGAAGGGATTTAGGCTGCGGCTCAAGGGCCGCCAGGCGCGGCTCCCCCCCTGGAGCTGGAACAGGCCAGGCGCGCGCCGCCGTCTTCTGCTCACTCGGCTTGGTTTAGGGCGTTACAGGCGTTATAGACGTTACATATGTAACATACGCAACAGACGTTACAGAAGTTTGAGGACGTTACAGACGTTACAGATGTTACATATGTTACAAACGTTGCAGATGTTTGAAGACGTTACAGACGTTACAGAAGTTTGAGGACACGGCTGACGTTAACACGTTACAGATGTTAAACAAGTTCGGGTGCGTTACAGACGTTACATGCGTTACATATGTTACATAGCCTTCATTGAAGAAACAGAAGTTACATAAGTTTGAGGACAAGGGCGCCGATGGATCGAGTGACGCGCACCCCATGGGCTTCTCGGAGGCGGCGCGCAAGGTCGAGAGTCGAGAGAGCCGAGTGAGCCGAAGGCGGGCGGCATCCACCCAGTTCCAGTGCAGCCGTCTCTGGCGGCCAGTCAGCTGTAGCCTAACAGACAGTTGTAACGTATTGTGTCTTCAAACTTCTGTAACATCTGCAACGCCTGTAACGTGTTATGAACACAAGGGCAGAACGGTATGATGTAGGAATCAGCATTCCGTTAGCCGTTGAAGCGCTGAAGCCCCAACAGCTGTGGACCAATTGGGCTCAATAATCTGCGATGGCGACGTTGGCAAAATGAAGTAGATGACGAGTCCAGCGGGAACCCCGTTTAGAAAAAGGAGCCGCCCTCCATCGTGCCTCCATCCGCGTCGCCGTTGGTAACTTTTCGGTTGTCGTGGTAATATGTTGTTGGCGTCTTAAGACTTAAGACTTAAGATGTATCATTATGCTGGGAAGGACACGATTCCAAGGCGCACTCCCAACCCCCTGCGTAGCACACCATACGTACATGCATGTGGCACACAGCACCACACCGCACTAGTTCAGCAACATAGCATAGCAATGCATTCATAACATAACACTATATAGCATAACACTTTGCAAAGCATAGCATTGCAAAACACTACATAGCATGGCCTCGGGCACGGAGCCCTCCAGGGCCAGACCCCAGGGCCCTTGGGGAATGCATGGGGCCTCGTGCAGAAGAAGCCCCCAGGAAGCTTGAACCCGTGGAGCTCCTACATGACGTGCCCAGGCGGGCGGTCTGGCGAAGCCACAGGTATGGTCTCAAACCAAGCCAGCCGAACCAACCAGGCAGCCAACCAGCCAGCCAACCAACCAACCGACCAGAGGACCCCGCGGGTACCACCCAGACAATGAGGCCCCGAAGGGACCCCCCCAAATGAGGAAGTGGGCGATTTTTTTCTTCGGCTTCCGCCGCCGAGGGAACTCGTCGTCGCCGCGGCTGGGTACGCCTTCGAAAGTCTGGTCAGAACGCCCCCGCCCCTCAAAAAAAGAAAGGGAGGCGCGGCCCTCCGCCCCTGGGGCCCCCTCGGGCGCAGTGCCCGTAAAGGGAGGGGCCGCCCTCCTGGGCCCCGTCCGCCCCTCTGCCACACCTCCTCCTTGAGGGGTACGGTGGGCTGAGGGACGGAAGAGGCCCCCCTCTATCCACCCTCCTCGGGTGGACAGAGGGAACGGAGTGGGGGGGCGCCATCTTTGTGGCAGCGGCGCGACCTCTGGGGCGTGCCGCGGGGGGCTGTAGCTCCCTGAGGCTTGCAGCCAGGTGAGGGCCCTTCGCAATCCGCATCTCAAAGGAGGGGCAACGAAGGACCCTTACCACTATCCCCGTGGCTTACCCACAAGCGCGCTTGCCTACCTCCTAGCATGCCCGTGGGGAGGGGGAGGAACCCAAGATGACCCAAGATCCCCATGAGGCCACTTAAGAGCCCAGCTGGGTCCCCTAGCTGCCCTAGAGGGGCCATTGGGCCCTGAGAGGCCCCCCCAAAACGCACTCAGCCCCCCCGTGCGAGATCCCTTTGGGCCACCCCGCGGGCAGCCTGGGACGCGGGGGGGGGGGGGGGGCACAACGCTCCCCAAGAGGTTGAAGCCGGCCCCCCCCCCCCCCCCCCCCCCCCCCCCAAAGCTCCCCAAAGCCCAAGAGTTGGAACGCCTTTCAGGGCCCATCAGCAACCAAACCCACCAAAGTGGTAAGGCGTGTTGAGGTTGTGTTGAGTAGTGACTGTAATGATCTCAATCTCATATCCACATGCGTAGTGATCTCAATGCGTAGTGATCTCAATCTCAATCCACATACGGCGTAGTCGGTCAATCTCAATCCAAGGACAATTCACTCTCAATCCACATGCGTAGCGATCTCAACCTCATATCTCAAGGCACAAGTATGGTCTCAAATCAATTCATATCTCAATCCACATGCGTAGTGATTCAAACCAATGCGATCTTGCGCACAGACTGGACCGACTGAAGAAGCACTGCGTCGCCACATAACGACGCCAAAGGTCCCAGACAGTCCCCCAAGACATAACCCACCCGAGACCTAATAGACAACGAAATTGGACAGGGAATACAGGGTCTGTGCGTGCAGTGGGAAGTGTATGCAATACGCAAACACTGCAATGCAATGCACTGGCAGCGCAATGCGTATGCAATATGCAGTGGGAAGCGCACGCAATGCCATGCAACATGCATTATGTCATTATGCAGTACGACGGCGACGACGGCGGCGACCATCGACGACGACGACGCCCGACGAAATCAAGATAAATGGCCCCAGTTGTATAGCCAATGGCCGATGTGATACTTCAATCTGCGTTCAATCTGAACGGGTGTGCCCTCACGGTCATATGCTTAGAAAGGAGGCGGCTTCTAGGCTGTCGCATTCGAGGCTCGGGAGGGCGGCGGCGGGGCGGGCACTGCTCATCAGAGATCACCGACTTCACGGCTTGGGTGGCGCCAGTCGGTACCAGGCCAATGTGACCCTCGACCATCGCCGAATCATCGACGGAGCATCCCGATGATCCGTCGATGACTCGTGATTCGGCGATGGTCGAGGGTCGCATTGGCCTGGCACCGACTGGCGCTGCCCATCGATGACAGTACTGACGCGGTCCAGTTCATTGGCTCTGGCCAGCCTCAGGGCATCCTGAGAACGTTAAACCTCGAGCTTCTCCTCTGGCGTGTTTCCTCGGTGTCCAAACGTAACAATTGCCCTCCAAGCCCCGCCTTCCGCAACCGCCAGCCGCCTCGTCTCTCCTCCATCTCAGTGCGCGGATCCCTTGCGAAGGGCAGGCACAATTTACGCAGATGGAGGATGAGACGAAGCGGGAGGCGGTTGCGGAAGGCAAGACGCGGAGGAAAATCATTTCATTTCCAAAGCTGTTCGGTCCTTCAACCTCCACAGCAACACGCGGCGTTCAACCTCTTGGCCTATTGAATCCAGATTCGGGATATCATCTCGGGTGTAATCTTCCTCTGCTTCGGGTTCATACCGTTCCTCCGTCTCCTCTTCATCGCCGTCCTCCAGATCCAGCCTGTCAATTTTGTCCAGATTGAGATCCGAGATCTCCTCATCTTCTTCCTCCTCCTCCTCCTCGTCCCCCTCAACCACCTCGCCTGCCGTCACCACTGCGACAACTACATCAGAAACCGAGTACACGGGCAGAACGCGGCACGTGAATGCGTCAGGCAGCACACGGCACTTGAACGGTATCATGGTAGTGCGAGGTGGTTGTTCGAGGCGCGGTGAGTGGGGAAAGGGTGGGAGGGGCTCAGCATCGTTTCACGTCCAAGTCCCCTCCCTCCCTCCCTCCCTCCCCCTCCATCCCTATGTCATTCCTTCGGTCCCTCCCTCGGACTCCATCCCTCCAGCCCCCCCTCTCTCCCTCCCTCCCCCATCCATCCCCTCTCTCATCCCTCCCATCCCTCCCTCCCTCCCCCCCTCCCCCCCCTCCATCCCTCCGATGAGGATGGCGTGGGTCTGAGGGCCAACCTTATCGAGGATGCATCGCCGATGCACCGAGCGGATGCGATCGCCGATGCAGCGACGTCCATCCTCATGCGACCATCGCAAGAACCATCCCGCCCGCGCAAGGGGCGCCTCGAGTACGAGGCCAGCGGCCAGAAAAAAAAAACAACGACACTGCACGAGGCCAGCACGAAGACGCGTGCGGAACCTTTACATTGAACGGGTACGCCAGTCGGAGATGAGACTAACCACATCGAACTGAGAATAGGCCTAGCACTGCGAATCCGCGACGTCAATCGCACCCTCGAAGTCGAAGCGCTGCTCGTTGAACTCGTTGCTGTTCAGGTACTGAATCACATCCCCGAAAGTCGGGCACGAGTCGGGGAGGTCGAGCTGGGCATCAGCAGGCTCATCAACAGACCCATCGCGAAGACAACTTCCGTGACCACCCCCAGCAGTTGACGGTTGAGAGTGGGACCCCACGCGAGCACCCGCACCACCAGGGCGATCAGAAGCAGCAGGAAAGGAAATGTGAGACTTGTGAGACCCCGCGCTCTGCGCAACCGTCGGGCCAATCAGGACCTTCTCGAGACCCTTGGGCGCCTTCACGTCCACCTGCGCAGCAGCAACAGGCTCAGGTGATGAACTGATGTCCTCCGCCTTGTCGGGTTCGGCCGTGCCAACCTGAACCTTCTGGTACTTATGGGCAGGCTCCCGAAGCTCCTCGCCTAGATCGTCGCGATGCTGGCTGATGCTGTCGACGCCCTCGCGCCCGCCAACCAGCGTCTGGTAGAATGCCCTCTGTTCTGCGGAAGTGTCAGGCGCAGCGCCACGGAGCACGATCGCGATCGGCCCGCTCTTGATGGCGTTGATCCACACGCTCTTTGTGCTGCCGACGGGGAGCTCCTTCAAGTGAATCGTAGCAACTTGGTTACCGACATCGTTCAACTTAACCGTAGCAGCATCCAGTTCATCCCGAGCCGACATTCTGAGCGGGTGAGGTGATGGTATGTCCAACTACTACCAAAACGTGTATGCGACGGACGATCCAGAAAGAGCAAGGATCGTGCGAAACGCAGAGAAGCTGCTGGAAGCCCCAAATTGCTAGAGCTCCCCAGCCCTCCCAGGTCATCTGGGCGAGAGTGCGCGAAGATTCAGTTTAGCATAGCATAGCACTACATAACATAGCACGGTGCCCTAGCAGGTGCACGCACGTACATAGCACCACATAGCATAGCACTACATACATACATAGCATTACATCGCAACACAGTTTAGCATTGCATACGTAGCACCGCATAGCACTACATAGCATAACACTGCCTACATAGCACTACATATCACTACATTGCACTACAGACATACAAATCACACCATACGTACATGCATGTGGCACACAGCACCACACCGCACTAGTTTAGCAACATAGCATAGCAATGCATTCATAACATAACACTATATAGCATAACACTTTGCAAAGCATAGCATTGCATAACACTACATAGCATGGCCTCGGGCACGGAGCCCTCCAGGGCCAGACCCCAGTGCCCTTGGGGAATGCATGGGGCCTCGTGCAGAAGAAGCCCCCAGGAAGCTTGAACCCGTATTTATTTTTTTAATTGATATTTTTTTTTTGATTTTATTTTTTTTTTTTTTTTTAATATTGATGGGAGTGGGGGGGGGGGGGCCTGGGGGGGGGGGGGGGGGGGGGGGGGGGGGTGGGGGGGCCGGGGGGGGGTGGAGCGTGGGGGGTAGCGGTAGTCTGCCCTGTCGGCGTGTGGCGAAACCTCAAGTATGGCCTCAAAACCAAGCCAGCCGAACAACACAGGCAGGGGCAACCAGCCACCCAAACAACCAACCGAACCAGAGGACCCCGCGGGTACACCACAGACAATGAGGCCCCGAGGACCCCCCCAACTGAGGAAGTGGGCGATTTTTTTTCTTCGGCTTCCGCCGCCGAGGGAACTCGTCGTCGCCGCGGCTGGGCACGCCTTCGAAATCCTGGTCAGAACGCCCCCGCCCCTCAAAAAAAGAAAGGGAGGCGCGGCCCTCCGCCCCTGGGGCCCCCTCGGGCGCAGTGCCCGTAAAGGGAGGGGCCGCCCTCCTGGGCCCCGTCCGCCCCTCTGCCACACCTCCTCCTTGAGGGGCACGGTGGGCTGAGGGACGGAAGAGGCCCCCCTCTATCCACCCCCCTCGGGTGGACAGAGGGAACGGAGTGGGGGGGGGCCATCTTTGCGGCAGCGGCGCGACCTCTGGGGCGCGCCGCGGGGGGCTGTAGCCCCCTGAGGCTTGCAGCCAGGTGAGGGCCCTTCGCAATCCGCATCTCAAAAGAGGGGCAACGAAGGACCCTTACCACTATACCCTTGGCTTACCCACAAGCGCGCTTGCCTACCTCCTAGCATGCCCGTGGGGGAGGGGGAGGAACCCAAGATGACCCAAGATCCCCATGAGGCCACTTAAGAGCCCAGCTGGGTCCCCTAGCTGCCCTAGAGGGGCCATTGGGCCCTGAGAGGCCCTCCCAAAACGCACTCAGCCCCCCCATGCGAGATCCCTTTGGGCCACCCCGCGGGCAGCCTGGGACGCGGGAGCGCCACAAAGCTCCCCTAGAATTTAAGCCGGCGCCCCCCCACCCCCCCCCCCCCCCCCCCCCCCCCCCCCCCCCCCAAAGCTCCCCAAAGCCCAAGAGTTGGAACGCCTTTCAGGGCCCATCAGCAACCAAACCCGCCAAAGTGGTAAGGCGTGTTGAGGTTGTGTTGAGTAGTGACTGTAATGATCTCAATCTCATATCCACATGCGTAGTGATCTCAATGCGTAGTGATCTCAATCTCAATCCACATACGGCGTAGTCGGTCAATCTCAATCCAAGGACAATTCACTCTCAATCCACATGCGTAGCGATCTCAACCTCATATCTCAAGGCACAAGTATGGTCTCAAATCAAGTCATATCTCAATCCACATGCGTAGTGATTCCAACCAATGCGATCTTGCGCACAGACTGGACCGACTGAAGAAGCACTGCGTCGCCACATAACGACGCCAAAAGTCCCAGACAGTCCCCCAAGACATAACCCACCCGAGACCTAATAGGCAACGAAATTGGACAGGGAATCCAGGGTCTGTGCGTGCAGTGGGAAGTGTATGCAATACGCAAACACTGCAATGCAATGCACTGGCAGCGCAATGCGTATGCAATATGCAGTGGGAAGCGCACGCAATGCAATGCAACATGCGATAAGCAGTATGGCACTGCAACGCAATGCAGTATGCAGTGGGGATTGTATTCAAAGCAATGCGATGCAACGCACTGGGAGTAGGGGGAGCAACAGAGAACGTTGTGGGACATACTGCAAGTCTACTACCCCCTTGGATACATCTGCGTCGCTTCCAACATGTTTCAATGGCAGCTGCGCACGTCTGATGCGCGCAGAACGTCCTCACCCCGATGACGTGCGGGGCGTTCGCTGGGTGACCTTGCACCCAGCACCAGAACATTCTCTCAACACCACTGACAAAAAAACCTTGAAGCTTGATATTGAATTAATAAGGCAACCTATGAAGGAACAGAGGGGCCTCGGGGGGCTCCTCGGCTGGCTCGGAATCCCGCTTGTTCCGCTCTTTCGCGAGCAAAGCTGCACTGCCTGGATAAGAACGCAACGTGTCTCGTGCCCGAGACCGCAACTCGAAAGTGAGTGCCAACATGACGAAGGCATTCAAATGGTCCCTCTTGGTTTGCAAATTGAAATCGCGACCGTAGAACAGCCACGCCACCATCAAACCAAGGGGCCGCCCAGCTCCGCCCGATGCCCCCTGGTTCGTCCGAGTCAAAACGCAGGAGATGTGCCCGCGCAACTCGCAGACACACTCAAATTTATTGATCTTGTGATAAAACGAGATATTGCCGACATTGTCACCTAAAGAAATAACGACCTCTGCACCTGCACGGCTTGCCTGGGACCCTGCGGCCGAAGCAGGACGGGGCGCGGGATGAGGTGGAGGCGGCGGCGGAGCCATAGGGCAGAGGCCCGTGGACCCGCTGGGCTCTCCAGGGCGAGGGCCTTCGGGACGTGGCGAGCCTGGCGGCGTCGCCCCCCCCTGAGAACCACCCCCGTGCGAACCACCGCCTCCGTGCGAATCACCGCCGCTGCCCCCAGGCGGAGCGCCAAACAAATCCTCATCGAGGCTGCCTGCATCTGAGGGTACTGCCTCTAAGTCTGAATTCGAAGCTATTTCGCTGCAGCTCTGATCCCGCGGCTCCAAACCCTCATCAACCTGTGTCTGAGAGAGACCCCGAATGGAAGGGCTATCGGAACACCCCCCATCATGGTGGAAATGTGAGGGAGGAGGATTATAGAGGAGAGGTGGAGGGGCGGAGGAAGGAGGGAGGGGGGGGGGGAGGAGGAGAATGAGGATGGGGGAGGTTGAGGGTTGGTCTGGTTGGTTGGGCATCTTCAGGCCTTCCTGGAGGACCACTTTGGAGTCATCTTGGGATGTCTTGGAGGCCTCATGGGACCTCTTGGGCCATATTGAGGCCAGCTTGGGCTGTAGTGGTGGCTTCTTGGGCGGACTTGGACTTGGACACATATTTGACCCTTCTGGGCCGTCTTGGAGGAGGCCATCTTGGACCATCTTGGGCGAACGTGGAGCCAGCATTGCCCCGTCTTGAACCTTGGGGGCCATCTAAGATGAGCCTCTTACGTACGATTGGTCTGCGATGCGGGCCCCAGAAAGCAGAAACAACCTCAAGGGATTTCTAGCAAAGAACACGTTGAACCCGTTAAGATGACCTCAGCATGACCATCATGCGGTGCTGCAGCACCATCGGGCCCATCAGCATCACCGTCTGAATCGCAAACATCTTCGAGCGGTAGTGGCGCTGGTGGTTCGGGCTCACCAGCTGCATCGCCCACGGCAGTGGCACGACGCTTCCGTCCCCGAGGATGCCAGAGCAGCGCTGGCGCCGAATAATCATCAATATGTTCTACTACCACAAGATCAGGCCGAAAACACCCGATAGTCTTAGGAGAATCCAACAACCCACAAGGCCTTAGGGCGTTTCCTCTTCCGATCCCACTCTTGCCCGTCGGGGGAGGGGCCGCGCGCGGCCCCAGCCCTAGCCCCCTCCCCGCCCCGGACGGAGGGGAGGGCGGAGGGGGCATTCGAGAGGGCCCAGGATGGTCCAACATGGTTCCAGGATGGCCCCTTGCAGGCCCCCAAACCGTGCCCAACAGACTGCCAATGAAAACTCCAAAACGTCGTCGTCGTCGTCGTCGTTGCCCTCGTCGTCCTCGTCGTCGTCGTCGTCGTCGCTGTCGTCGTCGTCGTCGTCGCCTTCGTCGCCTTTTGTCGCCGTCGTCGTCGTCATCGTCGCCGTCGTCCTTTCTGCCATGAGCGGCGGCGCCACGCGAAGCGTCGAGAATCAGAGATTTTCAAGAATTGTATCTGCCATTCTGCAAGGACATCGAACTGCCGAAAAGCTTTCCAATCATGAAGCTGACCTGGGCAAGCCTCGAGCAACTTCGCTGGCCTCCCATCCAATTCAAAATCGCGTACATGTACCATTGGCTTGAAGCCCGAAACGTATGGTGTAAACATTTGGTGGCCGATGTGCAAGAACAAGTCGACGGTGCCCCGCGCTGCGTGGTCATCAAGGCGATCACCAGACACCTGCTCGAAAGCCTCCTGAAAAGGCGAGAGAATGTCTTGTCGAACGCCACGGAACCAAACAAGAATCCTGAAATCTTTGAGCAACGTCCGGCCTAGCGAAAGTATGGCCTTAAAGGAGACCTCTGACTCAGCCCCTGGCCCCATCGGCCCCTGGCTCTCCCCCCTGGCGCAAACAGCCAAAAACTTAATTGTCTTGGGCCGCGCGTACTCCAGAAGGTCGGTGTTAGAGGCTTTCTTGCAGTTGTGGCCAATTGATTGTTAGCTTACACGGGTAAACATGGGAAGCGTTGCATAAGTGGCTACGCCGCACAAGCCGCACACCCCTAGAATCTACATTAGCAGCCCCAGCGGCCACATGACATGATTGACTACGGGCTACAAATTATAATATGGTATGGTGAGTCATCAGGGGGTTGGCCTAGGTACAACGTTAGAAGGATTTCGGATTTGGGCAGCAATGCAATCAAACACGTTTCGCTGCAGGAAGCGCGCGCGTTTCCCAGAAACATTGCGACGCCGATATAATATAAACACATCTCATGCGGAATGGCAGGGAAAGGGGCTCGCGCGCGCGTGGAGCGAGGAGGACAAGGCGCGCTGCGTCCAGGGGAGGGAACCCCGCGACCGCAATTGGGGTTGAAACAGAAACGCTGAGGAATGCGTCGAACAAGACAGGGGCGCCGCGTCGACCAAGACAAGGGCGCCACGTTGACCAAGACAGGGGCGCCACTTTGACCAAGATAGGGGCGCCGCGTCGACCAGGACAAGGGCGCCACGTTGACCAAGACACGTGCCCCACGTTGACCAAGACAAGGCGGCCAGACGATGGTGACGACGACGGTGGCGATGATGGTGACGATGGTGGCGATGGCGACGGCGATGATGGCGACGACGGCGATGATGGTGACGATGGTGGCGATGACGGGCGTGGGCGATTGCGAGGACGATGGCGTTGTTGACGACGACGACGGCGATGACGACGACGACGACGGCGATGATGATGATGGCGACGGCGATGAAGATGATGCGGATGATGGCGACGGCGATGCGCGCTCACCCGAGATTTTTGTTTATGAATTCTGTGTCAAGTCGGTGGCGCCCCTGTCTTGGTCAAAGTGGCGCCACTGTCTTGGTCGACGTGGCGCCCCTGTCTTGGTCAAAGTGGCGCCCTTGTCTTGGTCGACGTGGCGCCCCTGTCTTGGTCGACGTGGCGCCCCTGTCTTGGTTGAAGTGGCTCCCTTGTCTTGGTCAAAGTGGCGCCCTCGTCACACGCGGCGCCCCTGCCTTGGTCAAAGAGGCGCCCCTGTCTCGGTCAAAGTGGCGCCCCTGCCTCGGTCGAGGCAGCGCCCTTGTCCTGGTCGACGCGGCGCCCCTGTCTCGGTTTACGGGGCGCCCCGTTTGACTGTTTTTTATTAAGATTTTTTATTCTTCTTATTTGATTTTACTGCTATTTTTTTTTGATTATGTTTTATTGTTTTTTTTTTTATTTCTTTTTTTGTTGTTTTTTTTTCTTTTTCTTTTACTTTTCTATTTTTTTATTGTTTTTTTCGCGCTCTGTGGTTATGTCTTTATTTCATATTGTTTTTTTATTTATTTTTTTTTATTTTTGTTTCTTTTCTCTTTTGTGTTTTTTATTCTATTTTTTTTTTGTATTCTTTTTCTTTTTTTTTTTTTGTATGCTTTTTTGTCTTCGTTGTTTGTTATTTTTTTATTTTTCTTGTTTTTTTTTTGCTTGGTCCACGGTGGCCGCCCTTGCTCGGTCAAAAGGGGCGCCCTTGTCTTGGTCGACGCAGCGCCCCTGCCCTGGCCAAAATTGCGCCATGAAGCCATGTATTTGAGAAGACGCAGGCAGCCCGACACTGTGCGCTTTGCACCCAGCCCAAAGACTTAAGAGCCCGCGCGGCACGCGAGCAACGCTTGCATATGGCGCGCGCTCAGTCTGCAGGGCCACCTCTGTCGGCGCAGTGGCGCCGCATGCCCGCAACTCGCCGCGCGCGCGCCGCGGCCTCAATGAACCGCGCCATTTGGCGCAACCGCGTGGCGCAAACTATCCGCAACCGCGCCTTGGCACGTTGAGGCGTGGGAGAATGTCGAGCGCTGTCTGACAGGGCTTCTGTCTGGTGGGGCGCGCCGCCAAAGGCAGCTGGGCATGATGGCATATATGTAGTGCAACCGTCGCGGCGCAGGCTATGCGGTGTGCGCTGCGTGGTGCATGCGATGCGATGCAGAGTGGCGTTGGGGGGGAAGCAGGGGGTATGGGTTGAATGTGTTTATTGTATGTCCGCATTCGTAGTATTATTTGTTTTGGGTGTTACGTAATCGTCTGTGCGCGGGACACGACCGCAATGTGTTCGTTGCCTTGCATTTGCTGCGTTGCATTGTGGTGCGTTGAATGTCGCCGCGCTACGCGTTATTGGCCTGCCTCTTGCCGCGTTTCACGCTGCCGCGCTGCATTGTGACGTCGTTCATTTAGCTGCGCTGCGTGTTGCAGCGTTGCGTTTTACAGCTGTTGCGTTGCGTGACATGTGGCAGCCTTGCTTTATGCTGGCTGCGTTGCATTATGTTGCGTTTCACTATGCAGCGCTGTAGTAGTTTGCCGCGTTGCACTCTGTTGTCCTGCCTAATGCTGCGCTGCGCGGGCGGACGCAAGCAAAGCGACCGACGCGCGGGCCCAGTGGAAGCTGCGACGCCGACGGCGACGGGCGGCGACGGGCGGCAACGGGCGGCCACGCACGCGGCGACGGGCATTCATTCTGGAACAGTAACAGCGGCACTGGTCGGCGGCGCCAGCTGGCCACGGGGCGGCAGAACCGACAAACAGGCCCAGGTCCTCTGGAGACAAGCATTGTTTGGGACGCCGCAACGCGCGCCCGCGCAGCGGGCGAAAATGCGTGGACCAAGCCTAAACCTAAGACCTAAGCGCCCGACCTAAACCTAAACCGAAACCAAAGGACCTACGGCCTCAGCGCCCGACCTAAACCTACACGGAAGCGCCACAGGAGCGCGCGTTGGGGAAACCGTGGCTAACAAACATATAACACGTGCAACGCATATGGATGTGAACGGCGATCAGAAAACACGCATGGTAGCAGTACGCGTGCGCCTACATATTCATCACAACGCAAGTTGCGAATTCCATTGCTCGCTTAGCAAAACAAACACATGTGTCGTGCAGGTTGCTGTCGTTAAACCGTTACAATGGCATTGGCACTCTAATGTAATGCTAGACGCTAAACCCCAGATAATGGATAATTGCATAGCCACACTGCAAGAAAACCTAACAGGACCCAATCTCGGATTTCACTCTGGGGCTGCTCGCCGCCCCCCCTCAAGTTTGTTGTCGGGCCTGACCCCCCCTTCATTGTTTGTAGAGGTCTCCCACAGGCACCCCCTTCGCATAACGATACGGCAGGGAGGGGGAGGGGGGGGGGAAGGAGGGGGAGGGTGGGAGAGGGGGGTGTAGAGCTGGGTGGGAGGAGGGTAGGGAGGGATGGGAGAGAACGGGAGGGGGGCGAGGGAGGAGGGAGAAGGGGGCTCGGGAAGGGAGGAGGAGGGAAGGGGAGTGGGAGGGTGGGAGGGAGAGGAGGATGGAGGGAGAGAGGATGGGGAAAGCGCCAGAGGGTTGGGACGGAAAATCTGGTAGAGGGGAGCTTTTGATTATTGTATTTGATTTTGATTGGTTTGTTGTCTTTTGGTCCCCAAACTCCCTTACCCCTTGCCATATCATTGGTTCGAGTGTCCTGCGGCCTGGCGCGCCTTTCCTCGCGTGGGCCTTGAGCAAAGCATAAAAACGATGCCGCAGCCCGCGGTGAGGAGAGTTGCACAGACAATATCCAGTATTACGGCACACCGAATGCGACCACGCTGTACGATCAGCCTTGCTCTCGTTGATGGGCTCCTGCTCGTGGTAACAGATGGGGCGGTGCTTCGAGTCCCAATCCAACATAATAGCAGTAGCTAAGTTGGTCTTTCGACCATCGTCCAGAGACATCGCCAACGCAGAAGCGCCCAACAGAGGAGAACTGCACTGAAACTGTGGGTCACCGTTGCTCGGGATCGGGATGTGATGCTTCAACACAGGCGCCATGCACGGAAACCGTGACGCAGCCAATTGAAGAATATTGCAATCGTAATTCGAACGCCAAGTTTGCACTGCGAGGTCTTGATCCTTAGCGATGTCCCGCTGACCCTGTCTGGCCTTGTTGAAGATGGCCTTGCTGATCGCGTGCTTGGCGTCCATTGTGATATCTGCATGGGCCTGCAAGGTGTAGTTGACTGCGCCGTCTGCCAGATCAGCGAGGGTCAGCTGCCGACCGCCACCTGCAGGCAGTGCAACTTGAAGATCTGGCGCCTGAACTTCCTGCAGCAAGCTTCTTCGCACATCCTTCGCCCGAGGACCGAAACTGCTGCCTTTCCCTTGGTTGGGCGTCTCCCTGGCAGCCTTCCCCAAGCTTGCACACAATGCTATCTGATCAGGGGTTCTCAGGCGGTATCGTCTCGCAAGCTCTGTCTGATCTTGAAGGCCAACCTTGCCCAGAGACTCCATGCGCACCCAGGCGCGCCACTCCCCCCCTGGGCGGGTGTACTGCTTGCCAGCGCCCTGGCGGCGTGCATTCCCAGGCACGTCAGTGGCCGACGAAGCGGCAGGCGCCCGACGCGCTCCTGGAACGCGGAAGCGGCCGTTCTTCCGAGCTTGTGCGCAGACCCATTCGGCGCTGCACTCGTCTAAAGATTGCTTCCAAGTCTGAACCCCTTTCACATACAAGCGCCTTCGTATGCTGGCGTGCTTGGCTTCCAAAATAGACGGGTCCGTGAAGAACAGCATAGCAATTAGCCTCAACGACGCCAAGGCTGAAGGGCAGGTAAGCGTCCGACCCTCAGAAGTAAAAGACTGCCTGAACTCCAGCGACCAAGAATCTAAGACGCAATCGGGTGTCGCCAGGATCTCCGCCTCCGCTGCATCAGAACACAACAATGTAAACATCTTGATTGGGAACTTCGAATGCTCCTCCACGAACGCCTCCTCAGTTGAACACATCGCGCACGATATCATTCTGAAAGCAAGGCCCCGCGCGTTAATGCTCCACTCCGAATGTGGTAGTATGTCCCGCCAGAGAGCATCATGATGAAGCAGCAATGACAATTCTCTGTGACACTCTCTCTCCAGCGCGCCCTTCGCGAGCTCCACGACTTCATAGGAACGGTGCTCACGAGGGTCATCAACATTGAAACGATGTACTTCTTTAGCCTGCTCCTTCCGAACCCACTGGGCAGAACCCAGCACAAGGTGATGCTCCATCAAGCGCGAGAGCGGCTCCATGACTTGGCGGAGCACTAAGCTGCGACCTAAAGGCGAACTGTTGAGCCACATCGCCGTCACCTTCCGATGGTTCTCGTTGTCCTTTGCTGCCGTGTCGTAGAATGCGGGGTCATAGCAGTCGCGCCGATGCTCGGATGATGCGTCGGCGCTCTCCCCAGCAGCACCTTCGCCATGAGCGCCGCCGTCCCCAGGGCCCTGTGGGCCCCGCCCAGGATCGGCGCCCACGGCGGGCCCACCTGCAGGCGCAGCGGGCGGTGGATCCGCTCGCCGCCAGGCCGGGCGCGTCTCGTCAACCATCGCCGCCTGGAACTTCGGCCACGTCTGAGCCGCGAGCTGGTGGATGCCCTGCAACAACAAGAAGAAATCCATGGAGTCCGTAGCGCCAGTCCAACGATCCTTACGATAAACATTCATTCGGGTGCCAGTGACAACTCGCTGAAGTGCTGCAGCCACGACGTCGGCAACTCTGGTCGCGTCGACGTCCACCCCCTCTGGAACCCAGATGTCAATATCTTTGCGCTGCCAATCACCGTTGGGGAGGCCGAAGAGAGCAAGCCTCTTCTCAACCAGGTTGGTGCCGCGGGACAAGCAGAGTTTCAACAGATGCTTCTTGTATGGGATGCAGTCTCGAGGAGGCGCACCCCGTTTGATCCTGACGTTGGCTTTTTCTTATGTTTTTTTTCTTTTCTGATTATTTTTTTTTTTTTTTTTATATTTTTTTTTTTTCTTCTTTATCACATCTCGGGTGTCCATGTTGAATGTCGACGGCGAGCCTCTTGTTTTTTCTCCTCTGTATTTTTTTTTTCTTAATTTTTTTTTTTTCCGTTTTAGTCATATGTTTTTTCTTTTACTTCTTTTTTTTGCGCGGCAGAGGCGTGTTGAAATGCGCGGCGCGCCTGGTTGCACATTCCCACATATTCTTGCTATAGGGGGGTGGGTATACGCCCTAGACGCCTCCAAGACAGTCCGAAATGCCTCAAGAGGGCTCCAAGACTCCAAGACGGCCCAATATGCATCCAAGCTGCTTCCAAGATGCCCCAAGATGCCTGCGTTGCCCAAGACGCCCCCAATATGCCTGCGTGACCAAAGATGCCTCCAGGACGACCTCTGAGACGGCCCGATACGGCCTCAAGACGGCCCGAACATGGCCCAATATAATTCCAAGACGGCTTCAAGACGGCCCAAACTGGCCTCACTACGGTCCAAGACAGCCCAAGATGGCTTCAGTATCGCCTCCAAGACGGCCGCGGCATGGCGGCGAGACAGGCCGAAAGGCCGGATATACTCAAGTTTGTCCCGAAATTGAGCGCCAAAGCCATGTGAGTGAGGGCAGATGTGAAAGATGACAATGGAGAGTACACACGCGTTTGTAAGTTCGCCAGCTTGTGTATGCAACATATGTGATTCAATTTGCTCCAGCCGTCCCCTTTTAACTTACGATGGTGTTGACGTTCACATTTGATGTTTGCAGCGTGCCCGTCCGTGATGGCAAGGAGCGTCTTGAATGTGAATTTGCTAGCGTGCGGTGATCGAGCTGACCTCACTTCGTCCGCTCTGAGCAAACACTCGGACTTCTCTCGGTCTACAATCTGCAACCACGTTAAACTCTTACCAACAAACATATGATGTTCATGTGTATCGGGGTGTCGAACAAGCATTCCGTATTCAGACGAGGATTGCAACAATTTTGAAACTGAACTCGATTGCTTCGTTGTCGACTGTGACCAAAACAAACGCTCCTCCTGAGGAATTGCTACAGCTCTGCTCAAAGATGGTTTCGCCTTAGCCGATGTTGCTCTCACAGCGTCGCCAACCAATTCTGGAGTGTTCAGCGGCATCGGCGTCTCGTCGTACATGGAACAATCAACGTAGCAGACCAACTCAGAAGCAGAAACTGCCTGCGTCACGCTGCATTCCAACATCTCTCGCATGATACGGTCGTTGTAAATCAGCACAGCAGCCAACTTGCACACCTTTGTGCCATAAGTCCTCCTGTCACCTCCATATACATCAGCTGCCGTGCACTTTGTCATGCCCCTGCCAGCGGAGACATCATCATCGTCAAGCAAGTGTCTGTGCAGTCGCACATCTCCATCGTCGGGCCACTCGCCGAAATCATATAATGGTGTGACTGCCATCGATAACTTGATACACTCTTGGATATGTGGATTCTGCTGAACGTACGGGCTCGACGCGCGAGCCTGGCGAACGTGAACATTGCGAAGCTGAGGAAGCTTCTTCACGACGTGCCCGCTGATGTCAGCGCCGAAACATGAAGAGACTTTTGGCGCCAACGCAATCACTTCAGTCAACATCTGGCGTCCAGCAGCTACCTCCAACAACTTAGAATTCAACGTGCGGCAGTCACGCTGATCATTGTGAACTGCCACTGCGCCAGCATCATGCTGGCCGTCATCAACTACATTCAATACACTAGTTTGTGCGGTCACACGAGCTGTGAGTTCATCAGCCGCCTGTGCGAATGGGCTGCCCATGTCGGGCGGCCCGCAAGCCAAAAGGGCCGAAACGGCCCAAACGGAGGAAACGCGGGAAACATGACGGATGGGTGCCATTCTCACACACCCTTCCGAGCGTCAGTGCCGCCGTATTGAAACCATCGCGTCGCCATGTCGACACTCTCGTTGAACTCTGGATGCTGGCCCCAAGAGGTCCCAAGAGGTCCCGAGATGGCCCCAGAGCGCCCAAGGCGGCACATGATGGCCTCAGGACGGCCTCAGAAGGCCCCAACGCCCCAAGAGAGCCCCAAGAGCACCTCCAGGAGAGCCCCAGGAAGCAACAGTCGCCCCAATCGTTTTGGAAAGCGTGTATTTTTCAGTATGTTCGTTTATTGCATTTTCAGACCGTCCAAGACTAAGACGGCCCAAGAGGCCCCCAAGATCGCCCCAAGGCGGCCCAAGAGAGCTCCAAGACGGCCCAAGAAGGCCTCAGGACGGCCCCAAGAGGGGTCCCTGAGGGGTGACCCAAACGGCCCTACCCCTTCAATCACTGATCACCTATCT
>CAUYUJ010021746.1:128820-134178 GCA_963575745.1 Prorocentrum cordatum | reverse complement strand
CTCTCTCTCTCTCTCTCTCTCTCTCTCTCTCTCTCTCTCTCTCCTCTCTCTCTCTGTCGGAGGCGGGTCGCGGGCCCTTCGGTCGCAAGTGGGCCGCATGCCTGGTAGCGGAGCGCGGGGGGGGGCGTAGGTCGGGCGTTTAGGTCGGCAAACTTAGGTTGTAGGCTCGGGCGCGTAGGCGTAGGTCGGGCGTTTAGGTTCGGGCGCTTAGGTTGTGCGTGTGCGTGTGTGTGCGTGCGTGTGTGTGCGCGTGTGTGTGTTTGTGTGTGCGTGCGTTCGTGTGCGTGTGCGCGTGTGTGCATGTGTGTGTGCGTTTGAGTGCGCGTGTGTCTCTGTCCTTAGGCTGCCCTTGATTATTTTTTTGTTTTGCGGCCGCGCGCGCGCGCCCCGCCCATCGGCGGGCGCGCGCGCGCGGCCCACGCATGCGCAGTACCACGAGCCCGACAGGCGGCAGCGGAGTCCCAGAGCGAGGCGGAGGCGTGGGCGCTGCCCCCTCTCCCTCTCCTGCGACTAGCGCGGGCCCATGCTGCTGGCGAGCATATACGCGTTCCACAATCGAGTAGTCTCTCTCTCTCTCTCTCTCTCTCTCTCTCTCTCTCTCTCTCTTTCTCGCTCTCTCTTTTTTTTCCCCATACCCTAAGATGGGGTTCTTGTTATTACTTGGACGCCTCCTACTCCTCCTCCTTCTTCCTCCTCTTCTTTTCTCGCCCCCTCCTGTCGGACATACTCAGACTTGCTCATACACATACTTACTCATACTCAGACTTACTCATACTCAGACCTACTCATACTCAGACTTACTCACACTCAGACATACTTATATACAGACTTACTCATACACAGACTTACTCATACACAGTATTAGTCATACCCATACGTACACATACACAGACTTACTCATACACAGACTTACTCACACTCAGCACCCCTAATGGGAGCCGCCAGGGGTGGTTGCACGGGCTCGTTCGCGGCCATTGTGTGGGGATGTCTCAGGCGGTTTGCCTGTTTCTGTGCCCAACGTCCTTCGCTTTCGGAGCAGATTTGGAGGATGTCTCGAGCGGGGCGCTCATTTCAGCACCCCTAAGGGGAGCCGCCAGGGGTGGTTGCACGGGCTCGTTCGCAGCAATTTTGTGGGGATGTCTCAGGCGGTTTGCCTGTTTCTGGGCCCAACATCCTTCGCTTTCGGAGCAGATTTGGAGGATGTCTCGCGCGAGGCGCTCATTTCAGCACCCCTAAGGGGAGCCGCCAGGGGTGGTTGCACGGGCTCGTTCGCGGCCATTTTGTGGGGATGTCTCAGGCGGTTTGCGTGTTTCCGTGCCCAACATCCTTCGCTTTCGGAGCAGAGTTGGAGGATGTCTCGAGCGAGGCGCTCATTTCAGCACCCCTAAGGGGAGCCGCCAGGGGTGGTTGCACGGGCTCGTTCGCGGCCATTTTGTGGGGATGTTTCAGGCGGTTTGCTTGTTTCTGTGCCCAACATCCATCGCATTCGGAGCAGATTTGGAGGATGTCTCGAGCGATGCGCTCATTTCAGCACCCCTAAGGGGAGCCGCCAGGGGTGGTTGCACGGGCTCGTTCGCGGCCATTGTGTGGGGATGTCTCAGGCGCAGATTCTTCTCGGGATGCCACAGGAGGCTCCAACAGGCTCCAGGAGGCTCCAGGAGACCACATGAGGTCCCAGGAGGCATCAGGAGGCCACAGAAAGACTCAAGAGGCCACAAGATGTCCCAAGAGGCGCCAGGAGGCCCCAGGAAGCTCCAGAAGGCCTGAGGAAACCACAGGAGACCCCAGGAGACAACAGGAAGCGCCAGGAGGCCTCGGACGGCAACAGGAGGCCCCGAGAGGCCCCAGGAGCAGGAGGCCCCAGAAGGCAACAGGAGTGGCTCCAATCCCATGTGTGTTACGTATGATCCTATCGATTGGGCCTCACCTGGAGCACGATTCTTTGATGTTCTACGTGTGTTTCTATAGATGGTCCTTCTCCTGTGTGCACAATCCTAAATGTTTTACTCATGTTCCTATGTATTTGGCCTCTCCTGGGGCACGAGTCCTTGGTGGTTTACGCGTGTTCCTATATGTTGCCCTTTTCCTGTGGCTCTAATCCGCAATGTTTTATGTGCGTCTGTTGCTATAGATTGCGCTTCCCCTGGGGCACGAAACCTTCCTAGGAGGTCCCAGGAGGTCCCAAGAGACTCCTGGAGACCCCAGGAAGCCCCAAGAGGTTTCAGGAGGCCCCAGGAGGCCCCAGGCTCATGCACAGAGACGCGCTCGTACTATACTGAGGCTCATTCACACTCCAATTCATTCGCAGTTAGATTGATGTCCAGACCGTCACAACTGAAGCCTGTTAATATTCGAAAGCTCTTGCGCCTAGACATTCACGGCGGACAGGTCCATGCGAGTAGATGCACACATTATGTAGGCAGCCTCCACGCCAGCTGACTAATCTCTCTCTCTCTCTCCCTATATTCTTCCGTACTCCCCTCACTCATCCTCTCTCTCTCTCTCCCTCTTTTCTCTCTCTCTCTCTCTCTCTCTCTCTTCTCTTCTCTCTCCTCCTATTTCTCCCTCATCCTCTTATGTGTCTCGAGAACGGCCCAATATGGCCTACGCGGGGCCTCTCCTCCCTCTCCCTTCTGTCTCCGAGACGCCCAATATGGCTCCGCGGGGCCATCTCCCAAAAGGCCCTCACCCATGCAAAACAACAGTTGCTTCAGTCAACCCGCGTCGTGAGGATGGGCAACCTTCCCAGGGCTACCCTTGCATCGTTGTCCCGTCGGCCCACCCTTTGCGACTTCACCTGTCAGCCTCGCTTGAAAAAAACGCCATGGGCCTCCTGGGGCTGCGCATCCTTACCGCGCATCCTTGCGACGCGGGCTGACTGCAGCCAACGTGAAACAATCCGTAGACATTTCGTCTCTGATCAGATCCTGGTCCGATTCTGGCCCGATGGCGGGCCCCCCCCCCCACCAAGACGTTCACGGAACTCAAGCGATGGCGCACGAGTCAGTCGTGGGACGGCTGGACAGGCCGTCTCATCGCGCTCTCATGGAGCGAGGGCGGCGTCGAGGAGACATGGAGGTGGAGGCCGCCCAACAGCGACGGCAAGGGCGACGGCAAGGGCGACGGCGAGGGCGACGACCCGAGCAACGGTGAGGGCGATGGCAAGGGCGGCAAGGGCGACGGCAAGGGCGGCGGCAAAGGCAAGGGCAAGGACAAGGACAAGGACAACAAGGCCCAGGGCAAGGGCGGCGGCAAGGGCAAGGGCGGCGGCAACGGCAAGAAAAAGGCCCAGGACAAGGCCAACGACAAGGGCCAGGCCAACGACAAGGGCAAGGGCAAACGCAAGGCCAACGACAAGGGCAAGGACGGCAAGGCCAAGGACGGCAAGGCCAAGGGCAAGGCCAAGGGCAAGGGCAAACGCAGACGGTGAGCAGCCCGACGGCCCAGCCCGACGGAGGAGGAGGAGGAGGAGGAGGGGGAGGAGGAGGAGGAGGAGGAGGAGGAGGAGGGAGGAGGAGGAGGAGGAGGAGGAGGAGGAGGTGGAGGAAGGAGGAAGGTGGGATCGAATAGGAGGAGCAGGAGGAGGAGGAGGAGGAGCCAGAGCATTCACCGCGGCCTCCTACAGCGCCGCGCATCGGAGCACATCAACTTGGCACGACCGCGGCTCGGAGCAGCGGGGTCATCGGTGAGTAGTAGTTAGTCGTAGTAGTAGTAGTAGTTAGTAGTAGTAGTAGTTTTTTGTTTTAAACTCCCCCCCCCACATCAATTCAGTAGTAGTAGTAGTAGTAGTAGTAGTAGTAGTAGTAGTAGTACTGGTAGTAGTAGTAGTAGTAGTAGTAGTAGTAGTAGTAGTAGTAGTAGTAGTAGTAGTCTAGTAGTAATGGCATCGGCATCACATCGGCATCACATCGTCACCTCCTCCTCCGCGCTCGAAATTGCAGGCTCGAAAATGCAATAATCTGGGGCTCGAAATTGCAATCGACATTTCCATCGCCATCGAAATTGCGCGATCGAAATGGCGGGCTCCGATTTTGAGTTCTCCCGATCGAAATTGCAGAGAAATTTCTGCAAGATGCATCTTACTTGGCAGAATGTCCTCTTAATTTGTAGGAACTGGGATCATGACTTCACGCCACACGCGCCGGATAAAGAAGGCTACGCCTGCCACCGCCAAGATTTCCAGAGGGATCGACGGCTGCTCGCCGCGATGTCTGAAATACCGCTGGGGATCCACGATTGGCGACGCATCGTCAGTTCACACCAATTCGATTTCAATCGCGCGCCGGACAAAACAAACAGGGTCGCCTGCCGCGACAGGATAAGGAAGGCTACGCCGCCAGCCAGATTTTCCAGGGGATCGACGCTCCGTGTGTGTGTCCGGGGTGTGTGGACAATACCGCTGAGGGATCCACGATGGCGACGCATCATCATTCACCCCATCGATTTCATCGCCCGCCGGACAAACAAAGGCTTCGCCTGCCGCGCGGGATAAGGAAGGCTACGCCTGCCACGCCAGATTTCCAGGGGATCGACGCTCGCCGCGCGGTGTCTGAAATACCGCTACGCCGTTACAAAAGTTCGTCACGTTTCATGAGAGCTTGAAGGTGGCATGGGTTTCGTGTCTTCCTTCCGCGTGAGCAAGCGGGCAGAGGCTGACCACTGCCCTGGCCGCGCCGAGCTGGCCCCCCCTTCCCCCCTAGAATCCTAGCGGACTGAGTCAAGAGCGGTCGGATCAAAGATCCGGGATTTCTAAAAGTGGGATTTCATCCCTTACTATAATAGTATAGATTTAAAAGGGACATTTTGAAATCCCGACGTAAATTCACACGGGTCTAGAAATCCCACCGGGGCGGGATTTGTCTTTGCTTATGCAAGATGATCGACTTTTATTTTATGACGAAACTTTTGTAACGCCGATGAGGGATCCACGATGGCGACGCATCATCATTCACCCCATCGATTTCATCGCGCGCAACCCTGCGCATCATCCGCCATGATCGCCATTGCGTTAGACCCGCTACTGCCACGCCAGATTTCCATGGGATCGACGCTCGCCGCGCGGTGTCTGAAATACCGCTGAGGGATCCACGATGGCGACGCATCATCATTCACCCCATCGATTTCATCGCACGCCGGACAAACAAAGGCTTCGCCTGCCGCGCCGGATAAGGAAGGCTACGCCTGCCACGCCAGATTTCAAGAGGATCGAACGCTCGCGCGCGCGTAGTCGAAATGCCGCGAGGGATTACACGATGGCGCGGCATTCATCTTCTACCCCATCGATTTTCACGCGCGCTACGGACAAACAAAGCATGTACCGCCTGACGCGTCCGGATAAGGAAGGGCTACGGCACTGCA
>CAUYUJ010021746.1:73820-123820 GCA_963575745.1 Prorocentrum cordatum | reverse complement strand
AGCATAGCATAGCATAACACAGCACAGCACAGCACAGCACAACTACGACGATGAGGAGAAGGAGGAGGACGGCGTTTACCGCTCCTACTAATATTGCTTTCCTAGAGACTCCAACTCCTAGGTAGGGTCGCACTGGGATAAGTCTTGGACCCTCCACCCCACGATTACGCGCCCGGAACCGACCAACGCCCCCCTCCTCGCCTCAGCATCCCACCTCTCGGAAGCTCTATTCTTGGGACCCCGTACCCCACAACTTCGCGCCCGGAACCGACCAACGCCCCCCCCCCCCTCGCGCCGGCATCCCACCCCTCCGAAGCTCTATTCTGGAAACCCCTTACCCCAGAATCTCGCTCCTGGAACCGAGACAAAGGGCCTCATGTACCTTGAGCGGGCACGCGCGAAACATGATTTCCACGCCGAATTTGATTTCACCGCGTTATGTATCGCAAACACTTCCGCCGTCACACCTCAAGTCATGGCCGGGGAGAGTTCACATACTTAAAGAGAACCCTGGCCCGGAGCCCTTTCAGGGAAAAACCTTGGGCCCATACACTTGCCGGGAAAAGGAATATTCAAAATGACGACGCGCCACACAAGAGAGGAAGCATGTCATAGCCTGCATGCTCTCGAATCTGTGTGATCCGCCAAAAACAATTGTGCGCAACTGGCACAATGAGAACAACGTACCTATCTGTCCCCCATCTTCCGCCTCGCATCACTCTCAGACTCCAAGTTGCTGCCACCTGCGAGGACGCGCGTCGTCGACTGCTGCCCCTCCTCTCCCTATTCGGCCTCCTCCCAGGAAGCTGCCGGGCTTGCCTCCGCCAGGCGCTGCCCAGCCAGCGCGGCCACGCCCGGGATACAGAACGTTCTACAGTAACAGATGCATGAAGTGTCAACTGAGCCAGACCCAGTGGGCACGCCCAAGACAGGACCGATCCCTGCCGTCGCAGAGGGCGCTCCAAGCCCACTCCCGCCCTCGTGCAGCGCCGACCTAACGATTTGCGCCGAAACTCACTGTCCCAACACTTCCGCCGACTCGGTCTTCGGGACAATACCGTGAAACGAAGGGGCGTTCGCAGACAAAGTCTTCCCGAACCAACCCCGTGAGCGTAACCTCTTCAAACCCTCACGCACCCTAGCCTTTGGCCAGGCAGCGCGGGCTCCAAAAACGGTGGAGATGTCTTCCGAAATCGTTGCGGCCACAGAGATGGCCTCAAGAAGCTCGGGTAGGTTTCGAAGAGACGTACGTGTATTGCGGAGTCCGAAGCGAAGTCCAAGGAGACTTCTTAAGAAACCCACGTTGACAGAATCTTGAAGATGCTAAACCGTTGCGTAAATACCAACGT
This sequence comes from Prorocentrum cordatum, assembly GCA_963575745.1. NCBI lineage: Eukaryota > Dinophyceae > Prorocentrales > Prorocentraceae > Prorocentrum > Prorocentrum cordatum. The sequence continues at coordinate 122,471 of CAUYUJ010021746.1, read as the reverse complement.
GAACTCCCTGGGTAAAGACGGACCTAAGAGAACGCATATCGTCACCAAGACAATCAGAGTGCACCCTCGACTTCTTACGAAGAAAAAGCGGGGTCTGCGGACTCCGTTAGGCAACGAGGATCCGACATGGGGGGCACATGTTCATCGAGCGGGCACGCGCGAAACGCACTTGTTCCCACACCGAAGGGGACTTGACCTTGTTGCTATCGCAGAATAAGCCTGCCGGCCCGTCTCGAGTCGATCCTGGGGGGGCGTTCGCCAACCAAAAGATGGCCCTGGGCCCCCGCCCTTTCCGGCAAAAAAACGTCTAGCCACGTGAGGCCGCCAAATAAATCGGCGACGATCGAAAACGGGCCCTCCGCGAGGTGGCATAGCACCCTCGCGCGGCGGCCTACGCGGGCCATCCAGCGCGGCACGCCACCCTGGAAGCGCAGGCGCCGACGCGCGAGCTGCCGCGGGCAGCGCACGCGCCAACGTCGGCGCAGACGGCATCGTTCTTGCTGCGTCGCTTTAACGGGGTCCGAGTAGAAGTTCGGGAGACTCTCCATGGGATCCCCAGGGGATCCTATGGGATCCCCCCCCCTGGGATCCTATCCCCCCATGGGATCCCCCCCCATGAAGAGTCTCCCGAGAAGTGGGGCCGGAGGAGCGCAGCAACTCGCCAACGCATTGGAGATGAATCAGCGATGCATCGGCGACGCCGTTGATGCTTTGGCGCCGCCGGCGTGGGGAAAACGGGGTCCCGCATCGGGCCGCCGATGCGGCGCGATCCTCCGACCCCATCTACTCGGACCCCACCTGAGCAACATCAAAAGGGAGTCTTGCGCAAGAAGACGTATAGCGACCTTACGCGGTGGACTACGCGGGCGGCAAGCCCGGCACGCCACATTGGAGACCAGGGCGCTTACGCGCGACCTTCCGTGGGCAGCTTCCCGCACTCGACCCGGCTTTCTTCCGCCGCTCATCCGGGAGGCCTACGGTCGGGAACTCCTGCTCAGCGCTTCGCCGCAGCGGCCCCGGCGACACGCTACGCCCTGCGAGCGGATAGTTTGCCGCTCCGCTCCGCGGGGCGGGGGGCTCGGAGAGGCTCGGGGTGCTTCCTCTTTCCATCGAGCACGCTTTGCCCCGAACACTGCTTTGTGTCGAGCGGCCACGCTGAGCTGGACCCCAGAAGGTGTCACCTTCGAGAACGAGGGGCTACCAACTAGCGTCGTGGATGCCATGACAATTGACATGCTAACAGTTCCATCATTGAATGAAACATGTATGTTAGATGTGTTCTGCATGTTTTAAACATGCTCGAAACATGTTCGAACACGGTTTACATGTTCCAGACGTCGTTCATTTCCACTCGTGCTCATTTCTACGTGTGCACGTTTCGAATTGTTCCTGGCCCCCTAGTGGCCGGGAAGAGGCCCAGGACAGAACAATTAGAAACCAGAGGATCTTGGCCCCCATCAAAGGACTTTCGAAGAATTAGAAATGAACAATGTTCTAGACATCTGGAAATTCTTTGGCAATCTGCCTCCTCTCCAGCGATCGTCTTCCGCAGAAAACTAGCGGCCACGCCGCTGCGAGCGGCCACGGGCTCCGGCGACCACCTGCCCAGGGCTGTCCAGGCAACGGGTGCTGTCCAGGGCTGGACCTAAGCAGCGAGTTCCGTCTTCGCTAGGCTCTCGCTGTCCCTCGTGTTGTGTTCGTTCCGCCCTCGCTGCGACACGAAGTCAAAACGAAAGCGGTCGACGAGATCAACAAGACACCGTTCAGGTCGAGCCCTCGCGCTGCCGGGCCACTCCTGTGAAGGAGGAGCAGGAGGAAGGAGACGGGGAGAACTGAACACCCGCTTGCAGCCGCAACGCCTTGGCCAAAACCTGGTGGAGAGGTTACTCTTGAACGTGCTTCTGAAGGCTGATCTGGTGTGCCTGTGACTCCCCGCCGACGGGCAGCCTACAGACCGGGAGTTGAATAGCGTGTGGCGCCGAAGCGTAGTGGGCCAGAACCAGCGGAGCACCACGCTATCCAAAAATTTCCGACCGTAGAACTCGAGTGGGAGATCGACTGCAGAATACGACTGTACCCCAAATTTTGTTTCTTCGTCGAATCTACCAAGGATGCGCAGACTGTTCCGTACATCTGCGAAGCTTCTGCGCCATCTCCCGCAGATTCGACGCACACATCCAGCTCTGGGTCAGTCGTTCTGCAGTCGATCTTGTACGAAAAAAGATTAAACAAAAAAACAAAACATGTCCAACAATAGTCAAACAATAAGTTTAAAACATCCTACCCGCACTATGTTTTTTACATGTTTGAATGTATTCCTCACGTGTGCATCCAGCTCTCGCGCAGGTTGGGCGGCGCCATGTTTAGGTCGGGCGTGTCCCCTACAGGCGGATTTTGGACGAATAATGAAACTAGCGAAAAGCACACAAAAAGTAAACAACAATAAGAAAAAACGTTCCCCAGACTATGTTTTGACTATTCTCGAAGATCCCCCCTGTAGAAGGACATGCCCGACTGAACGCCATGTCCATATGACCTCCCCTGCAGACCGGACCAGGCCCAAGGGATGGAGCAAGGACCCGCCGCCCCCAGCACTCCCGCAGGCCTGCCGCGCCATGCTCCTCGAACAGAAAAGCAATCGCATCGCACGATAAGAATGCTCTTAGAGCAAAGTGGGACACACATAGACATACTAATACGATATGTCCTCCGTGGAGGCGCGCGTCCGACCCGAACATATGGTACACGCGTCTTGTAGTATATCGCTTCCCGCGCGGTGTGGCCAAAATAGCGCCAGCCACGACGCATATACCAGAAGATTTCTCGGTGCGCGCGTCGCCCACTGGGGGGGCGACGCACACATAGTATTACTTCGTTAGGGTGACGCCGACGTACCGCTGCTGTTTTAAAACAGGGCGGTATCTCAGCCAGAGGCGCTCCAAGAGTGTCTCGCGCAAACCACACTCGGCTCTTTTTTTTCAGAAGGGCCCATAAACAAGTCAAGACGCTTGGCCACTGCTTGAGTACGGGGAACAAGCAATGACACAATTAAACATTAACTTTCGGAGAACCGCGCGGACTTCTCGGATCGGCGCTGGGCCCCCCTGGCGGCGCCTCCAGCGCCGCCCATGGCGCGCACGACATTTTCTCAGAACCAGGGAACGTCCTAAGAGCAAAAAGGAAGTTCTTAGAACAGAATGCCGATGCGTCAAAACAAGAAGACAACCTCAGCCAGAAATGTTCCAAGAACATCTCGCGCAAACCAAAAAACGGTCATTGGAACATTCTCTGGTCTAGGGACCCCACTGTGCCCACACCAAAGGTCACGATGGAAAAAGGTCACTCTTACGTGTCGCCGAACTTTGGGGAAACTGAAAAAGGTACCGGTACCGCCACTCCTCGGACCTCTCTCTCGGGGTGCGTCCTGTCCAGAACCTCGAAGCGCATCCAGCGGCGGCAACGAGAGCCTCCCAGGAGGCACACCAAGGGGAAAACGGAGGACAAGTGGCGACATGGGCACCCTGGGAGCAGTTGGTCCCCGGCGTCCCCCAGTCGCTCTGCCCAGAGCTGTTTGCCGCGCTGCTTGCTCTGGCAGATGGCCTCGGTGCCGCCGCCGCTGCCGCCTCCCTGACCCCCAGCTCCTGGGCCTCCTCCTCGTCCTCCTCGTCCTTCCTCCTCCTCCTTCTCCTTCCTCCTCCTCCTCCTCCTCCTTCGTCCTCCCCTGACCATGGGGCAAAAGCCAGGACGCCTCGCCACCGCCCGAAGGGCGCGGCCCACTTCCCTGCAGACCGGGCCGCGCGCCCAAAAAGGCGCGCGCGGCCCGCCGCGGCCTCGGCGGCCCGGGCGCTGAGCCGCAAAGGCCCTCCGCCGTGGCGTGGTAGCCCCGCGGTCGGCTCTCGCCCGACCTCCTCCCTCCTCCCTCCCCTCCTCCCCTCCTCCTCCTCCTCCTCCTCCTCCTCCCCTCCTCCTCCTCCTCTCCTCCTCTCCTCCTCCTCCTCTCCCTCCTCCTCCTCTCTCCCTCCTCCTCCTCCTCCTCCTCCTCCTCCTCCTCCTCCTCCCCTCCTCCTCCCTCCTCCCTCCTCCTCCTCCTCCCTCCTCCTCCTCCTCCTCCTCCCCTCCTCCTCCCTCCTCCTCCTCCTCCTCATCCTCCTCCTCCTCCTCCTCCTCCTCCTCCTCCTGTGCCGCGCGCCCTGTGCCGCGCAGCGGCCCCCCGAGGAGCGCCGCGGCCCGACGCAGGCGCAGCACCGGGCGGGGTGCGCAGGGGCGCCCGGCGCGGCGAGGGCTCACGCGTCGGTGCGGCGCAGGTCGTCCGCCGCGGTGGCCGCGTGGGCCTCCTGGGATCGAAAAGGTCGAGGCGGGGCTCGAGCCAGGCAGCGTTTGCTGTCTTCGCTTTCTGTGCTCCGTGTTCCTTCGCGCCGTCTCCGTTCCGCGCCCGCTGCAGAAGGATGTCGAGACGAAGGCGGTCCACGGAATGGCCGACGCACCGTTTCATTCGAGCCCTGGATGGGGAGTCGAGGACATTGTGTCGAAATCCCGCCAGCCCCTCTGGGCGCAGGTGGGGTCTGATGGTGCGGTGCTGAGCCGCCCCGATGCACAACACGCAATGTAGCGTGTTGACACGGAGCTGAGCACGTATATTGAAAACGTACGTTTGGCGCGATGCGTTCGCCCAAAAGTGGGCCAACACACACGTTGAGCCCAAACGCAGAGTTTTTGCTCCTCCATCCAACGCACCTGAAGCTGTACACGGTTTTGACTCCACACGCTGGCGAGGCACTATCGCGTGAAGACATCCAGAGCGAGAAGAAGACAGAAGGGGAGGGAGGGAGGGAGGGAGGGAGGGAGAGAAGACTCGAGGCACTCACGTTGCGTGTTGGCTGTTGAGCCAACACGCAGCGTGATAGCACGGACGTTTGGAACACGGCGCGTGCTGCTCTCCAAAACAGGCGTTTGGAACACGGCGCGTGCTGCTTTCCAAAACGGGCGTGTGGGGGCAGCTGAGGTGCGGTGTCGCTGCTCTTCCAGGACCCCTCTTCCCTCCGGGGAGGGGTGCCCTCCCCGTCCTCTCCATCAGGTTCCTTCAGGGGGTCCGCCGTGTCTATCAGAAGGGCCTTTGTCGCCCAGGAGGGCTCCAAAAAGGCGCTCTCGCAAACCGCCCTCTCGCAGACTTACAGAACGCCCTTCCGCAAAACCGCCCTTCCGTGACAGCTGCCAGGGGCATTCCACGCGCGCACGGCACCGCATTCCGAGTGGACCCCGGCGGGTTAGCTCACCGACGTCCAGAAACAGCGGAAGGCCTCCAGCGGAACGCACGACGACCTGCGAGACGGACAGCGGACTGCACTGGCACGCTCGGACTCCCAAGATGTCGAGCGAGCCAGCGCAGGTTTCCGCAGAAGACCTTGCCTGGGCGGGCGGTCTCGCAATGCCCAAAGGTCGAGAGAGTCGAGAACCGACTTGTCTAAAACATGTTCCACGCGTGTGAGAGCCCGATGATGGCGATCACCAGCTTCCCGACCCATGGGAAGGGGACTCCACCGTGATAGAACAGGCCGACAGAGAAGAGGAAGATGAAGAGGGGGAGGAGACGGAGAGAGCGAGAGAGAGAGGGGGAGAAGCGACGCTCTGGCAGAGTGGGCTGGAGTCGAGGATCGACGACGGCGTTGCTTGGGATGTTTGTTGGAACGCTGACAGCCCCAAAGAATCAGGAGAGCCCAAGAAGATTGATTAACCAAACATGATCGGCCCACGAACCCGGAAAGGAATATAGAAACGTAAAACAAGGCAACGTTTTCAAGACACCAGATTGGGCGACGGGCAATTGCAATGCTGAGTGTATCGGTATTGACGTACCGTGCCAGGGGCTGTGCTAGCATTGTGGATCGAGTCCCCCTTTGCATCCGAGTCCTGAACCGAACTGATCTGGATCTTAAGCTCGAGCTGCCTGGGCACGTAGTAGCTGCCCCAGAGCTAATTGACAGGGGGACACGCCAGGGGGACGCTCCGCGGAACGTCCCAAGGAACGCGCAAGGGGTCGTGCCAAGGGACGTGCCATGGGGACGCACCGCGGGACGTGCCAAAGGAACGCGCTACGGAACGTGCCAAAGGGACGCGCTACGGAACGTGCCAATGGACGTGCCACAGGACGCGCCAGGGGACGCGCCGCGCGACGTGCCAGGGGGACTCGCCATGAGACGCGCCACGGAACGTGCCAGGAAACGTGCCAGGTTGCAAGGCTGAATGTACCGATCTTGATGTACCGTGCTGGGGGCTGTGCTGTTCTGCGCCGTGCTGAATTGCGATGTGCCATGCCGCGAGTGTGGTCTATAGCGCTGTGGATCGAGTCCCACTTTGCATCCGAGTCCTGACCGAACTGATCTGGATCTTAAGCTCGAGCTGCCTGAACACTGCCCCAAAGCTACTCGACAGGGGACCAGGGAGACGCGCCGCCGAACGTCGCAAGGCATGCGCCAAGGGACGTGCTAGGGGACGTGCCATGGGGACGCAACGCGGGACGTGCCAAAGGGACGCGCTGCGGGACGTGCCATGGACGTGCCACGGGACGCGCCAGGGGACGCGCCAGGGGACGCGCCGCGCGACGTGGCAGTGGGACTCGCCACGGGACGCGCCACGGAACGTGCCAGGGAACGTGCCGTGCGACGCGCCAATGAACGTGCCAGGGAACGCATCAGGGAACGTGCCGCGGGACATCCCTGACCCAGGGCCGGGATCCCTTGCAAATTACGCGGCATCCGCGCTCCTGGGGCCACGATACATCGTGAACTACGCTGCGTCCGCGCTCCCTGGGTCGAGGAGGAGGAGGAGGAGGAGGAGGAGGAGGATAGGATGAGGATGAGGAGGAGGAGAAGGAGAAAATGGAGGAGGAGGAGGAGGGGGCGGAGGAGGAGGAGGAAATGGAGGAGGAGGAGGAGGCGGAGGAGGAGGGAGGAGGAGATCCCACGTGAACTACGCTGCGTTCGCGCTCCCAGGGCCGTGCTCCCCTGTGAATTACACCGCGTCCGCGGCCCCAGGGGCCACGACCCACCGTGAATTACACCGCGCCCGCGCTCCCAGGGCCACGATCCATCGTGAGTGACGCTGCGTCCGCGATCCCAGGGCCACAACCTATTGTAAATTACGCTGCGCCCGCCTCCAGAGGTCAAGATCCCAGTTACGCTGCGCCCGCTCTCCCTGGGTCACGATCCTGCTTAAACTACGATGCGTCCGCGCTCCCAAGGCCGCGCTCCCTCGTGAATCACACCGTGTCTGCGCTCCAAAGGTCACGCTCCAAAATAAATTACGCTGTGTCAGCCCCCCACGGGCCACGATCCCATGTAAATTACGCTGCGTCCGCAATCCCAGGGCCACGATCCATTACAAATTACGCTGCGTCCGCGCTCCCAGGGCCTCAGTCCATCGTAACTTACACTGCGCCCGCGATCCCTGGGTCACGATCCCTCGTAAACTACGCTGCGTCCGCGCTCCCAACGCCGCGTTCCCTTGTGAATTACGCTGTGTCCGCGTTCCCACGATCCCTTATAAATTACGCTGCGTCTGCGATCCCAGGGCCACGATCCATCGTAAATTGCGATGCGTCTGCGCTCCCATGGCCACGATCCCGTGCAAATTACGCTGCGCCCGCTCTCCCTGGGCCACGATCTTTGGTAAACTAAGTTGCATCCACGCTCCCAAGGCCAAGTTCCCTCGTCAATTACACTGCGTCCGCACTCCCAGGGCCCTCTGGGGCATCTGTGGGCGTCCAGGTCCCTGGAAGTCTTCAAAACAAGCGTTTCGCCAGAGACATCCTCAACAAATTCTGCCTAACGAGCATTTCGCTAGAGACATCCGCAACCAACGAAATTCTACTTCACCTTGAATTGTGCAATCAGAATTTCAAAAACTAGAGTTTCTCTCTGGACATCCTCAGATTCTAATTCGCCGGCCCTCTAATAATTTCGCTAGCCCTCGTCAAGTCGGTTCAAAAACCTCTAAAACAAACCCATGGGCCTCCGCCCTTTCCAAGAAAAATGATGACTTCATCCTATGTTTAATCGATCGGATTTTCAAAAACCAGCGTTTCGCTCGGGGCATCCTTAAATCTCAATTCGCCGGCCCACCTCGACCTTGTTATTCATCACGAAATAATTTCGCCAGCCCTCTTCAAGTCGATTCTGAGGAAAAAAAACTCTACAAAAAAACCATGGGCCTCTGCCCTTTCTGGGAACATGAACGACCCACGAACCCGGAAAGGAATACAGAAACGTAAGGCGTGGCAACGTTTTCAAGACACCAGATTGGGCGACGGGAGAATGCAATGCTGAGTGTATCGATCTTGACGTACCATGCCAAGGGCTGTGCTGTGCTGCGCCGTGCTGAACTGCGATGTGCCATGCCGCGAGTGTGCTCTATAGCGTTGTGGATCGGGTCCTCCTTTGCATCCGAGTCCTTAAGCGAACTGATCTGGATCTTAAGCTCGAGCTGCCTGAACAAATCTTCATGGTAGACATCCGCCTGGGCGACCTGGACACGTGAAAGCAAGCGTCTCGCTCGAGACATCCTCAACACATCCTCATGTTAGACATCCGCCTGGACGACCTGGACACGTGAAAACAAGCGTCTAGCTCGACACGTTCCCAAAACTTTGTCATGCTAGACATCCGCCTGGGCGACCTGGACACGTGAAAACCAGCGTTTCGCTCGATACGTCCTCAACACATCCTCATGCTAGACATCTGCCTGAGCGACATGGACACGTGGAAACAAGCGTATCGCTCGAGACATCCTCAACACATCTTCTTGTTCGACATCCGTCTGAGGGACCTGGGCACGTGAAAACAAGCGTTTCGCTCGAGCCTATCTCGACACCTCCTCATGCTAGACATGCACCTCGGCGAACTGGACACGAGAAAGCAAGCGTCTCGCTTGGAACATCCTCAACACATCTTCATGGTAGACATCCGCCTGGGCGACATGGACACGTGGAAACAAGCGTATCGCTCGAGACATCCTCAACACATCCTCATGCTAGACATCTGCCTGCGCGACCTGGACACGTGAAAACAAGCGTCTCGCCAGGCACACCCTCGACAAATCCTTATGCTACACATCTGCCTGGGTAACCTGGACGCGTGAAACCAGGCGTCTCGCTCGAGTCATCCTCAAGGCCTGGGCAGGTGAAAACAAGCATTTCACTTGAGAGATCCTCTGAATTCTGGTCCCCAGGAGAAGACAATATATGCCACAATTCAAAACAAGCGTTTCACTCGAGACATCCTCAACACAGGATCTTCATGTTAGACATCCGCCTGGGCGACCTGGACACGTGAAATCAAGCGTTTTGCTAAAGACATTCTCAATAGGACACGTGCAAGGAAGCGTATCGATCGAGACATCATCAACACATCCTCATTCTAGACATGCGGCTGGGCGTCCTGAACTGCCTGGGCAACCTGGACGCGTGAAACCAAGCGTCTCGCTTGAGACATCCTCAAGACCTGGGCACATGCAAACAAGAATTTAACTAGAGACATCCTCCAAATGCTGGCTCCAGGAGAGGAACCACCTGTAACGCAAAGCAACTGTTTCGCTCGAGACACCCTCAACAAATTCTGCTACAAAAAAACATTTCGCCAGAGACATCTACGACAGACGCAGATGTTCAATGTACCATGTGTTTGATCTACCGGAATTTCAAAAACCAACCTTTCGCTTGAGCCGTCCTAAACACATGATCGACACACGAACCCGGACAGGGATTGATAACTGCGAGGCATGCAATCGTTACTAAGAACCTTGGTTGCATATGCAACTGGGGCGATGCCAGGGGGACATGCCAGGGGGACGCGCCGCGGAAAGTCCCAAGGGGCGCGCAAGGGGACGTGCCAGGGGACGTGCCATGGGGACACACCACGGAACGTGCCAAGGAGACGCGCTACGGAACGCGCCAATGGACGTGCCACGGGACGTGCCAGGGGACGCGCCGCGCGACGTGCCAGGGGGATTCGCCACGGGTCGCGCCAAGGAATGTGCCAGGGAACGTGCCAGGCGACGCGCAAAGGGACGTGCCAGGGAACGCGTCATGGAGCGTGCCACGGGACGTCCCTGACCCAAGGCCAGGATCCCTTGTAAATTACGCTGCGTCCACGCTCTCTGGGCCACGACCCCTCGTAAATTCAATGCGTCCGCGCTCTCAGGGCCACGATCCCTTGAAAATTACGCTGCGTCCGCTCGATCCCTTGCAAACTACGCTGCGCTCGCGCTCCCAGGGCCGCGCTCCCTCGTGAATTACGCAGTGTCCGCGCTCCCTGGGCCACGATCCCGTGCAAATTACCCTGGGTTCGCGCCTCCCTGGGCCTCGAAAACTACAGAGCGTCCGCGCTCCCAGGGCCGCGCTCCCTCGTGAATTACGCAGTGTCCGCGCCCGCAGGGGCAGATACTGTGTCCGCCCCCCACGGGGCCATGATCCCTCGTAAGTTACGCTGCGTCCGCGCGGGCCACGACCCCCTGTAAATTACGATGCGTCCGCGCTCCCAGGGCCACGATCCCTTGTAAATTACATAATATCCGCTCACCCAGGGCCACGATCCCTGCTGAACTGCGCTCCCAAAGCCGCGCTCCCTTGTGAATTACACGGTGTCCGCGCTCCCAGGCCCACGAACCCACGTAAATTACGCTGCGTTCGCGCCTCCAGGGTTAAGTCGGGCCTGTCTCCCTAGAGGGGGATTTTGGACAAAAACAACAAATATGCAAATAATGCTCAAAAAGATGCCCCAACCTACTAAAACAAATAATCCACAGACTATGTTTTCACTTGAATTTTCCCCCTGTAAAGGGACAGGCCCGACTTAACTCCAGGGCCAGGATCCCTCGTCAATGACACTGCGTCCGCACTCCCAGGATCAGGATCGCTGCAGAACAAACGTTTCGCCAGAGGCATCCCAGGAAGTTCGGCACGCAGGGTGCGCTGTCCTCGAGAGGGCACGCAAACAGCCAACAGTCCTTCTGCAAAACAAGCGCAGGGCGGGACGCGCCATCGTCGAGCGGGCACGCAAAAAAACAATGTTCCAGATCTCCTGTGGAACTGAATGGACATTTCCATATGTTGTGTGTTGATCATGGATTCTACACAAAACGCTCCGCACCCCTGTTTTTTACATGGGACAGCGGGTGTCTGCTGACACTGTTATTTTTGAAGGATCCGAGATAAGGTGCACATCTTCCTCGAGCGGGCCCGCGCGAAACGAATTTGTTGAAAACCAATCAAACTGTACCTCTTTTTTTATAATACGTAAATTCGCCAGCCCAGTTCAAGTCATGGCGGGGGGTAGAACATCTAAGCGAAAACCCTGGGTCAGCGCCTCTTCCGGGAAAATTCAACGTTTCCTCATATTATGGTCGCACAGTGAATTCCGCCAGCCCGCTTCTAGTCGATTCCGGGGTTAAGAACCTCTTAAGAAGATCTTTCCGGGAAAAGAAGCCTGGGCAAGAGAGACCAGAATCGAATCGAAAAGTCGGATCGGAGATCAACAAGAATCGGATCGGCGGAAATCGGCAGCCGAGTCGGAAAATCGAATCGGCGGAAATCGGCAGGCTGGCATGCCTCCAGTAAGGAATCGGAGCCCAGATCGGAATCCGAAGTCGAATGGAATCGGAGTCGGGGGCCATCGGTGTCGAGTCGCATCGAAGCGGAAGACTCGAAACGAGCCCCGCCTGGGCCCCCGGCCTTCCCGGGGAAGCTGAGCCATCCGCAGGGGAAGCGCAGCCACAAGTCGGCCCCGCAAAAAACCTGCCCCGCCCGAGCGCGAGCCGCCCATACCGAGTGGCCCGCCGAAGAGCACGAGCGGGGATGACGCCAAGAGTGCTCGGTGGCAACTCGTGGGAGCCTCCCGTACCATCTCGTCGGCCCTTGCGAGTCGACGCTCGTCGACGCCAAATCGACGCGAATCGACGCTACATGGACGCCAAATCGACGCTGGCCGACGAGAAGTCGGCGCTATCGCATCGACCCCAGACCCTAATCGACGCCAGTCGACGGTAAAGACGGAATTGAGAGAGTGTACGAGGCTTCCATGACTTGCTACCGAAGGAATGGAAAGGGAGAAGGACGAGCGCCTGACCGTAGATGAAGGTGACATGTTGAGATGGCCGCGTCCTGGCCACCCGACGCGCCTGGCCGCGATGGGCGAGGTCGTGGCCTCCGAAGACAAGCGCGCGCCTGGGAACCAGGCCGTGCGAAACATAGATCAACAGTTACAGCCAGGGTGCTGAAACAGGGGGCGATACTCGAAATCCCTTCATAATCGACCCCCCACTAAGAAACCGAACCCCCCCTTCAACGGCTACCTACTAATCCGGACCCCCCTGTCAACAGGGGGCCTTCGTATTCGGGACCTGCGACTTCGTTCCAAAAAATCACCGTCATAAACCGACACCCTCGCTTCCAAAAAAGGAAGCCTCAAAAAACCGGACCCAGGGGACGAGTGTTAGGCCTTTCGAGTAGTCGAGGACCGAGGCCCTTTTTCTGGGCCCCCCAGGAGCGCCTGCGCGCACGAGGAGGACTGGAGGAGCAGACGTGAACGGGCCCAGGGTCGAGGGACGGTCGGGGGAGGTGGGAGAAGCGTTCGGTGGCAGCTCACGGGAGCCTCCCGTACCATCTTGCCTGCTCTGGCGAGTCGACGCTGATCCACGCTGGTCGACGCCAATCGTATCCACGCGAATCCGACGCTAGTCGACGGTAATTCGGCGCTGTCTCATGGACTCCCAGACGTTAATCGACGCTGATCGACGCTAAAGACGGAATCCACAGGGTACGCCAAGCTCCCATGATTTGCTACCGAAGAAGCGGGGGAAGCTCTCGCTGCCTGGACAGCCAGGTCCATTCGCGAACGGGCCGCCGTCGGCATGCCTGGCGGAACTCTACTCCACCATGAGTTTGCAGAAGGGGGGGATTCAGAGGACGCGGAGGATGAGGATGGATCGGAGCAAGAAAACGATTGGAATCGGATGTGACTCCATTGCGCCATTCGAAAACAAATGAGGTGCTCGCCCTAGTGGGCACACTTTGTTGATCTCGAACGCGGCCGCCATTGGAAAATCGACCGCCGTGGCGATTCCACCAGAAGCATCGACACGCCACTGCAACTTGACAGCACGCGCATGTACCTGCACATCTGCATATGTATGAAAACCGCTGGCTATGACAACCGGCCGCTGCAAGCTGGCTTAGGCGTCTTGACGAGCAGCTTGCCCGCACGTGCCCTCATGGAGGTATAGCGACCACGTCACAGGAGGCGAGGAGATTGAGCCTCGAACGGTCAAATGGCCAATTCGCCTTGGCGACTTGAAGGCGTTCCCACTCGGCTTTGGCAGAGTGTGGGCGAGTCGCCTTCGAAGCTGGAATCCGTACCTACTCGGCCCATTCGAGTTGTGGGCGAACGGCCTTCGCGGCCTGAAGGCGAGCCGGCTCGGCATGCGTGTCCTGGGGAGGCAGTCCTGGCCAGATCTTGCTCGAGTCTGCCGTACATCTCTGCGAGGTCACGCTGAGAATCCTTGAGCTCCATGGAAAATCGCTGGTTCTGATGCCCGGCACGGCGCGCGCAAGGATTGCGAATATCCCACTCGCCTACAAAGAAGCGGACCACTGAGGGGCCCACGAGAGGAATGCGGGCAACGTTGGCAGGCCCTGCCAAAGTGAGAGCCAGCACAAATGGCCCCGTGACCAGAGCAATGCTGAACACGAAGCCGCAAGTGCTGACAGCCCTTATCGGTAAACAAATGAGCATGGTGTCAAGAGACATCGCTGCAAATGCCTTTCGGTCTGTGCTCACCACGAACGCGAACAAGACTGACCAAACCACTCCTTGCAGGATGCAAATGTAGGCCGAGATGCCGCGATCGAGAAAGCAAACGTCGCTCCAAAGCGAATGAGCAGGAAGCCACACCCAAATTATACCGGCCTGCGAGACTATCGAAGCCAAATACCAATTGGTAACATTACCAAGTTTGCCGACTCGATGTGCAGTGTCGCGCAAGCATCTGGTGGAGAGACCTGTGCGAATCAGACATTCCACGCTTTGGTCTACAGCGAGCTCTTGGGATTCTTCACGCAGTTCGCGGCGAATCATTTCGCCGTCTTCAGGCACGGAACACTGTGCGTCACAAACGTGGCCCGTATAGCCCAAGGACAGGTTCACTTTCTCTCGGACAGCAACGACCGCCCATAAACGGTCGGCTTCCATACAAAGGCCAAAAGCAAAAGCAAGCAGGACGCCGACCCAATTCATGATGTGCATCACGTCCATCTGCAATATGATCCCCATGCAGACGCCAGCAAACAGAACCGTCGCGCAACAAGAATAGCGGCAAGCAATACACGATGGCGTTTTGCGCAACATCGTGTAGGTCCGCCGGCCCACCTGTGGGGCTACCAGGCTATAGAACGAGGTTGCTGCTCCCTGTGCCAGTTGCAGTTTCAAGTCTCCAATGTTACAGTCCTGCTTGCTGCTTTCTACTCCGCGCGAGGGGGGGAGTCCCAAACCAGCAATTCACAACGCCCGGATCGCGTGCTCTGAATTCCCGGGGGTGCGTGGAACACGTAATTACTCACTGCGTGGAGCTCCCCATATGTGCATCTATTCGCATGGACCTGTCCGCCGTGAATGTCGAGGCGCAAGAGCTTTCGAATATAAACGGGCTTCAGTTGTGACGGTCTGGTCATGAATCTAACTGAGAATGAATTGGAGTGTGAATGAGCCTCAGTAGTACGAGCGCGTCTCTGCGCATGAGCCTGGGTCCTCCTGGGGCCTCTTTGGGCCTCCTGAAACCTACTGTGGCTTCCTGGGGCCTCCAGGAGCCTGTTGGGGCCTCCTGGGCCTCCTGGGACCTCCTAGGGAGGATTCGTGACCCAGGAGAGGCCCAATCTATAGCAACAGACGTACACAAAACATTCCGGATTGGAGCCACAGGAGAAGGGGGCAATCTATAGGAACACACGTAAAACACCAAGGACTCGTGCCCCAGGAGAGGCCTTATGTAGGAACATAAGTACACAGGAGAAGGACAATACATAAGACCATACGTATAACATCAGGGATTCGTGCTCCAGGTGAAGCCCAATCTATAGGAGCATACGTAAAACACATGGGATTGGAGCCACTCCTGTTGCCGTCTGAGGCCTCCTGCTCCTGGGGCCTCTCGGGGCCTCCTGTTGCCTTCCGAGGCCTCCTGGCGCTTCCTCTGGCCTCCTGGGGCCTCCTGTGGCTTCCTGAGGCCTCCCGGAGCTTCCTGGGGCCTCCTAGAGCTTCTTGGGACGTCCTGTGGCCTCTTGAGTGTTTCTGTGGCCTCCTGATGCCTCCTGGGACCTCATCTGGTCTCCTGGGGCCTCCTGGAGCCTGTTGGAGCCGCCTGTGGCCTCCTGAAAAGAATCTGTGCCCAAGAGTCTGGCCACCGATCGAGACATCCTCAAAATCTGGCCCACCTGGGAGATGAAAATGAGCGCCTCGCTCGAGACATCCTCCTAATCTGCTCCGAAAGCGAAGGATGTTGGGACAGAAAACAGGCAAACCGCTTGAGACATCCCCACAAAACGGCCGCGAACGGGGCCGTGAGATAACCTCTGGCGCCTCCCCTTAGGGAGGTGAAACCAGCGCCCCGCCTGAGACATCCTCACAATCTGCGCTGGTAGCCAAGGATGTTGGGACAAAAAAACAGCAAACCGCTTGAGACATCCCCACAAAACGGCCGCGAACGAGACCGTGAGATAACCCCTGGCGGCTCCGCTTAGGGACGTGAATATGAGCGCCTCGCTGACATCCTCCAAATCTGCTCCGAAAGCGAAGAATGTTGGGACAGAAAACAAGCAAACCGCTTGAGACATCCCCACAAAACGGCCGCGAACGGGACCGTGAGATAATCCCTCGGCGGCGCCTCTGAGGGACGTGAAAATGAGCACCTCGCTCGAGACATCCTCCAAATCTGCTCCGAAAGCTAAGGATGTTGGGACAGAAAACAAGCAAACCGCTTGAGACATCCCCACAAAACGGCCGCGAACGGGACCGTGAGATAACCCCTGGCGGCTCCCCTCAGGGGGAGCTGAAACCAGCGCCCCGCCTGAGACATCCTCACAATCTGCTCTGGTAGCCAAGGATGTTGGGACAGAAAACCAGCAAACCGCTTGAGGCATCCCCACAAAACGGCCGCGAACGGGGCGTGCGTGAGTCTCACCATGAATAAGTCGGAGTAGGAGTAGGTCTGAGTATGAGTAGGTCTGAGTATGAATAGTTTTGTGTGTGAGTAAGTCTGTGTCTGAGTAAGCCTGAGTGTGAGTCAGTCTGTGTATGTGTAAGTCTGGGTATGAGGAGGAGAGGGGAGGAGAAGAGGAAGGAGGAGTAGGAGGCGTCCAAGTAATAACAAGAACCCCATCTTAGGATATGGGGAATAATATGTGACACTCGCGCCCCCGAAACCAGAATCCATAGAAAAATTACACAGTGCTCGCGTGTCCGAAGCCATAAACCTTTGCAAATTAAACACTTGTTGCGCCCCGGAGACAATAAACCCTAGCAATGTATTTAATTGTCGCGTCCCCGAAACCAGAAGCCTTTGCAAAATACGCCGTATTCGCATTGCCAGAGCCAAGAGTGCTCTAAGGCGCCCCAAGATGGTTCCAAGACGGCCCAAGAGGGCCCCAAGAGGCCCCAAGAGCGCTCCAAAAGGCCTCCCGAAAGAGAGCCCCAAGAGAACAACATGATCGATTTGACAAAGGTTTTGAAGGAGTTTGGCCTTCTCGCATGTTCGGCTTTCCGACGCTCCAAGACGGCTCAAGAAGCTCGCAAGACCGCCCCAAGGCAGCCCAAGAGGCCCCCAAGAGGGCCGCAAGACGGCCCAAGAGGGCTCCAAGATGGCCCAAGAAGAGTTCAAGACGGCCAAAGAGGGTCCCAAGACGGCCCCAAGAGGGGCCCAAGCAGGGGACCACGAACCGAACATTCTATATTTGTGCCCCGAGAAGCCCCCAGGAGGCCCCTGGAAGCCGCTCCAGAGGCCCCAAGAAGCACCCAAGATGCGCCCAAGAGGCCTCCAAGAGGCCCACAACATAGCCTACGAGGTTTCAAGAGGCCCCCCTAAGGCGCCCAAACCGCCTCCAAGAAGCCCCCGCGAGGATCCCTACGACACCCCAACATATCTACAAGAGGCCTCAAACCCACAAGCCAGGCACGGTGGAGGCATGGGGCGAAAGCCACTAGAATAACGCCAACGTCTCAATATGAGGTGATGACTCCTATCCGCTCACGCAAGATGTTCCCGGATGCGCAGAAGCAGCGCCGAGACGCACCGACGCGACTCCGATATATCCCGTGATCATAGAGAAGGGGCCGGCGGCATGGGGCGAAGCCCTTACGGATAATCTTGGTACCAATCAGTACCAAACCAAGTAGGTTCCTGAAGTATGCCAGGAAATGGTCGAAGGCACTGAAAACAAGGATAAGGCAGCACGCGACGCCGATGCCCAGCCCAACGAAACATACACCCAATTGGGACACGACGCGCGGCCAGAACGCACGCACTGGACTTGCCGCGCAAAAGATTCGCTTGTCCAAGGTGTATGCCAAGTGCGCCTCGTAAGTGCACCAAACCCTGCTATAGATGCTTCCACTGCAATTGGACACAACCATCATGTCCGTTGCCGAGCGTAGCGCGTGGGCGAACGGAGAATCGCGTGGTCTCGATACGAGGTGCGCAATATCAAGGTTCTGCGGGTTGGACAGGAAACATATATACGCATGCTGTTTCCCAGCAGGCCACGAGTGCAGGACTTTATCGATAAGCTCAAAAATTCCCTCTTGCCAGCTATGCGTAATGAAAAGGTCGCACGCGAGGCCATCTGGGTGAAGCATAAGAGCCCAGCTCGGATTCCCTGCGCGGGCAGTGACGGGCTTGATGTATTGATCGTTAATGCTGTGAATACAAGGTCCTATCACGTTCTCTGTCGGATCGAAAAGGTCTGCTTCCGTGGGCCTGATACGTCCGTCCAAGCATGCCCACCGCACCAATCTCCTGAATTGCTCCAGATCCGCCCGTGTGACGCACCATTTATGTGGAGAGATACTGTTATGCATTCGGTCACCATCTAGCACGACGGTCGAAACCTCCACAAAATCATCCTCCGCTGTTCTCTTGGCCGGCCTGTCGATATACCAATGGCGAAACCGACCTCCTACCACTAAGATTGCCCCCACTGCAAATACGATGAATGCGAGAACGCAAGAGGCCATCATATGTGTGCTGCTGTAATCTCCACAACTCTCTCTGTCAAACGTGAAACGAACTGGACTGCTTGTGTTGTACGGGTCGCCTTCCGTGCAACACGTGAAGCTGTAATAACGTGGTGAAAACGCAGACAAATTCGAAGGTTTGCCAATAACACGCGGAATGCCCTTCTCGCACGAGCACGGCTGCGTCTCTGTTCCAGCCAAACAATCTCTGGAAAAATCAAGGCACCACTGCGTGTTGCAAGTGACGCCCGCTTCGGCTGACGAAGAGGCGGTCCTTGCCTGCATTTCCAGCCAGAACGATGTTGACCGCTCTGGGTATGAGAAATCGCGCAGCTGACGCCCGGTGCGCGAACCGCAGAGGCTGCGCTGGAACACTCGGGCTGCCCCCTCGGCACAACTGGCCACGGAAAGGGGGCCCTGGGCCTCTGCCGCCCCCCGTGCTCCGCCGTGGGAGGCGCGGATGGATTGCACCGCGCACCCCACGAGGCGCCGTGGAGCGCTGCGGGCGGCCACGCGCGAGTCGTGGACGGCTCGGGATGGGCCGCGGCCCCGGGCAAGGAGCCGAGAGCTCCGGAGGCCCACACCTCGACAGCAGCGCGCCGCCAGGTCTGGGGGGCGTCGGGGCCCGACGGCGGGGTCTGTACGTGTCCGCCGCCAGGGGCCCCCTGGCGGCAGTCGATAATGGCCTTCTGGGCCTTCTGGGCCTCCTGGGGCCCGAGGATTTCCAGATCCACCGCCTCCCAGGCTCCGGGACACCAGCTCTCGTGGCGTTCAGCATGCATCTGGGTCAGCCAGGGCCACATCCTGGGAGATCTGATGCCTTGATTGTTTCAATGCGGCCTGGCCCCCTCGAAGTCCTGACCCTTTCCCCGAGGCCGGCTTCTCATCCTGGGTCGCTGCTTGGACGGCCCTGGGGTCTGGCGAGGGTCCCTGGAGACCGAAAATGACGAACAAGAACGCCGTATTGTTTTTGTCAACGCGCTGGAGGCTTGGACTGTGAACCCCGGCCAGCCGCGCATGAGCTCCTAGACCCAGGTCAGCGGAAGGAGGGGGGGGGCGGCTCCACATGCCCGACTCCGGAAATCCTGAGCCCAAAAACGTTGGCGTCTCACTTTTACCTTGGCCGCCTGCCGCCGCCATCCCTGGTGCTCAAACGCATTCAATACTGACCCGGAAAGGAATATAGAACATGGCATGGCAACGTTTTCAAAAACACCTGATTGAACGACGGGCAAATGCAATGCTGAGTGTGTCGATCTTGATGTACCGTGCCGGGGGCTGTGCTGTGCTGCGCTGTGCTGAATTGCGATGTGCCATGCCGCGATTGTGCTCTATAGCGTTGTGGATCGAGTCCTCTTTGCATCCGAGTCCTGACCGAACTGATCTGGATCTGAAGCTCGAGCTGACTGAGCACATAGGAGCTGCCCCAGAGCTCATTGACAGGGGTACATGCCAGGATGACGCGCCGCGGAACGTCCCAAGGGACGCGCCAGGCGAGTGCCAGGGGACGTGCCACGGGGACGTGCCGCGGGACGTGCCAAGGGGACGCGCTACGGAACGTGCCAGTGGACGTGCCACCAAACGTGCAAGGGGAGGCGACCTGGACACGTGAAAGCAAACGTCTCGCTCGAGACATCCTCAACACATCTTCATGTTAGACATCTGCCTGGGCGACCTGGACACGTGAAAACAAGCGTTTCGCTCAAGACATCCTCAACACATCCTCATGCTAGACGTCCGCCTGGGCAACCTGGACACGTGCAAACAAGCGTCTCGATCGAGACTCCCTCAACACATCCTCATGCTCGATATCCGCCTGGGCGACCTGGACGCGTGAACACAAGCGTTTCGCTCGAGTTATCCTCAACAAATCCTCAGGCTAGACATCTGCCTGGGCAACCTGGACGCGTGAAACCTCAAGACCTGGGCACGTGAAAACAAGCAGTTCACTTGAGAGGTCCTCTGAATTCTTGTCTCCCCAGAAGAGGACAATACATAGATGTGTATATATATATATATATATACATATAACATAATGCAAAACAAGCGTTTCAATCGAGACTTCCTCAACAATTTCTGCGAAACGAGCGTTTCGCTCGGGACATCCTCTAATTTCAATTCGTTGGCCCACCCATTCCTCGTTCTTGATCGCAAATTAAATTCGCCGGCCCACATCAAGTCGAGGCCAAGGGGTTAACCAACTAAACGAGAAACGTGGGCCCACGCCCTTTCCTGGAATAATCAGAAGAGCACCAAAAATAGTCACCAAACTATGTTTACCTCATCTGGAATATTCCTCCTGTAGAGGGACATGCCCGACCTCAGTCTTGCGGAACCTTCCGAAACGCTGGATGTCTGGATCCTCCTCGGGAGGGATGGCGGGGCACTCTCTCCGGGATGGGGCGAGGGGGAGCTTTCGGGGGGGGACAGACTCCGAAGGGGAAGCATCGAGCTCGAAAATCGGCAATGCATCGCCGATGCATCCCCAGAGATCCGATGTCGCGAATTTTTCCATACGGGGTCCCCGGAGGCTCGACCCATTCCCAAGGACCAGCTTTTCATCCAGAGTCGTTTCTGACGGTCCCGAGGCCAGGCGAGGGCCCCTAGGCCCCAGGGGCCGAAACTTGCGAACAACCGCCGTCTTGATGGTTTCGGTGCGTTGGATCTCCGGGTCGGTGATACGCCCCCGAGTGCGAGTCCGCGTGTCTCCGAGGCGGGGTGGGCCAGTAGCGGGCCCCTCGCGGCGAGGCATGGGCGGTGGGGTGGTCTACGTGCCCCCCCCCGCGCCCCCCCTGAGCCGTACCCCCCCTCACAGTTCCCCTCTGGACGAGCGCGTGCCACTAATCGCAGAAGAACTGCTCTCCGGTCGGGCCATGTTCCCCTACGGGGAGCGTTGGAGGAGACATTAAAAAGAGCCAAAACAGATCCAACAGAATTCAAGCAATAGTGGGAAGATCGTCCCCAGACAATGTTTCATTGTTTTTGTTGCAGATTCCCTCTGTAGAGTCTGCAGAGGGACAGGCCCGACTTAAAAACTACTCGCAAATGGCCTGGATCCGCCGCGGGGGCTTTACGATCCATCACGTATGGGAAGACCTGTTTTTTTCTCTGACGTTTGCGAGTGGGCACTTTGCGAGCAGCGGAACGCGCTCGGCGATCATTGGGTTTCGAGTCGGACCTCGGCTCCCGGGCGGCCGCTCGGGACGCTCCGGGCACCCCCAGGAGGACGCCCTCGGGGCGGCGCAGGCGCTGCAGGGCAGCCCGAGGCTGCATCGCCAGCCCCGGGAGGCGGCGAAGAAGGGCGCAAGCCGCAAGCCTCGAGCCTGCCCCTCCATCCTGAAGGGGCAACGATACAGGGGGGGGGCATGGCACAGGGGGGACGCGTCGACCTGGAAGCGGCGAGGCATCGTCGATAGATCGGCGGCGGGCCCCCGATGATGAAGCCGCACCTTCCTGGACGGGTTGGGGCGATCAGACCCCTAGCGGTGATCCATGGGCGAGTCGGTGTCGATGCATCCCACCCTGTGCCTATCCCCCCCACTATCGTTGCCCTGGCTGGGGGGCGGGGCCGGGGGCGAGCCTTGGGGGGCCCCAGAACGCTGCGGCGACCGTGCGGCGACCCCGGGGCGTCCCTCCTCCTCCTCCTCCTCCTCCTCCTCCTCCTCCTCCTCCTCCTCCTCCTCCTTCCCTCAATGACCTCACCGCACGCTCCGCCACCGCAAACGGCTTGGAGAGAACGACCAGGCCGCGTGGTCCGCACCCCACACCGCGCGTCCTGCCACCCGCCACCCCACCGCCAACGGTGCCGTCGGGGGCCCCGCAGTCGCCCGAGGGACGTCCTCGGAGAGAACGACCGGGGGCCCCGAGGCCGTGCGGTCACCTCGAACCCCTGGGCTGCACTGAGGTCGGGCATGTCCCCCTGCAGGCGGATGTTCGACGACACATAAAAACAGACAAACAAAATAGAACAAACACTAAAGCAGGATCGACCCACGGACCCGGAAAGAGGAATCTGGAAACGTGAGGCATGGCAACGTTTCAAAGACACCTGATTGGGCGACGGGCAAATGCAACGCTGAGTGTATCGATCTTGATGTACTGTGCCGAGGGCTGTGCTGTGCTACGCCGTGCTGAACTGCGATCTTCCATGCCGCGATTGCGCTCTATATAGCATTGTGGATCGAGTCCTCCCTGGCATCCGAGTCCTGACCGAACTGATCTGGATCTTAAGCTTGAGCTGCCTGAGCAGATGGTAGCTGCCCCGAGGGGACATGCCAGGAGGACGCGCCGCGGAACGTCCAAAGGGACGCGCCAGGCGACGTGCCAGGGGACGTGCCATGGGCGCGCACCGCGGGACGTGCCAAGGGGACGCGCTACGGAACGTGCCAATGGACGCGCCGCGGGACGTGCCAGGGGACGCGCCGCGCGACGTGCCAGGTGGACTCGCCAAGGAACGCGCCAAGGAACGTGCCAAGATGCAATGTTGAATGTATCGATCTTGATGTACCGTGCCGACGGCTGCGCTGTGCTGGCCGTGCTGAACTGCGATGTGCCATGCCGCGATTGCGCTCTATATAGCGTTGTGGATCGAGTCCTCTTTGCATCCGAGTCCTGACCGAACTGATCTGGATCTTAAGCTCGAGCTGCCTGAGCAGATGGTAGCTGCCCCAAAACCAATCGACCGAGGGGACATGCCAGGAAGACGCGCCGCGGAACGTCCCAAGGAACGCGCCAGGCGACGTGCCAAGGGACGTGCCATGGGCACGCACCGCGGGACGTGCAAAGGGGACGCGCTACGGAACGTGCCAATGGACGTGCACCGCGCGACGTGCCAGGGGGACTCGCCACGGGACGCTCCGCGGAACGTGCCAGGCAACATGCCAAGCTGCAATGCTAAGGGTATCGATATTGATGTACCGTGCCGAGGGCTGTGCTGTGCCTGGGCGACCTGGACACGTGAAAACACGCGTTTCGCTCAAGACGTTCTCAGCACATCCTCATGCTAGACATCCGCCTGGGCAACCTGGACACGTGCAAACAAGCGTCTCGATCGAGACTTCCTCGACACATCCTCATGCTAGACATCCGCCTGGGCGACCTGGACACGTGAAAACAAGCCTCTGGTTCGAGACATCCTCAACAAATCCTCATGCTAGAAATCTGTCTGGGCAACCTGGAGGCGTGAAACCAAGCGTCTCGCTCGAGACATCCTCAAGACCTGGGCACGCGAAAACAAGCATTTCACTTGAGAGATCCTCAGAATTCAGGTCCCCAGGAGACGACAATCTATCACCCAAAACAAGCGCTTCGCTCGAGACATCCTCAACAAATTCTGAACAAGCGTTTCGCTCGAGACATCCTCAAATTTTAATTCGCCGGCCCACCTCGAACTCGACATTTATCGCAAAAGAAATTCGCCGGCCCACCTCAAGTCAAACCCGGGGGTAAACCATCAAAAAAAGATAACCCTGGGCCTATGCCCATTCCGGGAAAATTGTCAAGGAAGTCGTCCCCAGACTTTTTTGACTATTTTTGAATACTCCTCCTGCCAAGGGAAAGGCCCGACTTAAGGCTACACGCAGGAGTGACCCTGGGCAAGAGCGGCATTTGGTGCACGGCTTGATTGGGCGACCGCGGGGGGGGGAGCAAGCACGGGCGCGCAGGCCGCTGCTATCGCAATCGCGTTCGGCGATCGGGGGACCCGAATAAGCCCGTACTAAAGTTCACTCCGGCGAAGGGTCACTCCTCAGACCCCCGACGTCGTGATTTTTGTCACAGCGTCGACCCACAGAGGTCTGGACCCCTTCCCGGGCACCAGATTTCCACCCTGAGTCGTTCGTTGACAGTCCCGGAGCCAGGCGAGGGCTCCTAGGGGACGAACATAGCGAAAAACCTGCCGTCGTGATTTTTTCACAGCGCCAGGAGGTCTGGGTCTTCCCGGCAGCCGAACCCTCCACCGACTCGCCTTGTGGATGCCAAGAAAATGGGCACTGTAACGGTCCCATCATTTAATCAATTCTGTGTTTAAACTGCTGCTTTTTTGCAACATGTTCTTCAAACGTTCAAGACATTTTTGTTGCATGGTCGACGCTTCTTTTAGGCATCTGCACATGACTTGGCAGCACGCCTCCCCTCCACGGACCGACTTCCCCGAGACTCGCCCGAGCAGCCCCAGGCGGCGCGCTCCTCGGTCGCGGGCAGGGCGCACCGCCTGGCGGGGGGCGGGGGGGCCAAGGCGGGCGGAGCGGGGGCCACTCCGAGGGGCAGGCGGCGGGTCCTCCAGGCGGTGCGGTCCACTGGCAGCTGCCAGTCGAGGTGGCTCTGGAGGATAGAAAATCCCCGGAGATCCAACGTGTTGAAAAAATCAGGACGGAGGTGTTCCGCAAATTTCGGACCCTAGGGGCCCTCGCCGGGCCTCGGGTCCGTCAGAAAACGACCCAGGATGAAAAACTGGTGCTGGAAAATGGGTCGAGACTTCCGGGAACCCCGTGTTGAAAAAATCACGACATCGGATCTCTGGGAACCTGCCACTCGAAATTAGCACCCTGACGAGCGAAGCCGTTTCGTGAGCGCACCCAGGGATGGAATCGAACAGGGAAGGGCTGTCCAACAAACGCCCTCAAGGCCGTTTTGGAAAAGCCCATGGTCCGGGTCTGGGTGGCGTTTCATCCCTTGACTCCTGGGGATGGCGGAGCACTCTTTCCAGGAGGGGGGGGCGGGGGACAGACTCGGGGGGGGGGGAAGCATCGAGCTCAAATCGGCAATACAGCGCCGATGCATCGGCCATCATAAGCCCCCGAGAGCGAAGCCGCATGCTCCAGGGCGGGGTCTGGGGAGGTCCTCCCTTGATGACTTGAGAGGACGCGCGAGAGGACACCAGACCCTTCCAAAGGCCACATGGCCAGATGAAGGCAGAAGGCATGGATCGCGAGTCACAGGACGAAAGGGTGCCATTGATTTGGCAGGGTCGACCTACTGATCAAGAGAGCCTAGGAGACCCTAAAGCGGTCCCCAAGAGGCCTCAAAGAGCTCTCCAGGAAGCCACCGAGAGGCATCCCAAGAAACCCAGACATGCATCCAAGAGATGCGTCCAAGAGGCTACTGGTCCTCGACCCGAGCACGGTGGCGGGATGGGCCAAAGGCCAATAGATCTGCCGCCCCCTGTGGCCTGCTACAGGGGTACACGGTGTGCTGAACGTCTGGTTCTTCGGGTTTTTGTTTCAGTGTGGGGGGCAAGGCGGCCCCGTAAACCAGGGCGCCTGTTTCGCCAAGACTCGCTGTCTCGATATCTCGGCATCTCGACATCGGGGGGCGGGGCCAGGCGGGGACCCAATATCTCGACATCTGGCCATCGGGGGCGGGGCCAAGCGGGGACGCGACATCTCGACATCGGGGGGGGGCCAGACGGGGACTCGACATCTTGACATCTGCCTCCGCGCCGCTGGGCACGGAGCGGACGTGTCCTCAGGTCTTTTGCCCAATCCCCTAAGCTTAGGTCGGGCATGTCCTCCTACAAACGGCGCTGGACGAAAACGAAAAAATGATCACGAACCCAGAAAGGAATATAGAAATGTTAAGCGTGGCAACGTTTCAAAGACACCTGATTGGGCGACAAGCAATTGCAATGCTGCGCCGTGCTGAATTGCGATGTGCCATGCCGCGATTGTGCTCTACAGAGTTGTGGATCGAGTCCTCCTTTGCATCCGAATCCTGACCGAACTGATCTGGATCTGAAGCTCGAGCTGCCTGAGCACACAGGAGCTGCCCGAGAGCTAGTTGACAGGAGGACATGCTAGGAAAACGCGCCGCGGAACATCCCAAGGGACGCGCTAGGCGACGTGCCAGGGGACGTGCCATGGGGACGCACCGCTGGACGTGCCAAGGGGACGCGCTACGGAACGTGCCAATGGACGTGGCACGGGACGTGCCAGTGGACGCGCCGCGCGACGTGCCAGGGGGACTCGCCATGGAACATGCCAGGGAACGTGCCAAGTTGCAATGCTGAGTGTCTCGATCGTGATGTACCGTGCCGAGGGTTGTGCTGTGCTGCGCCGTGCTGAATTGCGATGTGCCACGTTGCGATTGTGCTCTATAGTGCTGTGGATCGAGTCCTCCTGTGCATCCGAATCCTGACAAAAACTGATCTGGATCTTAAGCTCGAGCTGCCGGAGCACATGGTAGCTGCTCCAGAGCTAATTGACAAGCGGACATGCCAGGAGGACGCGCCGCGGAACGTCCCAAGGGACGCGCCAGGCGACGTGCCAGGGGACGTGCCATGGGGACGCACCGCGGGACGTGCCAAGGGGACGCGCTACGGAACGTGCCAATGGACGTGGCACGGGACGTGCCAAGAATCGCGCCGCGCGACGTGCCAGGGGGGCTCGCCACGGGACGCGCCACGGAACGTACCCGGGAACATGCCAGATTGCCATGCTGAGTGTATCGATCTTGATAGACCGTGCCGAGGGCTGTGCTGGGGCCTCCTGGTGCCTCCTGGGGCGTCAAGAGCCCATGTGTTTTTGCGTTGTTCCCGCCCTGGGCTGTTAGGAACCCATGTGTATTCACGTCTGTCCCGCCCTGAGGCGTCGAGAACCCATGTGTTTTCACGCTTCTCCCGCCCTGGAGGTTACCATGGGGCGTTAGGAACCCATGCGTTTCAACACTTGTCCCGCCCTGGGGCGTTTGGAACCCATGAGATTTAACGTTTGTCCCGCCCTGGGACGTGAGGAACAATATGTTTTCACGTGTCTCGAGCCTCCTGGCGCGTCCTGCGGGGCGGGGGCAAGCGAAAATCGTTCCCCGAATACAGATCCCAATGCAAAACATACGTAAAACAAGCATGTCACCTGAGACATCATCTGAATTATTTTCCCCAGGAGGGGAGCACTCTATAATACAAAACAACCGCTTCGTTCGAGCCACATGGCGTCCTCGGGCGCGCCCTGGCGAAACCACGCCTCAGTGCAATTTCACGAAAACCAGCGCGGGCGAGCCAGAAGGATGACCGCCACCTGGCGTCCTCGGACGCGCTCTGGTGCAGCCATGCGCACACGCAAGGTGCCCAAAACCAACGCGGGCGAGCCAGTGGTCGGCGCCGCCGCCTGGCGTCCACGGACGCGCCCTGGGGAAGCAACGCGTGATCGCAGCTCAGCGAAAACCAGCGCGGGCGAGACAGGGGGGCGGCGCCGCCTAGCGTCCACGGACGCGCTCTGCTGCAGCCATCCACAAACGCAGAGCGGCGGCAATCAGCGCGGGCAAGCCTGGGCGGGCGTTGCCACCTGGCGTCCTCGGACGCGCTCTGGCGAAGCCACGCGCGATCGCAACTCGGCGAAAACCAGCGCGAGCGAGCCAAAGGTGGGCGCCGCCGCCCGGCGTCCTCGGACGCGCCCTGGCGAAACCATAAGCCAAAGCCAGCGCGGGCGAGCCAGGAGGGCGGCAGCTACCTGGCGTCCTCGGACGCGCTCTGGCGCAGCCATGCGCAATCGCAACTCGGCGAAAACCAACGCGGGCGAGACGGAGGCCGGCGCCGCCGCCCTGCGTCCTCGGACGCGCTCTGGCGCCGCCATGCGCACGCGCAAATGTGCAAAACCAACGCGGGCGAGACAGAGATCGGCGCCGTCGCCCGGCATCCACGGACGCGCTCTGGTCAAGCAGCGCGCGATCGCAGCTCGGCGAGAACCAGCGCGGGCGAGACAGGGGGGCGCCGCCACCTGGCGCCCTCGGACCCGCTCTGCTGCAGCCACCCACAAACGCAGCGCAGCGCGAATCAGCGCGGGCAAGCCTGGGCGGGCGGCGCTACCCGGCGTCCTCGGACGCGCCCTGGCGCAGCCATGCGCAATCGCAACTCCAACAAAAAACCAGCGCGGGCGAGCCCAAGGGGGGGGGGGGGGCGGCGCCACGGCCTGGCGTCCTCGGGCACGCTCCGGCGCAGACATGCGCAATCGCAAGCAAACCAGAAACCACCTTCGCGGCATTGCCCGAGGTCGACGCCGCCGCCTGGCGCCCTCGGACGCGCTCTGGGGGAGCCGTGCGCGATCGCGCCTCAACGAAAACCAGCGCGAGCGAACCAGGGTAGGCGCCGCATCCTGGCGCCCTCGGGCGCACTGGGGGAACGTCGCATCATCGGCAGCATGCGCAAGAACCAGCGCGGGCGAGCCAAGAGGTGGAGCCGCCGCCTGTCGTCCTCGGACGCGCAGTGGCGCAGCCATGCGCAAGCGCACATGAACAGCAACCAGCGCGGGCGAGCCAGAGGTCGGCGCCGCCGCCCAGCGCCCTCGGACGCGCCGCGGCGCAGCCATGCGCAATCGCAGCGTAGCGAAAACCATTGCGGACGAGCCAGGGGTCGGCGGCGCCGCCTGGCGTCCTCGGACGCGCTCTGGCGCGGCCATGCCCAATCGCGCATGGGCAAGAACAAACGCGGGCGAGCCAGAGAGCGGCGCCGCCGCTGCCCAGCGCACTCTGGCGCAGCCGTGCGCAACCGCAACTAAGCAAAAACCAGCGCGGGCGAATCAAAGGGCGTCCACGGCCACGCTGCGGCGCAGTCGCAAATCGGCACCAACGAAAAACAACGCGGGCGAGTCACAGGTCGGCGCCGCCGCCCGGCGTCTCCGGACGCGCTCTGGCGCAGCCATGCGCACTTGCAACGAAGCAATCAACAGCGCGGGCGAACCAGGTCGGCGCCGCCGCCT
This sequence comes from Prorocentrum cordatum, assembly GCA_963575745.1. Classification (NCBI taxonomy): domain Eukaryota; class Dinophyceae; order Prorocentrales; family Prorocentraceae; genus Prorocentrum; species Prorocentrum cordatum. The sequence goes on along the minus strand of CAUYUJ010021746.1, from coordinate 93,514 downwards.
GGCGTCCTCGGACGCGCTCGAGCGCGGCCAATCGCACTTGCAACTAAGCAATAAACCAGCGCGGACGAGCCAGGAGGTCGGCGCCACTGCCTGGTGCCCTCGGACGCGCTCTGGCACAGCCATGCGCAATCGCGCTCCGGCACAGCCATTCGCAACCGCAAAAAGCAACAGCCAACGCGGGCGAGCCAGATGTCGGCGCCGCCGTCTGGCGTCCTCGGACGCGCTCTGGCGCGGCCATGCGCAGTCGCAAATATGCAAAAAAAAAAACGAGAAAAAAAAAGCGGACGAGCCAGAGGTCGGCGCCGCCGCGCAGCGTCCTCGGACGCGCTCTGGCGCAGCCATGCGCAATCGCAAATATGCAAAATAAAAAAATGCGGCCGAGCCAGGGGGCGGCGCCGCCGCCTGGCACCCACGGCCGCGCTCCGGTGCGGCCATGCGCAATCGCACATGAGGAGAAAAAGATAACGCGGGCGAATCAGAGGTCGGCGCCGCCGCCTGGCCAACCCAGAAACGCTCTGGCGCAGCCATGCGCAATCGCAAGTAAGCAAAACCAGCGCGAGCGAGCCAGGGGTTAACGCCGCCGTTTGGCGTCCTCGGGCCCGCTCTGGAGCAGCCATGCGCACTCGCAGATAAGCAAAAACCAAAGCGGGCGAGCCAGGGGTCGACGCCGCCGCCCGGCGTCCTCGGATGCGCTCTGGCGCAGCCGTGCGCAATCGCAACGTGGCGAAAACCAGCGCGGACGAGACAGTGGTCGGCGGCGCCGCCTGGAGTCCTCGGACGCGCTCTGGCGCGGCCATGCGCAATCGCAAATAAACAAAAACCAGCGCGAACTGGAGGTCGGCGCCACCGCCCGGCCCCTTCGGACGCGCTCTGGCGCTGCCATGCGCAATCGCAACTATGCAAAACCAAACGCGGGCAAACCAGAGGTCGGCGCCGCTGCCTGGCGCCCTCGGACGCGCCATGGCGCGGCCTTGCGCGATCGCCCATAAGCATAAACTCCGCGGGTGAGCCAGAGGTCGGCGCCGACTCGGCGTCCTCGGACGCGCTCTGCAGCGCGGCCGTGCGAAATCGCAAAACAGCAATAAACAAACGCTGCCGAGCCAGGGGTCGGCGCCGCCGCCGGGCGCCCTCGGGCGCGCTCTGGCGCAGCCGCGCGCAATCGCACGCGAGCAAAAAGCAACGCGGGCAGGCAAGAGGTCAGCGCCGCCGCCCGGCGTCCTCGGGCGCGACCTGGCGCGGCCATGCGCAGTCGCTAATAAGAACCGCAGCGGGCGAACCAGAGGTGAGCGCCGCCGCCCGGCGCCCTCGGACGCGCTCGGGCGAGCACGCCCTGGCGCGGCCTGGGGCGCTCATGCGAGTCGCAAATGAACAGCAACGCGGGCGAGCCAGAGGTCGGCGCCGCCGCCGGGAGCCCTCGGACGCGCCCTGGCACAGCCATGCGCCATCGCAACGTAGCGAAAACCATCGCGGGCGAGCCAAAAGTCGGCACCGCCGCCTGGCGTCCTCGGACGCCATCCGGCGCGGCCATGCGCGATCGCAGACGAACAAAAACCGACGCGGGTGAGCCAAGTTGGCGCTGCGACCTGACGTCCTCGGACGCGCTCCGGCGCGACCACGCGCAATCGCAAATGAGCGGAAAACGACGCGGGCGAGCCAGAGGTCGGCGCCGCCGCCCGGCGCCTTCGGCCGCGCTCAGGCGCAACCATGCGCCATCGCAAACCGGCAGAAACCCAAACGCGGGCGAGCCGGAGGTCGGCGCCCGCCGCCTGGCGCACTCGGACGCGCCACGGCGCGGCTATGCGCATTCGCAAATAAGCAACGACAGCCGCGGGCGAACCCAAGGTCGACGCCGCCTCCCGGCGCCCTCGGACGCGCTCTGCCGCAGGCACACGCAACCGCAAATAAGCACAAGTCAACGATTGCAAGCCGGCGTCTTCGCCGCCCGGCGTCGTCGGGCGCGCTCTGGCGCGGCCCCGCGAAATCGCGAAGAAGCAGAACCGACGCGGGCGAGCCGCAGGTCGGCGCCGCCGCCTGGCGCCCTCGGACGAGCTCTGGCGCGGCCGCGCGAAATCGCAAACTAACCGAAACCAGCGCGGGCAAACTAACCGCGGTCGGCGCCACCGCCCGGCGCCCGCGGGCGCGCGCCGCTGCAGCCGCGCGCATTCGCAAATGAGCAACAACATGATCGACCCACGAACCCGGAAAGGAATATAGAAATGTAACGCATGGCAACGTTTTCAAAGACACCTGACTGGGTGACGGGCAAGTGCAATGCTGATTGTATCGATCTTGATGTACCGTGCCGAGGGCTGTGCTGTGCTGCACCGTGCTGAATTGCGATGTGCCATGCCGCGGTTGTGCTCTATAGCGTCGTGGATCGACTCTTCCTTTGCATCCGAGTCCTGACCGAACTGATCTGGATCTGAAGCTCGAGCTGCCTGAACACATAGTAGCTGCCCCAGAGCTAATTGACAGGGGGACATGCCAGGAGGACGCGCCGCGAAACGTCCCAAGGGACGCGCCAGGCGACGTGCCAAGGGACGTGCCATGGGGTCGCACCGTAGGACGTGCCAAGGGGACGCGCTACGGGACATCCTCAAAATTCCTGCGCGCGGGACGCAGCACGCGCGAGACATCCTTGGAATTCCTGCGAGCGGGACACGAAAACAACCATTTCGCCTGAGACATCCTCTGAATTCTGGCCCCCCACGAAGCCCCCGCTCGAGACATCCCCAAATTTTGCAAAACCAGCGTTTCGCTCGAGACATCCTCAACAAATCATGAGAAAACAAGCGTTTCGCTCGAGACATCCTGCCAAAATTCTAAGAAATCATGACAAAACAAGCGAATTAGTCGATACATCCTCGAAATTCCTGCGCGCGGGACGCGGCCCGCGCGAGACATCCTTGGAATTCCTGCGAGCGGGACACGAAAACAAGCATTTCGCCTGAGACATCCTCTGAATTCTAGCCCCCCACGAAGCCCCCGCTCGAGACATTCCCAAATTTTGCAAAACCAGCGTTTCGCTCGAGACATCCTCAACAAATTATGAAAAACAACCGTTTCGCTCGAGACATCCTGCCAAAATTCTAAGAAATCATGACAAAACAAACGAATTAGTCCAGACATCCTCGAAATTCCTGCGCGCGGGACGCGGCCCGCGCGAGACATCCTTGGAATTCCTGCGAGCGGGACACGAAAACAACCATTTCGCCTGAGACATCCTCTGAATTCTGGCCCCCCACGAAGCCCCCGCTCGAGACACCCCCAAATTTTGCAAAACCAGCGTTTCGCTCGAGACATCCTCAACACGAGACATCCTCGAAATTCCTGCGCGCGGGACGCGGCACGCGCGAGACATCCTCGGAATTCCTGCGCGCGGGGCGCTTTTCCGCGTCGCGGTCGGGGCTCCAGACCCCGTTATTTGTTGAGGATTCTGCGAAAAACGCTCCGCACATTCTTTTTTACGAAGGAAAACGGGGGTCTGCGGAGCCCGATCTTTTATCAAGGATCCGAGATGGGGGGCGCACTTTCCTCGAGCGGGCAGGCACGAAACGCACTTTTTCAAAACAATCAGCACTTTACCTCGTCATTTACGCAGAATAATTCCGCCAGCCCTCTTCAAGTCAAAACCGGGGGTAAACCAGCTAAAAAAGAACCCTGGGCCCACGCCCTTGCCGGGGACAAAAAAAAAAAAAAAACGCGGGCGAGCCAAGGGTCGGCGCCGCCGACGGGCGCCCTCGGACGCGCTCCGGCGCAGCCACGCGCAATCGCAAATAAGCAAAAAACATGCGCGGGCGAGCCAGGGGTCGGCGCCGCCGCCCGGCGCCCTCGGACGCGCCCCGGCGCAGCCATGCCCAATCGCAACGAAGTGAAAACCGCCGCGAGGCGGGCCCTGCCGCCCGGCGCCCTCGGACGCGCCACGGCGCAGCCATGCGCAATCGCAAATATGCAAAAACAAACGCGCGGGCGCGCCCGAGGCCAGAGCCGCCGCCAGGCGTCCTCCGACGAGCTCCGGCGCGGCCATGCGCGACCCCGAATAAGCGAAAACATACGCGGGCGAGCCAGAGGTCGGCGCCGCCGCCCAGCGCCCTTGAACGCGCTCCGGCGCGGCCGCGCGCAATCGCAAATGAGCAAAAGCCAGCGCGGGCGAGACTGGGTTGGGCGCGAATTGCCCGGGAAGCAAGCGCGCGGACACATGGCGCCCTGCGCCCTCGGGAAGTCAATCGCAGCGCCAACTGGAAGGGGGGCGCGCGGAATCGAACTAGAAGGGGGGCGCGCGGACCGACAACAAGCCAAGCAAAGGGGCCCCCGCTGTGGCTTGGGAAGGGCGCCTGCGACGCATGAAACTTGGCCCGTGAGAAATGACAGCCTCTGGCGGGCCGAACGCGGCCCCGGCGCATGAACTCCGCGGGGGCCGACGCGGGCCGCAAACTTTCTTAGTGAGCGCCGTGGGCAAACGCAACTCTGGCGTCTCAGGACGACCCCCGGACTCTCAGCGAGGTGTTGGGCAAGCCACGCACACCGTTGTTTGGCCCGCGGAGATGTCCGTCGAGGGCGCGACGCGCGGTCGGGATCCACTCGACGCCCCCATAAGTCACCATTAAGCCCGCGACGTCGGCAGGTCTCGCCGGCGAAGGACTCGCGCTCGCGCCCGAAGCTCCTGGCAAAGTATCGCCCGGCAACGGTCGGGGACCTCGGCGCCTGTCCAACTGGCACAACTCGCGCCGCCTCAGCTGCCGCTGCTGCGATCGAACATGAGACAGTCCAGTCCCGAGGCTGCGGGGGGCGTCCTCTAGGGCGGCAGGTGGGGAGCTTCTGATGAGATTCATGCGAGAGCTAGTGGCGTCAGTCGGCGTCGGCATTCATTTGATCTCGACGGGCCCCTGCGGTCTGCGCGCTCACTCCATCGGCGCGCGCGCGGGAAAAGCACGCTCTCGCAAGAAAGACATCTATCGCGGACAGACTGCGGGTGGACAGGCACGTCTCTAGCTGGGAAATGAAGAAGGCGCCGCCCGTCCGACGCGCACTTCCGACGCTTCGACCAAACTGGGCCCCGGGCTCCAGTTGCAGCCGGCGACGCGCAACTGCCCGCTGGAAAGACGTTCGCCGATCGGACGCAGGAGGCGCCCGTTGAATGGGCGCGCGCTCGCGCCGCTCTTTAAGGCACCCGCGCGTCGCATCAAGCTCGGGCCAACCTGAGAAGTCCACCACCGCGCGCATAAGACGACCACGGTAGATGATGCCTGGGGAATCCGCTCGCCATCGAAGACTGCGGCGCGAGCGGGCGAGCGCCGCCGCACCCCTCTCGGCGCGGCCAGCCTCGCCAGGGAGGGAGGGGTGCCGACCGACTTCCATGCTTGCCCACTCGCCGAAAAAACCCTGTCCCCCTCCCGCTCCCGGAACAAGCCGGCCTCCTGCGCCGGGAGGGTGCTCGCGGAGGCGGCCCGTCGACGCTCGCGCGACCCGGGCCATCTCTTCCCGTTTTCAGTGTCGACCCCAATGCCCAGGCCAAGCGCCCAGGGCGAGGCGGCGCGGGGAGACGGGGGGGGCGGCGGTCCAGCAGGAACTCCGCAATAAGAACGAAACAGGCCGCAATACAAGGGCGCCACGCTACCTTTGGCGCGGCTAGACGCGACGCAATCACTCAAGGTTGAACCGCACACCAAACCCGGCCTCGTAGAGGGTCTTGGCCGCCCCCCGCGGCTGGTCTGTCCAGCAGGCCCGCATACATGTGAGCGCCGCCGACGGGGAGGTGGTAGCCGCTAGTTGGGAGTGCAGCGCCAGCAACAGTAGTCGCACCACCCGAAAGCTGGCCGCCTGCGAGGCTTCCTTGCCAACATTTGTGAAAAAGGGCAAGCGCTCTTGACGGGCTCCTTGTGCTGGTTGGTTTTGGTTGTGACGGTCTCTGATAGGGCGGTCGTGAATGCTTTGACCGTTTCGGCCTGTACGTGCGTGCTAAAGGCATCAGTTTGGCGATGCGCCGCCAAAATCTTTTCATCACCTCCGAGAGAGAGACCTTAAGCGTTCCTAAGAGTGTTGAACAACCCGAATGACCTCTTGCTGGCCCACGATGCTCTGTTCCAAGGATTATATCTTCTTGTCCTTGTGGGAGAGCTTGTGCCCAACATTGGTGTGCTGGACCAGCTGCGGCCTCGCGCTGGCGAGGGACTTCCTCGCCTCCAAGAGCTGAACTTCAAGAGACTCTGGAACTGTTTTGCCACGATCTCCCAGACTAGCACAGGACGCTAGAGCAGTCTCCACCTGCTTGGTGTTACCCTTAAACTCCGTCTGCTCCTTGCATTCGGTGCCTTTGCTGTCGGGCTGCGGGGGCGTATGATCGGATCTGCCTCCCCTGAGAACCCACAGGGTTGCCGAGCTTGTTTTGTAATGCGTCAAACTGCTTTTGCAGCGGACCCACTCCAGCAACAGGGCCTGGACGAACTGTTGGACTCTGCGCCTTGCCACCACCACCGGATGAATGCATGCAGGCCTGCTGTTCAGCACGACGAACCGCACATGCATCCGCCCCCTGGCCGCAACGGCAAACACTTTTGCATGCCTTTGTTCTACGCTGTTGCCGCACATCGTGCAAACCCAAGGAAAAAGGCGAGGGCCTGGCAGGATCTGACCTGCCCCGCCGCGGCCGCCATTGGACATGTGTCTGAGCAAGCTCGGGAGACACGGAATGCTCGAGGGCTCGTGATCTTGCCTCGTGAGGCGAAGAAGGTGCTCCGCCAAGAGCTCGCCAGGTATGGGGCAAGGATGCACCTGGAAGCACGGGGGTTTCGAGTCTCCCCCCAAGGGGCACGCGAGATCCACGCGTCGGGAGACACGTTTCGAACTTTAGCCAACACTGCGACAGGCAAACCAGTCCAAAACATGCAAAGCTATACAATGCAAAGCAGTGCAACACAATGAAATGCAACGCGAAGCAGGGCAAGGCAACACAAAGACACGCAACACCAAAAAAGACAAGCAACATGGCGTGATGCAAAGAAGTGGTGCATAGCAATGCCGACTCATGCGAGGGTGCGAGCCTGGTGCCGTCAGCCTCGTGACCTGCACGATGCGGCAGCGGCCGGCGGCGACGGGTGGCGACTGGGCGGCCAAAGAGCAGGCCAGACCGGCGCACCGCCACAGGCGGCGAGCCTCGCGCAAAACCAGCACCACGACCACAACGGCGTGGCGACGGGCGGCGGCGACGGGCGGCGGCGACGGGCGGCCACGAGCTGGACAGACCGACGCACGGGGCCAGCTAAGGGAAAAGAGAGCCCTGGAGGGCAGGCACGGCTTGGGGAATGTCAGCGCCTGTTTGCCCGAGATCATACGTAAAAGCAGTGCGCTCGCAGTGGGCGTGTGTGGTGTGGCATTGGGCTCGCATTCCATTCCATTTGGTCTCGGGTTGAGCCAGTTCTGGATCCGTATCGGATTCGTACTGGGCCCTATACTTGTATGTGAGTCGCATTGGAACCGCATTGGGATTCGACTCAGGTTGGGCTCGTTTCTGACTCCAAATGTGCCAGTAAGACAAGGGCTCAATGGCCCCCATGCCTCATGTGGGTCCCGTGTCTCACTCGTGAGGGGTGCGTCTTCGTTTTTGACAGCACTGGCTTCGTCGTAGGCACAGGTACTCCATACAAGTCCCCAGGAGGGCGCAAAGAGTCCAACTACAGGCAACCGAGAAAGCAGACACATGCGAACACCTTGCTCAGCGGGTGGACAGTATGATCTCTAACGCCCCAGAAGACGCTCCGCCTTCTGCAGCCGCGCGCGCGCCGTGGCTCATCACGAAGATACCCTTTTCGCAACACTCCGCATCTGTTCTGGCTTAGCAGCTCGGGCCGCCAAGCGGGCAGCGACGGCTGCCTCCCCGACCGCGCGCGGAAAGGACCGAAGCCACCTGCGTTCAAAGGAAGAGGACACAGATCAGGAGAAAGCAGGGTAGCCGATACTATCGGCCATGCATCGTCCAACAAGAACCTGCTACGAAGACAACGCTGCACATCCCAGATTTGCATGTTGGGGAGGACAAAATGACGATGGGGAAATCCGCCCGTCCCAAGAAACCTGCGCATGAAGCCACTGCGAAAAGAACCGCGCATGAACGTCTGAACGAGCTCTGACCCAGCTTCTTGTGACAGGTGGGGACACGCTCATTCCCCATCACCATTGTCGTGCTTGATTCGCTCAGTATTTCCAGGAGGGAGGAACGAGCACGAGGCACTCGTACCCCCGACACTGTGACTTTTCCACGTGGGCCCCGGGATGCTCGAGCCCCTCCCTGGGGCCAATGTGTCATCCTGATCTGTTTCTGACGGTCCCAGGGCTTGGCGAGGGCCCCCAGAGAACACATATGCCGACAGCCTCCCGCCGTGCGCTTCGAAGAGGGAGGGGCCTGGGGAGGGCGAGAATCAACTCGCCGCGACAGACACGGGCCCAAGCGGGAACGAGTCTTCTCGTGCCCAAGAGGAGCGACAAGGAACGGACATCCCAGCGACCAGTCTTCCAACAGCTCCGTGAAGAGAGCTCGGAAGCGTTTGATTGGCGCAGCCGCGGCTCTTCGTTGCCGTGCTCCTCCTCCTCGGCCTCCTCGGCCTCCTCATCCTCCTCCTCCTCGGCCTCCTCCTCCTCCTCCTCCTCCTCCTCCTCGGCCTCCTGCTCCTCCTGCTCCTCCTCCTCCTCCTCCTCCTCCTCCTCCTCCTCCTCCTCATCGGCCTCCACTCCTTCTCCTAGTGAATAATTTCTCCCTTTCGCACCCCGAGGCCTGTTTTTAGGGCTGGCTGGGCGTTTCGCCTGAGACTTCCTCACCACTTGGGACCCTGAAGGTGAAAAAGTGGCAACATCTACACGGATTGAGGGCGGGTTGTTTTCAATATGTGGCTCTGGTCTTCGCGCCGCGGAGATGTGTTTTAAAACTTGGCGAGAATTCAACCTATTGAAAGCGGCTCCTTTTCAAAACGAGGCTCTCGCCACAGCGCCGCGCACATTCGTTGTTTTAAATTGCAAGAGCTTCGCGGATTGAGGGCGGGTGGTTTTCAAAATGAGGCTATCGCCTTAGCGCCGCGCACATTCATTTTTTTGGGGGGGAGAAAAACGTGTGCAATGGTTTCACGGATCCACATGATCAACGTACCAGAAATGGCGTTTCGGACATATGCAGGACTATGAGGGCACCACAGTTACGTTGATCCGCGGTGTTGAAATCTAGAGAATCGCGTTCTTGCACGATTCAGGATCGTCAAGACGCAACAGTCAGGTTGATCCGTGGCGTTGGAGTCCCGAGAATAATGTGTGGGCGTTCTTTCAGGGTCTTCAAGCAGTTGTCTTCCAACGGGGCAGCTCCTTCAGTGGCTATGAACCGCTGTAGGGGCCTATGAAGAGGAAGCTTGGAGGGAGGATTGATTCCAACATCGTAGATGATTTGTGGGTTTACACTGGTCCTCCTCCTCCTCCTCCTCCTCCTCCTCCTCCTCCTCCTCCTCCTCCTCCTCCTCCTCCTCCTTCCTCCTCCCCCTTCCTCATCCCTCCTCCTCCTCCTCCTCCTCCTCCTCCTCCTCCTCCTCCTCCCCTTGGTCCCCGGGGCGCTCCCCTGGGCGCCACCGCCATGCATCCCGAGCCCGTTTGCTGGCGGGGGGGGAAGGGCGGCCCTGGGCCGGCCCCCCAGGAGCCCAGAGGCGGCGACGAGCCTCGGGGCCCCGCTCCGCTCCGGGAGCCCGCCGCCCCAGGGGCCCAAGGGGCGAGGAGGCAGGGGGAGGGGGGAGGGGGGGGGGGAGAGGGGGGGGGATCGGAGGGGAGGGGGGGAGCGGGGAGGAGGGGCGGGGGGAGAGGCGAAGGAGGGAGGCGGAGAGCGGGGGAGAGGGGCGAGGAGGGGGAGGTGGCAGGCTAAGAGCGCTCGCGCCGCATCTGACGTCCAATCCATCCCTCCCACCCTTTCCCATGGCGCTACTGTGCCTCCACCCGCGGACGCGTGTCATAGTCGACCTGGAACTTCAAACATGATCGACCCACGAACCCAGAAAGGATATGGAAATGTGGGGCATGGTAACGTTTTCAAGACACCTGATTCTGCGACGGGCAATTGCAATGCTAAGTGTATCGATCTTGGTGTACCGTGCCCAGGGCTGTGGTGTACTGTGCCATGCTGAACTGCGATGTGCCATGCCGCGATTGTGCTCTATAGCGTTGTGGATCGAGGCTTCCTTGGCATTCAAGTCCTGACCGAACTGATCTGGACCTTAAGCTCGAGCTGCCTGAGCACATAGTCGCCGCCCCAGAGCTAGTTGAAGTGGAATCGTGGCGGACGTTCAATCAACTCGACCTCTAAATCCGACTCAGTTTCGAAAAGGAACGACACGACACGGGGCATAGGCTCACGGACGCGCCACAGAATGTGCCATGGCACTATCGGGGATGCGCCAGGGGACGTGTCAGGGGACGCAGCAGGGGACGTGCCCTGGACGTGTAAGGGACCTGCCACGGGACGTGCCAAAGCGCGTGCCATGGGGCGGCCAGAGGACGTCATGCCAAAGGCCAGCCGCGGAACGGGCAGGGGAAACGCCTGGGGACGAGCAAGAAAAAAGCGACAGAGGACGAGCCAGGGAACGTGCCACGCCGAGTGGCCTGTTGGGGACGCGTCAGAGCACGTCACGCCTGATCGTCGCAGGGACGCGCCAATGGGCGCGCCAGGGCGCCAGTGGGCGCGCCAGGGCGCCAGGGGACGCCCCACGGACGGGCGGGGTTGGACTGCGACGCACTCTACTGCGACAAGCGTTTCGCTCGAGGATGTTATGGTAGACATCCGCCTAGGCGACCTGGACATCTTAAACCGAGCGTTTCGCTCAACACATCCTCAACACGTCCTCATGCTGGACATCCGCTTGGGGGACCTGGACACGCGAACACAAGCGTTTCGCTCGAGACATCCTCCGACCATCTTCATGTTACACATCCGCCTAGGCGACCTGGGCACGTGACAACAAGCGTTTCGCTCATCACATCCTCAACACATCCTCATGTTAGACATCCGCCTGGGCGACCTGGGCACATAAAAACAAACGGTTCGCTCAACACATCCTCAGCACATCCTCATGCTAGACAGCCGTCTGGGCGACCTGGGCACGTGAAAACAAGTTTCGCTCGAGACCTTGTCAACACATCCCCATGCTAGACATCCACCTGGGCGACCTGGGCACGTGAAAACAAGCGTCTCTCTCTTGAGACATCCTCAACAAATCCTCATGTTAGACATCCGCCTGGGCGACCTGGGCAAGTGAAAACAAGCGCTTCGATCAACACATCCTCAACACGTCCTCATGCTAGGCATCCGCCTGGGCGACCTGGACACGTGAATTCAAGCGCCTCTTGTTTTTTTTGTTGTTTCTCTCTCTCTCTAGAGAGAGAGAGAGAGAGAGAGTTTCGCTCGAGACATCCTCAACAATTCCCCATGCTAGACAGCTGCCTGGACGACCTGGACACGTGAAAACAAGCGTCTCGCTCGAGACATCCTCAAGACCTGGGCACGTGAAAACAAGCATTTCACCTGAGACAGCCTCTGAATTCCGGTCCCCAGGAAAGGAACGATCTATAGCATGAAAGAAACGTTTCGCTCGAGACATCCTCAACAAACGTTCCGCTCGAGACATCCGCAACAAACGAAAATATGTACTTCATCTTATTTTACCGATCGGAGTTTCAAAACCAGCGTTTTGCTCGGGACATCCTCAAACCTCAAATTTTAATCCGCCGCCCCTCTTCTACCATGTTATGTATCAGGGAACGAATCCGCCGGACGTATTCGAACTTGGCACTGGGGATAGGCGCACCTGCCAAAAGAAAGCCCTGGGCCTCTGCCCTTTCCATGGAAAGAGGCCCCTATCATCTTATGCGCAATCGGAAAACAGGGAGGATGAGCAGGAGGAAGAGGGCGGAGGACGAGAAAGGAAAAGGACGGGGGCGAACGGCAGCGGCAGGAGCCGCAGCGGAAGGAGCGGGAGGCCAGGAGGTCCAGGGGAAGGCGGAGGAGCTGAGCAGGGGGACACGAGTGAGGATAAGGAAGGCGGAGGACGAGGATAGCAGCAGCCGGAACCGGAGTGGAAGGAGCGGGAGAAGCAGGAGAGCCAGGGCCTATGGGGGAATGCGAGGGAAAAGGGATGGAGGGCGCGACAGCGACGAAGAAGGACTCGGATCCAGAAGGGTGGCCCGTGCTGGGGCGAGAGCACCGGTCGGAACGACGGGAGCACAGCGTCGATCCGAAACGAAGGCCCAGGCTGCAGAGACAACGCCCTTTTGACGAACCGAGAACAAGCATATGGCAACGAAGACACGACAAGCATAGCCCTGTTTGACCCATGTGCGCAACAACCACAACAACAGCAGCAACAACAGCAGCAGCAACAACAACAACACCAATACCAACACCAACACCACCAACAACAACATCAACAATCATTTGAAGACTGTTTTGCTCGAATGTCCGTTAACGCGTCTTTCCCAAACCCTCGATACCCGCCCTCTTCGTCTTCGATCGTGCCCCTTTTGGGGGGTCTACCGTTCTTCCCTGCAGGCCGGGCCCCGGCAAGCGGCGGGGCGGCCACGGACCGTCGGCCTGGCCAGCGGCAGCACTGATCGGCGGCAACCGGACCCCAAGAGGGACGGACAGGGGACCGACCACGACGACGACGACGACGACGACGACGACGACGACGACGGCGGCGACGACGACGACGACGACGACGAGCGAAAGCGAGAGCGAGAGAGAGAACGACAGCAGGGCCACGAGTGGCACGAAGTACGCCACGAAGGGCGACAGCGGGGACACGATGGGAATGCGTATGGGGCCACGAAGAGCGCGAACGAGCAGGGGCCACGAAGGACAGATAATGCGGGGCCACAGAAGGCAACGACAGGACCACTGACGGTAGCAACTGGGCCACGTAGGACAGCGAGTGGGCCACAAAAGGCAACAGCGGGGCCACGAAGGGCATGCACATGGGGCCACAACGGGCGCGAACAAGCGGGGGCCACGAAGGCCATACGTATATTGGGCCGCGGAAGGCAAGGACGGGGCCACTGAGGGCAGCAACGGGGCCACGAACGGCAGCGAGAGGGCCACGAAGGGCGACATCGGGGCCACGAAAGGCATGCATATGGGGCCACGACGGGCGCGAACAAGCGGGGGCCACGAAGGGCATACATATATGGGGCCACGAAGGGCAGCGAGGGGGCCACGAAGGGCTGCAACGGGGCCACGAAGGGCAGCGAGGGGGCCACGAGGGGCTGCAACGGGGCCACGAAGGGCACGGGGCCACGAAGGGCAGCGAGGGGGCCACGAAGGGCTGCAACGGGGCCACGAAGGGCAGCGAGGGGGCCACGAGGGCTGCAACGGGGCCACGAAGGGCTGCAACGGGGCCACGGCAGCGAGGGGGCCACGAAAGGCTGCAACGGGGCCACGAAGGGCAGCGAGTGGTCCACGAAAGGCTGCAACGGTGCCACGAAGGGCAGCGAGGGGGCCACGAAGGGCTGCAACGGGGCGACGAAGGGCAGCGAGGGGGCCACGAAGGGCTGCAACGGGGCCACGAAGGGCAGCGAGGGGGCCACGAAGGGCTGCAACGGGGCCACGAAGGGCAGCGAGGGGTCCACGAAAGGCTGCAACGGTGCCACGAAGGGCAGCGAGGGGGCCACGAAGGGCATACATATATGGGGCCACGAAGGACAGCGAGATCCCGACTCCTAAGAAATCGATGAGGGAGTTCTAAGCGTGAGCGCGACTCCTGGGTGTGGGTGCCTGAGTGTCGGGAGCGCGGCACTGAGCAAATTGCGAGAAAATCCAACGTAAGGGCGCTATTCTTGAGTGGGTAAAGTGCAAGCAAATCTCCAGCGAGAGCGCGACTTCAGAGCGCAACGAGAGCCAATCCTGAATCAATTGTAAGGAAGTCCCAAGCGAGAGCGCGACCCCTGAATAACATGCGAGGAAGTCTCAGACGGGAGCGGGGTTCCTAGCTAAATTGTCAGAACGCCTCGGCTGGGAGCCGTTGTTGTTGTAGCCCGGGGGCCAACAACGCAATTTGAGGATGAAGACTTCCCCGGGTAAAAAAACAGGGTGCGAGCGTCGGGAGAGGCACTTCAGTTGGAAAACTACAATGTGCATTGGAGGGGGATCAACAATACTTATTCTTCAGTAGTGAGTTCAACAACAACAGCAGCAGCAACAACAGCAACAGCAACAATAGCAACAACAATAACAACAATCAGGTTAAGACTGTCCGCTCTCATCTTCTCGCATGCCATTCAACACGTATATCCCGCACCATCGATACCCGCCCTCGTCGTTTTCGACCGTAGCCCCTTAAGAATATATCTTTCTTACCTGCAACGTGTGTTTCGTGAAGCCCCCGAGGCAGGGGAGGAGAGGACGGATGGAGGGAAGGGACAAGGAGAAGCGAGGAGAGAGCACGAGAGAGACTAGGAGGGGGCTAGGAGCAGAAAACGTGGCAGAACCAGACGGGCAGATCGGGCGGGTAAACGCAACCAGGCGGGTCGGGAAGGAGGGCCCAAGCGTCCAGGTCGAGAAGGCGGGTTGCCGAAGCGTGCGTCCTACATCAATCGCGAGGAAGTCTCGAGCGACAGCTCGATTCCCAAATCAATCGTGAGGAAATCCACAGCGAGAGGGTGACTCCTGAATGTCGAGGGCGCAGCGTCTGAATAAATCGCAACGAAATCCCACGCGAGAGCGCGATTCCTGAATAAATTGTGAGGAATTCCCACGCGAGAGCGCGAGGAAGTATCAAGCGGGAGCCGTTGTTGTTGTAGTTCGGGGGCCAAGGGCGCAGTTTGAGGAGGAAGGCTCTCCGTGATAAAATACCTGGTGCGAGCCCCGGGAAGGGCACTTCAGTTGAACAAACACATCTGTTACCGGAGCGGGGATCAACAATATTTTTTTCGGTAATGAGAATTCGATTACAACAACAACGACAGCAACAACAGCAGCAGCAACAACAACAGCAACAGCAACAGCGACAGCAACAGCAACAGAACTAGAAGAGGGCCGGCGATCGCTTCTGGACGGAGTCGGGGGTGCGAGGGGAGTAATATTCAGAATGTGTAGCTGCAGAGAGGCAGGGGTGAGGGGAGGGCGTTTACTCTTCCAACCCCCCCATCCCCCAATCAGTGCTTGCGCTGAAGGGGTCCTAGCGGATGTTCCCCAATCAGTGCTTGCACTGAAGGGGTCCTAGCGGATATTCCCCAATAAGTGCTTGCACTGAAAGGGTCCTCGCGGAAGTTGAAAGATTTGGCGAAAATTTCCCACCGATATTGATCGCACGCTAGGTTACCCGGGTTCCCGGGTTCTCGATTCCGGGTTCCGGGCCGAGTTCGGAGGGCGGCGAGATTCCCGGGTTCCCGGTACCTGGTCGATCTTCTTATCGATCGGTCTCACCATTGATCTCATTACCCACTTCTCTATCGATCTCACCATCGATCTCACCATCGATCTCACCAGAGATCGCATGAGCGATCTCGCGATCGATCTCACTATCGATCTCATTGAATTGATTTCACTCTCGATCTCACGATCGACCTTATAATCTTCCTCACTATCGATTCCACTATCGATCTCATTATCGATCTCACAATCGATCTCAAGATCCATAGTATTAATTTTCAAATCATCTACTGATTGGGGTTTTCTCAGGTGTAATGTTGAAAGATGTGGCGAACATTTCCCGCCGATTTTAGTGGCTGGCTGGGTTACCGGGTGCCCGGTTCCAGACTCCCGGGTTCCTGGTTATTGGTTCTGGGCCGAAATCGGTGGGTTCCGGGTTCCCGGGTTCCCGGGTTCTCGGTCGATACTGCGGCGAACATGCGGCCAGGCATGGTACCCGCCCAAAGTGTTCAAACGGGTTTCTCTAGTGTATACTTGAAATTGGGCGAAAAAATCCCGCCGATTTGGGTGGCTGGCTGGGTGGCCCCACGATGGCCCCCGAGGTTCCCAAGAGTGCCCCAAGAGGCGCCCAGGAGAACCCAAGAGGCCTCCAAGAGGCCCCAAGAGGCTCCCCCGAGGCACCCAATACTCTCTAAGAGGCCCCCAGGACCGCCAAGAGGCGCCCAAGACGCTCCAAGGGGACTCACAGAAGCTTTCAAGGGACATCCGAAGAGATTCCGAGAGGGAGGCCTCTGGCCATTCTCCTCCTCCTCATCCTCTTCCTCCTCCTCCTCCTCCTCCTCCCCCTCCTCCGCCTCCTCCTCCTCCTCTTCCTCCTCCTCTTCCTCCTCCTCCTGCTCCTCCTCTCACTCGTCCTCCTCCTCCTCCTCCTCCTGCTCCTCCTCCTCCTCCATCTCCTCCTCCTCCGTCTCTTCCTCCTGCCCCCTCCACCTCCTCTTCCTCTCCCTCCTCATCTGCCTATTCCTCATGCTGATTTGCTTTCCTGATCAGGACAACCTGTTCGGGCATCGCTTCTGGATGGGCTGGTAGGGTTACGCGAAGCGTCTAGAAATTCTCGCCGCCGCTGGCCCGAGCCCCGGGAGTCCCGCCGGCTCGGCAGCTCAGCTGTTGCCGTTGTTCGGGAACATCTCACGCAAGACCTGAAAGTACAACTGGCGTCGTCGAGAAAAGCAGAAAGTATTGGAGAAAACGGCTGGTGAATATGAGATGCGACTGCAAGAACGAGGATGCTGAAGGCGATGGGACGGATGATAATTAAAGATGCCGAGGTAAATGCGAGAAGCGACGTGGGCGACGACGAGAATGACGACGATGAACATGATGACGACGAGACTGAGGACAGACAAACTGACAAGGATATTGATGATGAGGATGGGCAGGGCGAGGAGACAAGTCGCAACATCGACTGTCCACAGATGCCCTCGTCAAACGGAGGGCGAACGAGAACAGGGAAGGAAGGGGAGGCAGGGGAATGACGAATGGGAGGAAGGAGAGAACGAGCAGGCAAAATGTGAACGAGGCACTCGCAATGATGGCTGGTAGACACGTGCACTTGATCTATACCCGGTGTGTTCTTGGCTCCGAAACCGTCATGCCATTTCCCTGTAGGGACAAGAGGAGGTGGAGGTGGGATGACGGAACAGGGCAGAGGGTCGAGGGTCGAGGATCGATGCTTTTGAGCGTGCGTTGGTGGCCCAAGTGTGGCCTAGGGAAGCCTCGGGGGACCTCCGTAGGCCCCTAGGGACCTCTGGAGACTTGTGGTTTGAGCAGGGACCGACCGTCCCAGCTTTCTATAGGCCTACCACGACATGTTCTTAGAACCCAAACATGCTCTAGTAGCAAGACCACGTTCTTAGAACTTAAGCCCGATGTGCTAAAACGAGACGGTCTGAGCCAGAAATGTTCTAAGAACGTATCGTGCAGACCGCAAAAGGTTACCATAACTTTCTTTGGTAGGCCTACAGGCAAGCCAGGACGCTTGGTCAATGCTCGAGTGGTGGGCATCATGTCGGTGCGTGTAACTCCCAACTTGAGGACTGCGCCCGCCTCCTGCTTGGTCGAGCGAACCTGCACATGGATGGCCGAGCGGCCGTGCTGCCACCGCCTTCCTGAACAGGGCTTGCGTGAGAAGCAGGGCGAGGACGGCGAGAGGAATGCACCAAAGGACTCGGAGAGCTGGGGGGCGGGAATTGGGCAAGAGAAGCTGGAGGACGTCGTTCTCGGACGGACGCCTCGCGCAGGGACGGAGCACGTTCTGCTTAGTCGAATGATCGAAGAGGAGCAGGAGGGGGCGCGAGGAGGAGGCGGGAGGAGGAGGAGGAGGAGGAGGAGGAGGAGGAGGAGGAGGAGGAGGAGGGGGCGGGAGGAGGAGGGAGGAGGGAGGAGAAGGGGTAGGAGATAGAAGGGAGGAGGAGGAGGAGGAGGAGGAGGAGGAGGAGGGAGGAGGGAGGAGGGAGGAGGGAGGAGGGAGGAGGGAGGAGAGGAGTCTGGTGGTGAGGACGTCGTCCACGTACGGCCAGCCGCTGTGTATGTGCTCCAGGGGCAGGGTGGGGTGCGTGTCGAACGGGCCGCTCCTGGCCACGGCCCACGGGGCGCGTTCACGCCGACGCGTGGCGAGACCAACCGGCGGACCACTCTGAGCAAAAGGCTGCGGCGGGCTCTTGTCGTGCCGACTTCGGCGCGGGTTCCTCCTCCTCCTCCTCTCGTCCTCGTCCTCGTCCTCGTCCTCGTCCTCGTCCTCGTCCTCGTCCTCGTCCTCGTCCTCCTCCTCGGCCTCCTCCTCGTCCTCCTCCTCCTCCTCGTCCTCCTCCTCCTCCGGACCCCGCGGGGATCCTTCCACCTGGAGCGAGGGGCCGCTTTCAAAGCGTCAGATCGTTCAACATATCGGCCCATTCTTGGTTGCTGGCGGCGTGCCAGGTTGAACGCCCATTCCCAGTGTACTTTCGGCGTCGTGCGATTTTGGTTTCCCCGCAAGACGTTCGAGGATGCTTCTCCATGGTCCTCGCCGAGAAAGATTCACACGTCCGAGCGACGCCAAAGTTCGGAAGCTGTGCGAGTTCACTGCGCCAGCAGTGCGGCCGACGTCTCTGACGAAAGCGTCGGGGAGGCTCTGCCTTTCGATGGTGTGCCATACCGTTCTCATCCAGTCTGCATCGCACAAGGGTAAATAGTGAGGGATGGGGGGAAATAGTGAGAGATAGAGAGGGAGGCGACAAGAGAGAGATACTAACATGAGAGAGAGGAGAAAAAAAGAGAGAGAAGAGAGAAAAAAGGCTTGAGAGAGAGAGAGTAAGAAGATGGAGGCAGAGAGAGAGAGAGAGGGGAGAAAGCAGAGGGTGAGAGAGGGAGGGCCTGAGGGGGAGACGGGGCGGGAGGGGAGGGCAGAGCACGGCGCTCAACGCGGGAGCGCCCGCCTGCCCTCCTCGGCCCCCGGGCCCGAGCCCCCCCGCCCCTGCGCCCCCGCGGCGACGGCCCCGCCCCGGCCAGGCGCCCTCTCGCAGCCGCTGCCCGCCGCCCCGCCGACGCCCAGGCGGTGGAGCTCCCTATGGGGCAACGATTATCGAGAGGGGTGTACAGAAAAGGTGGCCCGCCGCCGTTGCCCCCTTCCCCCCCCCCTTTCCTCCCCCCGCGACGGCCCGCCCGCGGCGCGGGCGCCCGAGCTGCCACGGGCGCCCCGAGCCGAGAAGCCCGAGCCTGGACCGGGGCGGGCCCCTCCGGGCGGACCTCGGCTGCGGACCTCGGCCGCGGGCCTCCTCGGCTCTGTCACCTCCTCCTGCTCCTCCTCCTCCTCCTCCTCCTCCTCCTCCTCCTCCTCCTCCTGCTCCCCTCCTCCTCCTCTCCTGCTCCTCCTCCTCCTCCTGCCTCCTCCTCCTCCTCCTCCTACTCCTCTCCTCCTCCTCCTCCTCCTTCGCCTCCGTCCACATGCCCTGCCTTCTGTCGCCTAGTTCCTCATTCTGACCCTTGCCCCATCCACGTCTTCCTCCTCCTCCTCCTCCTCCTCCTCCTCCTCCTCCTCCTCGGGCTAGGGCACGGGAGCGAGAACACAGCCACGATATGCGCGGCTCATCATCCTCACGCTTCTAATCCTCGTCCTTATCCTGCTACTCCTCCTCCTTCTGCTGCTCGTCCTCCTCGTGTTGGTCTCCATTGCACTTCTGGGCAAACTTCGGCTACCTGCGGTCTACGAGAACCGCCACCCAGCCTCAAGGACCCAACAGCCACCGAAGACAGATCCGACAATGCTATGCAACCG
>CAUYUJ010021746.1:63297-73720 GCA_963575745.1 Prorocentrum cordatum | reverse complement strand
GTTGGGACCACACCATTGACCCCCCAAACCTCCCCAGACCCCCGAGGAAACGCTGAGAATCGTCCCAAACAACTCCCAACATATGTGAAAAAACGTGTGATACAAAACGTGTGTTTATCATGTTATTTATCACAACTTCTATCACACTCTCGGAGCACCGTTGCCGTGCCAGCACAGCAAATGATTGCGATACATCCCCGCATGATTTGCTGCAAGAGGACCCACCAAACCTACCCAGACTCCCGAGAAAACGCTCTGAATCGTCCAAAACAACTCCTATCCTTCCACGAAACATCCTACAGCGTTCGTGCAGGCTTGGCGGGGACATGCTGGGGCAGATCAGTTCTGTAGTCGATCCCCTGCTCTAATCCTTGATCATCAGCCCTCGATCGCGAGTGGCCCATGGAGGCCTCCGGATCTCTGGAGACATGGGACACCTCTGGGGAGTTCTGCGGACCTCCATGGCCCTTTGGAGACATGTATGGGGACGTCAGCCGGTGTCGTGGGCTGAGCTGACGTCGTTAAAGGCGCCCAGGAAGGCACAAAGAAATGAACACAAGCCCCAGGATTCCCGAGATTGTGCATTCTCTAAATATTCGTCTTCCCCTTCCCACATGTTTTCTAGCATTTTCATGGAATCGACGTTTGCTTGCGTCGTTGTCGAGTCTTCCCTCCCGAGGCGTAAGCTGCCCCGTCCGGGGCCAGGTGGGGCACCGTGAGGTGATGTCAGGAGCCCGTCTTGAAGCGCTCGGAGCGTTCCCGTGCAGGCATCCCAAGACGTCCAGGGATCTCCTCCTCCTCCTCCTCCTCCTCCTCCTCCTCCTCCTCCTCCTCGTGCTCGTGCTCTCCTCATTCCTCCTCCTCCTCCTCCTCCTCCGCCCCCTCCTCCTCCCTCCTCCTCCTCCTCCTCCTCCTCTCCTCCTCCTCCTCCTCCTGCTCGCACGTGCTCTGCAGGCATCTGCAGGCACGTGCTCGTCGTCCTCCTCCTCCTCCTCCTCCTCCTCCTCCTCCTCCTCCTCCTCCTCCTCCTCCTCCTCCTCCTACTTCGGGGGGGCACGCCAGGATGCGCACGGCTTCAGGTACGATGCGAGATGCAAAAGGATCCGACCTGTATGCTCCTCAGGAGGAGCCCCCCTCCCCCCCCCCAAGCGCCCTCTCCGACCAGAGAGACAACGCACAACGCCGCACCTCATATTATACCCGTGGTTCTGTGCCTCAGTGCAGGAAGCGAACGAGCACTGCACACCGCGGACGGCTGCTGCAGGAGGTCGAACATTTCATATCGAGCGATGCTGTGTCCAATGGCTGGCGGGCTCCTCAGCAAGGCAGCTTGCAATTGTTGCTCCTGCGTTTGGGGATCATGCGACGAGCGTCTGCGATATACGAAAAGGAGACGGCGAGATATGAGGTGATCGGGGAGAACAAAACGAGGAAGTGCATGACAAAAAGGGAAAGCCAAACTCCTTTTGCCACCTGCCAACTTGGCAACATATACGCCCTGCGCAATCTCGTCGCAGGGCCACTCAGTTCCGACGTACCTGCCGAAGCGCTCGGGTAGCCTCAAACACAGTGACAAACTGAGTGGAATCCGACAACCCGGAGTGTCTTCTTTTCCTGAAAGGCTGACATCAGAAACCGCGTAAGTCTTACTACCATGAGGAGACTCAATAAGAACGTACATGAAGCATGTCTGACTCACATGAGCTTGGCGCCTTCTCGAGGCGCCTCACGCCAGCCACAGAAATGCAAAACGGTTGGGCCTGCCTCATTCCTAGGACCAGGTCGACCCAATGGCATGATAGCCGCAAACAAGAAGTTGCAAAGGTCCCGTGGCCAACATCACCCGATTACAGACTTGCGGGGACAGCGGCAATGCTCCCTCATCCTCATACCCTCCTCCTGCTCTTCCTCCTCTCCCTCCCCGCGCGCGCGGAAACTCGCTCAGGGGGAGGGAAGGGAAGGGGGGGGATCATTGTGGTGCTGTGCTGATCCACCAGAAGGCAAGCATAACCAGTGTCGCATGGCCAGATCGCAACCAGGTAGGACTCATGTGCTCTCCCAGCCTTGAAAATAGATGCTCGTTGAGGTTGGGATGGCACACCGTATGATTGTGAAACCTGACGCACTGACCTTGTAATTGACACAGGGCTAGTGGTTGGTGCGTGTATTATGTGCTGAACTATGTGACAGCCACATCGATTACCCACCACACACATACATACACTCTCACAGACACACAAAGGGCGATAGACCCACGCGCTCATAATGAGGGCGATGTGCCAAAACACCGTGACAAGGGGTCGGGCGAGAAATCCACAAATACTTTGATAATGCGGTCTGTCCACAAGCACATGCCCCCCCACATCTGGATTGATGGGCGATGCGCCCACACAGCTTGACAGCTTGCATCGTGCCCACACGTGTCGAGGGCCCGTATGCCCACGCGCCCCCACGACGGAGGGAGATACGCCCCCTACACCTTGACAGAGCCTGGTAGGACCACAGGCATCACGTGGCGATGTGTCCACACACCTTCCGAAGGAGCGAGATGCACAGACCCTGATGGAGCGCCTTGCGCCCGCAAGCATTCGGGGCACGCTGCGCCCCGCACACATCTTCTCATGGGGTGGGGGCAGATGCAGCACACCTTGACAGGGTAGGGCGTGAGTCGCCCACAATCACGTGCAGACACACCTTCAACGGGGGGGCTATATGCCCTGCAGTTTTGACACATGGCCACATGCCCACGAGGGAGGAAGAGGGAGGGAGAATGACGATCCTCAAACGTCCCATGATTCCCCCTTCTCCTCATCCTCCACCTCCTCCTTCTCCTCCTCTCGGAAGCGAGACGAGGTCGTCCGTGTAGGTGCTGTTTGTGAGTTCTGGAGCTCCTGAAACTGCAGCTGTGACCTGCGGCAGGACCTGCCCCTGCCGCAGCCGATTCACCTTCGAGCGAGCGTGAGCGTGGAACCTAAAAACCAAACAGCTCCTCCATCATCGCAGTCTGCACCTCCGGCTCCCCATCCACCCCCTGCCCTCCCGTCGAACACGCTTTGAGGACGTCTCAGGCGCAGGCACACTCAGCGGCCCTTTCCGTTACAATATCCATGACAAACCTGTAACCAAAGGCATCGATAACTGTGGTTTAGGCATCCCTGGCCCCATCGACGGGCTTCCGTTGACCTCAGTCAACTGTTTGGCCAAAGCGTCTGGGAGCTTGCCACTCAACCATGACAGAGCGTAAGCGCTGTCCTTCTCGCCCTACTGTTGGCCAATGCCCCCGCCGCCTGGTTGGCAGATGCCCCCACCACCGGTGGTGTGTAAGTTTCCCTGTGTCGTTCGTTGCCGTGCTGGTTGTGCCTGTTTCGTCGACGTAAGGTCACCACAAATGCCTTCCCACACTAAGAATGATCATTCAAGTCTCTAAGCTGTTAATCCAAACTCCGACTGCTTTGCAACGCGCGTCGTGATGGACGCAGGCACATGCTGGTGATTCCCCTTGCCATGGACTGTATCCCAATTGCGATCCCCGTGTGTCGCTTTCGACGTCGTACCCTGTCTTCCGTGCCCCAGACTTCACCGCGGTTGCACCGATCCGCTTGGCAAGGCCTAGCGAAAGAACATCGGCTACAGGCGCGCTGGAGCAAGGATGACGTAAAGGAAGGTGAGGGCGAAAAGAAGGACGAGGTATAGTAGAGTAAGGAAACCGCGAAAAGATGTGGAGGTGGCGGAGGTGGACACGCCATTGTCTAAGAAGGCCAGCGTGTATTTCACTATGTAGTCCTGCTCTTCTGGGGCCACGGAATGATTAACGTTTCTCATGGATAGACGTCATAATAGAGGCTCTGGTGGAGATCGGCACCCCAACTTCAGGAGGTCCCAATTGTCAGGGATCGAGGGCCAGATGGACGCCAGGCGCTCGGTCCACCCCTGCGAGCGAGCTTTCGTAAATACACCAGCGGCAGGGCACTGCCCAACTCACGTGATCACCATATGGCCCACGCCCTGCTTCGAGCGCAACTGCGTGCTACCACGCTGGCAGCCGAACGCCACCCAGATGAATACTTTGCGCTCTGCCTTGAGGTGCTACTCACCTGTCAATTCTGCTAGAGATCCCCGCGCCCCCTTTCAACTGCATGGCCTCCCCACAGACTGGGCTGATAAACGAAGAGGGCAGCGATGTGAGAAGCTACCACACTCCTGAAGAGAAACTTGACGATTGTGGCCATGCGTTTCAGGAAACGCTTCGGGGTCGCATCGGAGTCTTCATGGGACTGCCTGGTCATGGGGCCATCTCGCATCGGCACCCCCCCGCCTCCCCCGTCCAACGTTGCATCGAAACCTCTGGTGCGGAAGCGGCCCCGTCACGAGCCGACTTTGAATGGGGGAAGGGGGGCTACTGAATCGATCCGTCAAGTTTGTCTTCAGGGAGGGTTTGGAGCAAACGCTGAGGGTAGACGGACGAGCACTCGACGTGTTGGAGTCGCTGACCCTTGCGCTCCCGGCACCTGTTCCACGACCTGGGCTTCACTCTGAGCCGTTGTTTAGAAACAGCTCATGGACTCCAAAAACATACAACGAGAAACTCATCTGTATAACATCCAGCGCGACGCACCTAAAGTCGCAACAGATCTGGGCATGAAAGAACCATGAAGGCGATCCTTGGTGACGTTCACGTCGTCTTCCACGACAAGGTAGATGGCATCCTTCACGGCCGCGACACACACACACAGAGTAAACGCGCCGCAGGGATTGAGGCAATGCGGGTGCGGAGCGAAAAGAGGGAGAGAGGGGCTGGAGGAAGCGGAAGAGGAAGGTTTCGGTAGGCTTAAATCGGGCATGTCTCTTTACAGGGAGAATATTCAAGAATACTACAACATAAATTGGGGACTATGTTTGAGGATTGTTGGAGAATTTTGAATATGTTTTGACTACCTTGTAGCGTTCCTCCAAAATCCGCCTGTAGGAGGACATGCCCGACCTAGCGATAGGCCCGTTTCGAGACCTGGGACATTCCACAAACGATGCAGAACGCAAAATTTACCCGAGCAGAGCACCGTACCATAGCAGCGGAGGTGAAAAGGCGGGTGGAAGAATCGGACGGGTCGGCTCTAGGCTATGTGGGGACGGTGGTGAGAGCACGGCAATGCGCACCCTGGCATTGTTTGCGCGGGATTGTGGCCGTCCGAACCAAACGTGTAGCCCCAGTATCGAGGCGAAAGCACGGTTCCTCGAGCCATGACGCGGGAATCTCGAACGAAACGGCTGCTGGGCCGCGTCCAGACCAGGCGGTCTCGGGCTCCAGGTCCCCCCTGTGGGCCTCGTCTCGTGCGTGCTCCCCGCATCCTAAAGAGGGTTCTGCATCTGTCTCGGGACACCCCGCGCAATACTTCTCCTCCTCCGCCTCTCCTCTTCTCTCTTCGCACAATCACTCACTCAATCACTCACATACCATCATCATGACACATCCGGCTCCCTTCTGATCATCGTCATCATCGTCATCATAATCATCCTCATCCTAATCCTCCTCATCCTCCTCCTCCTCCTCCTCATCATCATAATTTATCATCAGCAGCATCAGCATCATCCACATCATCAACAGCATCATCACCATCACCATCATCATCATCAGCAGCATCATCACCAGCATCAGCATCAGCATCATCATCAGCAGCAGCATCATCACCATCGGTCGCCCAATCACTCACACCATCATCATCGTTAGTCACACACTTACCTCACACTATCAATCTCTCACGCACTCAATTCATCACGAGCACCACAATCATCATGATCCAAATCTCACTCGATCACCATCTCGTCATCACCATCATCACCTTCAAAATCACATCATCATGTTCATAATCATCATCATCATCATCATCATCATCAGCAGCATCAGCATCATCATCATCACCATCATCACCGTCATCGTCATCATCAACATCATCATCAACATCAGCATCACCATCATCGCACGAACACGCGCACGCTTATCGTAAGGAAGGAAGTCTAGACTGGGAACCCCGTCTGTCCGAATGGGGTCCGCAGATCATATTACTAATCCGAGCGGGTCATCCGAATCGTGTAACTGTCGTCACTCTCGGGCCCCTGAGCTTTGAATCTGGAGGAAGTCTCGTGCGGGAGCCTCGTCCGTGTGTGAAATGCGAGGAAGTCTCAGGCGGGGACCCCCCTTCCTATGGGGCCCGCAGATCGTGTTATCAATCCGAGCGAGTCGTCCGAATCCTGTCACTGTCGTCACCTTCGGACCTAGCCAGGGCGAGGAGGAGAATGACGCACAGGAGGCAGTACGAGCGCCTCACAAAATCACGAGGACGACGAGGAGGGTGACTCCCAAAGTAGCCGAGAGGATTCTCATGCGGGGCCCGACCGTCGGAGTAAGTTCTGGACGGTTCGACTCCTCTGGCGAGGCTCTGCTAAAGAAAAAGCCTGGTCCCCCGAAGAGGTCGAGAGGTCTGCGGGCCACATGCTGAGAAAACCAGGACGCTGGCAGTGTGGAGAGAGGGCGGGAGTGGATGAAGAGAGAGAGAGAGAGAGAGTAATGGGAGAGGAGGGGAGGGGGAACGCGAGGGAAGGAGAAGAGGAAAGAACGAGAGAGGGAGAGAGAGAGAGAGAGAGCAGGGAGGGGAGCAGAAGTGGACGGAAGGGAGAATGTGGAGAGGCATGGAAGGATGAAAACGACGGAAGTGTTGGAACCCCATTGCAACCATCGCTGCCTCCTTGTTTGAAGTGGTTGCGTTGTCCGCCTCTCACGGCCGACGAACATGTGCTTGTCCATGCATTCGCGGTCTGGGCACCGAGGCGCAACCACAGGGATATGCGTCCCCATGGGCACGTCAGGGCATCCGCGCAAAGCCTCCGTGCATCCAGGGGGGTCAGGACCGAGGGTCCAGACCGCGAGGCCGTGGGTGCGAATGTGACTCATGCCCACGAGCAGTTGCGTCCCCCCTCTTCTTCTCACCACTGGTGGCCACAATGGCTGTACAACGATTCATGCTTATTGACACATCCGCGTGCCACGAGGCACACGCTGGATTGTCCTCAGGTCCCTCGAGTCCTCCGTCCTGAGTCCAGAGAATGGAATATTGACGAGCCCGGACCCCGCATTCACGGATTCTCCAGGGCGTCTCACGTGCTGGCGCGTGTTCTCGTGCGACTTGTCTAGAGGCCAGGGAGCTCCATGAGGCCCCCAAGACGGTCCAAGAGGGTCCATAATCGGCCCCAGAGCGCTCCAAGACGCCCAAGATGGCCTTCAGACAGCCCAAGCGGCCCCCAAGACGGCTCCATGAGCCCTCCCCAAGAGGCCCAAATCAACGGTGTCACTCAGGTGTTTGATGAACTTAAGCGTTCTCGCCTTTCTGGGCATCCGACGCTCGAAGACGGCCGAAGAGGCCCCTGCTATCGCTTGAGCAGGGACCGACCGTCCCGGCATTCCTATAGTCCTACCACGATCTGTTCTCAGAACCCAAAAACATTTTCGATGAACAAAAACAATGTTCTTAGAACATAATCCCGCTACATTAAAACAAGATTGTCCCAGCCAGAAATGTTCTAAGAACATTTCCTGGGAACCACTCAAAAGGTTCTTAGAACATTGTTTGGTGGGGCTATAGGCGAGCCAGGACGCTTCGCCACTGCTTGAATCGCCCAGGGACGGCCCAAGAGGCCCTGACAGGCACCCCCGCGCCCCTTCGTGGCGCTCGTGCGGGGGGCGTGCTGGGCTCTGCTCGGCCCCGCGTGCTCCTGGGGCACTGCGTGCCAGGCGCTCCACGCGGGAAGCACCTCCACTCGCCGCCGAGGCCCGCGGGCTCGGCTTCGGTGGTGCCCGGCCCGCTCCCTCCTGCTCCTCCTCCCTCCTCCTCCTCCTCCTCCTCCTTCCTCCTCCTCCTCCTCTCCTCCTCTCTCCTCTCCTCCCGGCTCCTCCTCCGACTCCTCCTCGTCCTCCTCCCCCTTCACCTATTCCTCCTCCTCCCTCCTCCTCCCTCCTCCTCCCTCCTCCTCCCTCCTCCCTCCCCCGGCCAGGCCACAGCTGTTGGGGAGCGGTGCTTCTCACTCCCCTCCTGCCATGGGGGGCAGCCCATCGAACCGACGGCCTCCCGACGGCGGTGTCGAAGCCGCTGGGCCCCGGGGGGGGCTCACGGGCCACAGGTCCCCAGGTTGTGGCGGGTCTGCCCCCGGGCGGCCTCGCCTCCCCCCCTCTGCGGGCCCCAGAATATACACACCACCACGTCGAGTCCTCCTCCCTCCTCCACCCTCGTCTTCCTCGCCTCTTTCCTGGGAGAGGGCGGGGATGAGGGAAGTGGTGGTGGTGTATACCTTTGGGCCCCGCACACCCTCGCGGTCCCCTCGCAGGGGTGCTCGAGGAGGTCGGAATCGGTCGTTCGCGCCACCATCGCGGTGCCCTTGCGGGGAGGTCAGCATCGGAGTCGGTCGTCCGCGACACGGGGTCCTCTCGTGCTTCAGGAGCTCTGACAGCGAGTCCATGTGGGCACGAGTGCGAGGCAACACGCTGTCACAATTGGTCCCCACGATGCTCATCGCTACAGCCAGGATCAGTAATAAGGATTCGGAGCAGGATGCAAGGTCCTTGGGAGTCGAACTTGCAACAACTGGCAACAATCGGCCAGCGAGATTGGCTAAGGATGGGCATGATAGTCAAGGACATTACACATCCTGGGCGACACACCTCGTCCTTACTGGAGGCTATCTGCAAGCTCCGAGCGCATGCATACACAACTGCTCAGGGATCGAGTCCCGACGGGAGCGAGGATGCTTTGTTTCGACAGGCCACTTACCCCTTCGGCAAGAAGAAGTCAAGGTCGTGGCATTGCAACGCACTGTCTGGCGCGCACAACCACTCCGCATTCTGTTCGTTGTATTGCAACTTCAGAGGCCTTGTCTGTCCCGTCGCGCCCCTATCCGCGTCGAATCCGTGGCCAATCCACGTCGAATACATGTTGCTCTCGTTGGATCCGGGTCGAATCCGCGTCGAATCCACGCCGAGTCCGCGTCGCGTCCGCCTCGAGCCCGCGTCGGGCACAAGAAAAGACATACTTTGTTGGGACAGACAGAGGTCCCCCGAAGATGCGACGTACTGTTCGCCGTGGGCGTAAATAATGAGCCCATCCACGCGTGCGCCTTATGCGCACAGCGCAGAAACCGCTGCAATGAAATCTGAAGGGGGAACACTGCTAACACATTTTAGTGATCCGCCATCCCGCGCCTGCCGAAGGAGGAACAGCGTGCGAGACATGCGACTGTTCCCTTCGCCACGGTTTCCCCTCCCCCAGGGCCCAAAACCGCGCTGCTTGAAAGGAGGAGACAGAAGGGAAGTACGAATAAACTCCTCAACGAATGGTGGAAAAGCGCGTGAAACTTCTGACTTTTCTCTTCGCCATGGTTTCCCCTCCCCCAGGGTCCAAAAACTTCGCGGCTTGAAGGGAGGAGAGAGAGAGAGAGAGAGAGAAAACGGAAAAAAAGGAGGGGTACGAAGAAGGTCCTCAATGCACCTCCCGAGCCATCGGGCCTCCAAATCCTTCCCCATCGCCTCCCCCCCAACATCTCCAAACATACTCGTGATGGCGTCCAAGACGGCGCCAGAAGAGCTTCGACACGCCATGGAGGCCACAGAATAACCCGAAAGGCCCTAACAGACCCCAATAAAGCCTAAAGGAGCCCGAGGAATTCACCCCCGCCCCCGACAAAAAACATCAATACTAAAACAAAACGAGAAAGCACAATGGACGAATATGTCCATGTCTGGTTTCCAGACGTCTCCGAGAAGATCCAGAAAAAGGTGGCGGCATCCGAACCCTACCCCCCACCAACCATCGATTCCCCTGACTCGATGGGAGGCGGAGGTAGGGCTCGGATTTCGCCTCGTGCTCGACGGAATCCGAACCCTACTCTCGCCGATCAACGGTTCGGGCAACTCGATGATCAGCGGGGGGTTAGGGTTCGGAGTTCGCCGCCGAAGGAAGCCTCTGGAAGGCCATAACGAGGAGCATGTCGACCCCAACCCCAGACTTTGGTCAGGCTGTGGACTGGATCCAGCATGCTGGGCCCGACTGTGGGAGATACGAGGGCGGGCGTCCACCCTCGATTGGACTGCGTCCGAATGGTCCCCTGAAGGTGTATCCCCAGCTTCACCCTCCTCTCTGAGCGATCTGATCTTTCGGGAGCATCCCGGGGATTGGGGACGAAAGCTCGCCTCTGAGGCCAGGTGGCGCCCAGGCAGCCCAGGATGCCCCCAAGAAGGCCCCCTGTAGGATGGCCCCGGCGTGCCCCCCAGAGGCTCCAGGCCGGCCTCCGAGACGGCCCCTGCATGGCACCAGCACTTCCCCGAACCACTCCAAGGCGGACCCAAGATGAAACGCACAAGGACCTACTCGGATGCTGGGGG
>CAUYUJ010021746.1:38297-60797 GCA_963575745.1 Prorocentrum cordatum | reverse complement strand
TCGACGCAAGTCGACGCTAAACGACGCTAGATCGAAGCTAATCGACGCTAAACCGGCGCATCTCATCGACTCCCAAACGCATCGACGCGAACCGACGCTACAAACGGAATTCACACGGCACGCTAGCCTCCCATGATTTGCTATCGAAACACAACCTTTTGAGATCGGCGGCGCCGTGGACCCAAGCTGCGGCTGGGCTGTGGCAGGGATGCCGCGGTGCGAGCTGGCCACAGAGGCGACGAGGAAGGCAGGGAGGGAAGTGGGGGGGGACGGCCGCGGACGGCCGCAGCGCCCCCTCAGAGCGTGAGCTTCTTCCCGGCGTGCTGGGGGCAGGATGCGCACACACGCGCACACACGCACACACACACACTCACTCACTCACTAACCCCGTGGCGCGCAATGTCTCTGATGCTACATCGAATCTGAATTGGAGCGCGCGGAGACGCCATCGACCGCGCCGCGGCCGCTTCGCCGACGCTGTGCACCGGCGTACCCACGGCAAGGCCTGACAGCGGGAAGTCGCGACGGGCTGAAAGCAGCCCCGCGCCCCCACTCAGACACCACACACGACCTGCTATATGGTGCCACAGGCCTCCGGAGAGAGTGCGATTTATGGATAACATGGAATATGGAAAATGATGCACGCATGGAGGGAGCGGGAAGGGAGGAGGGGCAGCAGGCAGAGAGACGCAAGCACCCGGCCCCCGAGGGGGGAGGCCGGGCGAGACGCCCAACCGCCCACGGGGGGCTGCGGGAACCGCGCGGGAGGAGCAGGGAGGCGAGAGGAGGGAGAGGCAAGAGACAGCTGGATGGCTTCAGTGGTGGAGCTCAGAACTACGACTGGTGGCTCTCAGAGAAATCCGGCATTTCTCCCAGGTCTACGAAGGGCACGCCATTGCGCAACTCGTCCCATGTCAGAGACGGCGAAGGCCCGCCGGCTGCTGCTGCCTCCCGGCAGGCGCTGATGAACTGAAACGGGATCTCGCCATAGTCTTGGCGCCGGTTCGGCCGCCTGTCCGGATCTAAGTGTCCTTCTTCTCTGGCAGGTACTTGTCCAGGTACTGCTGGACGAGGTCCTCCAATTGGCCCGGCGGCGCCTGGCCCGCTAGGAGCCTCGCCCTGTGGTTGGCTCGCATCAAGGCCACCATCCGGTCGAAGATCTGCTCGTGCTTGCTGTCTGGGACCTTGAACCCCAGCTCCACCTTGCAGTCCCCCTTGTTGAATGCCTTGGCTACCCGGCACACGCGAACTTGATGCTGCATGTATTGGATGCCTCCTTCGGCCCTGCAGTGGGCCAGGTACTCCTCGATGGCCTTCTGGTCGTCCGGCTGTGTGGCTGTCGTCCGGAACCACGTCAGGAGGCCGTTCCACGCGTGCGCGTGGACGAGGCCGAACTTCTGCTCCCTCTCCGCCCTGTCCATGTCGCCGGTCTTCTCCTGGTAGGTCTTCGTGGCCGTCTTCATGGCCACAATTGGTGGGAATGACGTGCAGATGAGCACCACGCGCAGGCAAACCGCGCGCAAGACGCGCAGCTGGAAGGCGTTGCTGAGCGAGAGCTTGCTGAGAATAGCGACGATGTGCCGCAGCTCCGACAGCTCTTTTCCCGTGGGCGCCTGGTCCGCTCCGGCCACGAACGCGGTCAGCACCTCGCCATCTCTTCCCCTTCTGCGCTTGCCTCCGGACCCCTCGCCCTCTGCGCCGGGGGCCCCGGTCCAGTCGAGCTCCATCGCCGGGCTCCGTTCGATTGTTTGGGTTAGCAGGAGGAAAGACTAAAGCTGGGCCCGAAATGTGCGACCGGAGATGCCAATGATAATGAAAGACATCACTCATGGTGTCCTGACAGATGGGGCAAGCAAAGTCTCTCATTATCATTGGCATTACACACACACACCCGCCCACACACACACACACACGCACACACACACGCACACACAATATACACACACGCACGCACGCACGCACGCACGCACGCACGCACGCACGCACGCACACACACACACACACACACACACACACACAGACACACACAAACACACACGCACGCACGCACGCACACACACACACACACACACACACACACACACACGCACGCATACACACAAACTCACGCACGCACGCACGCACGCACGCACGCACGCACGCACGCACGCACACACACACACAAACACACACACTCCCTGCCCCTTTCCCTTTGGGGGGGTCGGTGGAATGGTGTCAGCCTATCAGGTAAAAGCTTCCACCCGAGCGCCGTTGCACCGCCAAGAAAATGCTGCCACCGCTCACGGCCAGAATGTCTTGGCGCCTCCCCCGGCAGTCAGCCCTGCACCTGCACCTCGTGCTCCGCCCTCCGCTGCCTCTTGCCGGGCTGGCAGCACCCCTGCTTCGTCGCCCTCGCGAGCGTGCGCGCGACGTCCCCGAACTTGTAGCCCAGGCCGCCGTCCGCGCGCCCGGCGGCAGCCTTCCACGAGCCCTCCTGCCGGGGTGCCGCCAGGAGGTGCCCCCGGGACCAAGGTGGCCCCAGCTTCTCCAGCCAGCCCCGGAGCACGAGAACGGCACCTGTGCACCCTGCCATGCCCAGATTCAAGTCGGGCATGCATCCCCCGACAGGCGGGCTTTCGACGAAAACTCGAAAAAATGCTCAGAAATAGCAGAGAATACAAAAAAAAACGTCCCACTGACTGGGTGTTTGACTATTTTTGAGTCTATTCCTCCTGCGGAGGGACGTGCCCGACTGAAGCCTACGGCAGGTTCGTGTCGTGCCGACCCCAGCGTTGGTTTTTGACACCGCAGGGATCGTTCAACCTTGAACGATCGGCCGCTGCCGCAACGTCCGATCGTTCAACATCGATCGATTCTGGGTCGCCGGCGGCGTTCAACCTTGAACGCCCGCGCTGGGGTCGCCGCTGGTCGACACGACGCAAGCCTACCGTAGATCCCTTCAGGTCCCGCTCCAGCGCGGCACGGTGCACAGTCTGTCGGCTCCGGAGGCCGGCACGCCGTGCACCACACCGCTCGCGGCGCGGGCATCGACTATATGCCTCGGGTGAGGCCACGGCGGTTATCGGTGCGCAGAAGTCGTCCGCGGGCAGAGGGCTCCAGTCGAAGAGGAGGACACGGCATGCGCATGAGCTTCTGGGGCAGCTCCGCGCGGGTTCCTCGAACCTGCGCTGCACTTGTGGGCGCCATGACAATGGACACCCGAACAATCTTATATCATTGAATTCTAAAGATGTGCTTGAAATGCTTAAGGCATGTCCTCAAATTGATTAAACATGCCTAAACATGTCTAGAACAGATTTGGAGCATCTTTTAGACATCTAGAAATGATGTGGCAGCACGCTTCCTCTCCATTGATCAACTTCCACAACGCTGAACCCCCCTCCCTGGCGCGAGGCGGCGCCGGATTCGCCGCCAGGGGGTCCCAGCGCAGACCCAAGCAATCCGCGAGGAGCTCCGCGAGCTGTTTGCGCGGCTTCTTCTTGTTTGATCCAAAGTGGCGCGAGAAGCTGGAGGCACCTTGGGCCAAGATCCCCTTTGGCACCCTCCGACCTGCACCTCGAGGCGAACGCGGGCCAGGGCGGTGGCCATGTGCGCGTGGCAATTCTGGGCGTACAGCGCCGGGTCGCGCTGCTCCTCGAGGCTCGGCACGTAGGGCGCGAGCACGCGGACGTGCACCGAGTGCACCCAGGTGCCCGCAAACTGCGCGGCCCACTCCGCGTCCGAGAGCTCCTCTGGAGGCCTCCCACATTGGGGTCGGACGAGATGTTATCCCCCAAAGACATGTGGAAGCCCGAAATGGGTACGAAAAAAAGAGAATGCCCAACAACAAGTGTTGTTCAAAAGCGACAGCGGCTGCTGTTGGGCAGGCGGATTTTAGTCTTCAGTGTACAACGTCCGCGGAGACGCGGACAACGAGTCCTGTTCAAAACAACTAAGAACTGCTGTTGAGCATCGTACCATTATTTCCGTACCCATTCCGATCGTCCCGGAAAAAACATCGCATCGCCGGTGCATCACCGACGCATCGACGACGCATAGGCGATGCATCGGCGACGCATCGGCGACGCACTCGCGACGGACCGGCGACGCGTCGGTGCGGAGAGAATCGGGCTTCACATCGCGCCGCAGCACTGACGCGGCGACATCCTCCGATCCCACCTGTTACAGTAGGGGCTCGTCCACAAGAAACCTGCCACAAGAAACCCTAACCCTGAGATCCCAGGACGCCCATGGATTTTTGGCATGGGAACGTCACGCGTTCCACCGCAAAACCATCGGAAGCCAAGACACCCAGGGCTCCCTGGAGGCAAGCAGGGTGCTTCTTGGCATGAGCTCCCACTGTAGGCCCCTCTTTGGCGGGGCCTGGGTCCTTCAGGCCGTTCTCGGTGGCCCTCCAGGTCGTGCTCGCGGGATCCCACTGCCCCGTGTAGACCAAGAGCACGGGCCTCACCGGCGCGCCCGCCGCGAAGGCGCCGCGGCGGAAGGGCAGGATGCCCTGCCCGTTGCTGGTGGTGCCCTCCGGGAAGATCAGCATCGGGCGCCCGCCCGGAGCCCACGAGGCGCAGTGCTGCCCGATGGCCTCGAGCGTGGCCTGGCGCGAGTCGCTGCTGGACCGGTCCACGAAGACGCAGTCCATGTCCTGGGGCGAGGCCGGGGCGGGGGCAGGATCGGACTGGGGTATACATCGGGGGCCGCCAAGGTCCGGCGGTTCTGGAGGATGCATCGGGCGCCGCGGCCGTTCCAGGGCGCTCCGGAACGAGCTGGAGCGATCTATCTGCGGGCCCCAGGAGTCCGCCGGCCCCCTTGTGGGGCCACCAGGCTGCAGGCCTAAGGTTCGCACGCAGTTCCCTGTACCAGTTGCAGCTTCCAGTTTCCACTGTTACAGTTCTGCTTCTTGCTGCTTACAGTTCCTTGTTGATGGACCGCGCGAGGGGGGGGAGGCCCAAACGGGCAGGTTTAGCACGCCCTGAGCGTGTGCTCTGAATTGCTGGGGTGGGCAAAAATTGACACCCCTCACGCAGATCGGCGGGGTCAGGGTCCAAAAACACATGGGATTTGCCACATTTCTGGAATTCGGTGGCACCCCTCATGCAGATCGGCGGGGTCAGGGTCCAAAAACATATGGGATTTGCCACATTTCTGGAATTCGGTGGCACCCCTCACACAGATCGGCGGGGTCAGGGTCCAAAAACACATGGGATCTGCCACACTTCTGAAATTTGCTGGCACTCCTCATGCAAATCGGCGGGGTCAGGGTCCAAAAACACATGGGATTTGCCACATTTCTGGAATTCGGTGGCACCCCTCATGCAAATCGGCGGGGTCAGGGTCCAAAAACACATGGGATTTGCCACACTTCTGAAATTTGCTGGCACTCCTCATGCAAATCGGCGGGGTCAGGGTCCAAAAACATATGGAATTTGCCACATTTCTGAAATTCGGTGGCACCCCTCACGCAGATCGGCGGGGTCAGGATCCAAAAACACATGGGATTTGCCACACTTCTGAAATTTGCTGGCACTCCTCATGCAAATCGGCAGGGTCAGGGTCCAAAAACACATGGGATGTGCCACACTTCTGAAATTTGCTGGCACTCCTCATGCAAATCGGCGGGGTCAGGGTCCAAAAACCCATGGGATGTGCCACATTTCTGAAATTCGCTGGCACCCCTCACGCAGATCGGCGGGGTCAGGGTCCAAAAACACATGGGATTTACCACATTTCTGAAATTCGGTGGCACCCTCACGCAGCTCCGCAGGGCCACGACGTCTTACCAATCGCCAAGTGTGGTAACCCCTCTGGTGATCAATTGGTTTTGCTCATTACGAGTCGGCCTCGCATGAAGTTCCGATACTGCTTCACGACAGCGCCCAGGCCTCATGACAAAGCTCTTGCATAGCGCATTCTCAGAGAGAGGGGGCCGGCGGCAGGTGGCGAAGCCCCTACGGATATACACCACCACCCCCACCTCCAGTCCCCCTCCCTCCTCTATCCTCCTCCTCCCCTCCTCTTTCCTGGGGGAGAGATGGGGTTCGGGAGGTGGTGGTGGTGTAATGCTGGTCCCGTACTGTCCTCCATCAGCCTGCCGACGATCGGGACCTTCCGGGTGCCGGCCATGGCCACCACGCGTGGGAAGCCCAGGCACGCGGCGAGGACAAGGCCGTCCAGGTAGGACGTGTGGTTGGAGACAAGCAGGGGCGCCTGGCGCACGTCCTCCGCGCCTGCGGCCTCGGTGCCGTACCAGCTGGCCGCCCTCGCGCCGGCCTCACCGAGGGGCTCGTACACAACGCTCGGCACGATGCCGTTGGACCACATCCAGCTCTGCACCCCGCTGCGGAACGAGGCCGAGTCCACGGCCTTGCGGGCAAGACTTGTATCCATATCCACTGCGCCTTGGAGTTTCGGGTTCCCTTTCCCAGAAACCAGAGGCGCAGTGGATGTAGACACAAGTCTGGCCCCTGGAGGCTCAATTGTCATCCATTACCCACTGCACCTCGGCATGTTGGCGCCACTTCCCAGAAAGCCCAACACGCAAGGGACATGGACACACGTCTCGCCCGCAGGCCTTGCATCCGGTGAACCGCTCCCCGACCTTGCCCATCGCATAGCCGCCTCCGACCAGCGCACCGCCGACGACGTTGGTGGCCACGCGGGTGACCGCGGGCAAGACCATGGAGAATCGCTCCAGCGCCGTTTCCTTCCGCGGGCCGTGCGTGACGTCCCAGGACCGGTCGTCGTGCTGGTCCTCCCGGGGCTCGACGGCCGCCCGTGGCGCGGAGGGCATGGTCGGCTATATGCCTTGCCACTCCGCGGGGCTCGGCGGGTAAAGCCGGTGGGGATCCGACAAGGCTGCCTGCAGAGGCGCGCCCCTGAGCAGAAGGCACCCGCACCCGGGAGCAGAGCCGGGCGAGCGAGAGCCCGGCAGCGCATCAAGACCTGACCGAGCTGAAGGCACGGGCACCTCAACGGTGCGAGATGGAAGACCAGCGGCACGCATCACGTCGGACCGCCTCGAGCTCACCAGGGCACCTGGAACCGGGAAGCCATATGCCGTGTACCTGTACCGACTCGGGCGACATGAGAGTACGTAGTACAGTCCTGCCCAAAAGCGATCGAGTCTACTGAACGCGTCGTCTTCGGTCAGCCCAGACTGGCCGAGGTAATCGCCCGCGAGGTCGACGATCGGGCGGAGACCCAACTGCCGAGTGCGATCAAAATCTGGCCGCAATCAGTCATTCGATACGCTCGAATCAGCCGGTCACAAGGCACATGAAAAGTTTGACTGTCTCACCCCCCCCCTACCCCCCTCTCTGGTCCCCCACCCCCAGGGACCCAAATCCCGTCCAGGGGGGTGCCCCTGTTGTGATCAGAGGTGGAAGAAGGCGGCGGCGGCAGAGTGGGGGAGGGGACTAGCTCCTCAACGCACCTTCCGAGCCATCGGGGCCTCCAGCTCCATCCCCCGGCGCCCCCAAGATGCGCCACACGCCGCAGAAGAGCTCTGCCACGCCGCTGAACCTCGAGGACACCTCAAAAGGCCTCCAGAGACTCTCCCTCCCCAGAGGCACCAAGTCGGGCTTGGTGTGGGAAGGGGCGACAAGCTCATCAACGCATCTCTGAGGCTCCAAGAGGCCCCACAACTGACCCACCGTGTACGGGAGATCCCCAAGCCGCCCAGGACGACTCCAGTGCAGCTCAAGACTGGTTCAAACATTGCCTAAGACGGCACACCACCGTAGCGCCAATCGGTGCCAAAAGGACTCAACGACGGCCAGGTAGCCTCCAAAGAAGCCCCCGAAATTCCAAACTCACTGAAGGAGTAGGGTATCTTCAGTGACTTTTGCGGTATCGCGGCTGCTCTTTCAGCTTAGCCTCAGGAGTCTAAACACTTCCTCGAGGGGTACCCCAAGATGGCCCAAAGGAAGCCCAACACAGGCCGACGAAGAACCCTACAGGGTCTGAACTGCCCTAAGGGGTCTCCGAAGCGTACGTACCCCGAAAGGCCCCGACGTGCTTCCAAGAGACTGCTGAACATCCTCGTGGGGCCCCCAGGAGGGCACTAAGAATGGCACCAACATGACCACAAGAGTGCCCGGGTCCCAGCGTTCCCCAAATGCCCTGACATACGCTCGCGCCGGGGCTAGAACTCAACCAAAGATTTACAAAGCACACGGTGCAGCCAAATGTGGAGATGTGCGTGCCCATCTCGACTTCGTTGACGACACCAATGCCAGAGAGAGCACGTCCCTCACTTCTGATATTGGTGTCCCTCCGCATCCTGTCCCCCTCTTCTTCTTATTATTATTATTATTAGTATTGTTGTTCTTATTCTTCTTACTATTAGTACTAGTATCATTATGTTTATTCTTATTGCTATTATTAGCATTATCAATAGTATGATTATTATCCTTATTATTGTTATTAATATTCCTCTTCTTCCTCCAGCTCCTCCCCATCTCCTCTTCACCACCCGCCTCCACTTTGCTCTGGATGGAGGCACGCGAGCAGCCAAGAACATCGTCACGGATCCCGTGCTCTAGGGTCGGCACGCTGGCGTGAGCCTGCAGGATCCGAGCATGTCCATCGAGTCGAATGGCGGACGGCTGCTGGAAATGAACACAGCACAACCCACCTCCACCCCCAGCCAGGACCCCCACTCCCCCACCTGGTGATCCAGGGGGTACTGACCGGGGTGGGGGTGGCTCTTTGGCCCCCAGGAGCTCCATTCCCACCCCCAGCCAGGCTCCCTGCATCACCAGGTCGGGAGTGGGGGTCCTGGCTGGGGATGGGGGCGAGTTGTGCTGTGCTCAGGAAAACCAGATCGCAATTGGTTGGGGGCTGAGCAAGCCAAAAAGGGCGCAAGTCCGTCCTGGTCACCCGGCAGTCTGCTGATGTGCTCCAACAGGAAGCGGTGCGACATGTAGCAGGCAACAGCGCCTCGGGGGAGAAGCTGAGGAAGAAAGTGGCGCAGGCAACAGCACGCGGTCGAAGGTGACAGAGCCGGCTGATTTCGGCAACTCGCAACTTTAGAATCCGCCGAGCCCAGCTTTCCTGGGGTGCAAAGGCGTGTGAGATGACTGGCTGTCTAGAGGCCTCCCTAATGGGGTCTGAGTAGGTGGGGTCGGAGGATCGCGCCGCATCGCGGGTGGATGCGGCGCAACTCTCCGGCTCCACCTGCTCCGACCCCATCTGGGAGGCCTGGGCTGTCCCCCTCACCCCCATTGCCCCCTCCCATGGGGTCTGAAGTATTCGAGAGTGGCGGGAGGGCCGGGGGGGGGTCCCCGAGCTCACCAACGCTCCCCCAGGGCCTCTGAAGCCTCCATTTCTACACTCTGTTGTCTCCAAGATGCCCACGAATCGATCTACGATTGCTCAAGCAGGGTTCCAACACGCACAGGTGTCCTCGAAGGCGACCAAGATAGCCTCAAGACTGTCCACGAGGCCTCGCAGACGCCCCTAGCAAGAGGGCTCCAAGACGAACCCCGAGAGGGTCCCAAGAAACAAGCATCGTGCAAATCCCTCGGGAAAGCGTATTCTTTGAACATGTTCGCATGTATGGCGTTGAAGACGGCTCGAGAGGCCCTCCTGATCGCTCCAAGACGACCCAAGAAGCCCCCAAGAGGGCCCCAACGGGGCCCCAAAAGGGGCCAAAGAAAGGCAACTCAAACTGACATTCCGAGCCCTTGGCCCCAAGAGGACCCCCGAGACCGCCAGCAGCCGCCCAAGCTACTCCCAAGAGGCCCGAAGAGGTCCCCAAGAGGCTCCAAAGAGGCCCCAGAGGGACCCTAAGAGGTCCCAAAAGGCCTCACCTTTCGACTTCATCTCTCTTCTGGGGGTCGGCGGAATTGCGTAAGCCTCTTCAGCAACAAAAAACGGCACAAGCATACACTTTCGGAGCTCCGCGCGGATTTCTTGGATCGGCGCTGGGCCCCACTCTCTGGCGCGCGGAGCGCGCCAGGGGCGGCGCTGGAGGCGCCGCCAGGGGGGCCCAGGACCGATCCAACAAAATCCGCACAGAGCTTCGACAGTCCATGTTTACGCGGTTTTATAAGAAACTTGGACGCAGAGATGCTCAGGTAAGTATGATGGCCACCAGAGACAGGGAGGAAGCAGGCGGAAGAAGGAGCGGGACGAAGACAGAGAAACAGGAGAAAGAGAGAGGGAGAGATAGGGAAAGGATGGATGGGGTCGATGGCGGGAGGGGGGGACAGAAGGCCAAGAGTCCAGGAGGCCTAGGGAAGAACTGTGACGAGAGGGAGACGGCCGAGAAACCGAGAGGCTGACAAGCTGCAGTCATCCTGCGCGCAGCGAAGGGACAATAATCGACTCGCCTTCTGGTCAGCAGGCTGAGCGGACGAAACGAACGTATTAGAAAAATAAACAAAAACATAAACATAAACTTTTGGCGCTCCGCGCGGATTTCTTGGATCCACGCTGTGCCCCCTCCGTGGCGCGCGGAGCGCGCCAAGGGCGGCGCTGGAGGCGCCGCCAGGGGGCTCCCAGCGCGGATCCGAGAAATCCGCGCGGAGCGCCAAAAGTTTGTGTATGTGCATTTTTCTTCTTCGACGTATGGGACAATTGGCCAGCGCGGTGACATCGTGGCATCGAACACGCCTTGCCCACAGGGTCCCTGCCTTGGCTGCCCTGTCGGCCCTCTTTCTGTTCACTGCTCGGGGCCCACGCGCCAGTCCGGATCACACGAGAGCGAGCGGCCCCAGTGGGCAAGTCCGCATGCCCCCGCTCGCCACCGGCACACCCCTCACGCTTATGTGCATTACGGTGGGGGCATCGAATAAGGAAGCAGTGGATGAGGAATCCAGGGTCTGGAAGCTGGTGGAACACCAATTGGGGCTTGACCATTACCAGGTAAGGAATCCTCCAGGGTCTGCAGCCTCCTGGGCCTGGAGCCTCCTCCAGGGCTCACCGCCGCCCTTACCAAGTAAGGAATCCTCCAGGGTCTGGAGCCTCATGGGCATGACTGTTGACGCCTACCCGCGCCGATTGGTGACCACCCAGAAGAAGTAGGAAACGCCAATAGCCGGGGAAGACAACAACTCATGCTTGAAATGACTCCCACGCATAACGGACCTGACCTCACGCGGACCGTGCTCCACAAGCAGCTACACCTGCAGTCCAGCGGACAAATCTGCATGTCGGCCCCCAGCCCGTTTCGGCACGCCCCTCGCGCGGATCGCAGCGCGCGCCGGCGCGGCTGCTCCGCGGGGCTCGAACTCCATCCCGCCCGCGGCGCACAGCGCGTGAGGCACAGGGCCATCCGCTGTGCCACACGCACTTGGACGGTTGGGCCCTTCGCCAGGCCAATCCTCCGCTGAACGATGGCTTCAAGCAGCAGCCCCACAGGAAGGCCACGATGCTCGAGATGTCACGTCCACAATGCGGCGGCCCTGGACCCATGGACGTCCCGGACCCCACAGCCGTCGAGCCACGAGCCTACGAAAAGAGGCGGCTGCAGAGGCGACGGCCTTCTACGGATGAGACGTGGTGACAGACAGGCAGAGGCATGCAACTAGGTTTAGGTCGGGCGTGTCCTCCTACAGGGGGATTTTGTTAGAAAAATAAGGAATAGTCAAAGAATGCTCGAACATAAAAAGACAACGTCTTTTAACTATTTGTGCATACTCCTCCTGTAGAGGGATAGGCCCGACTTAACACTAAGTGCCCCCAAAAAGATCCGATTGGGGGGCTAGTGGGCCTCTCCGGGTCCCCAGAAGCGATCCACAAATCCGCTGGCCCCCCTTGGGGGCCAACAGGCTGCGAGGCGCGGGCTCACTCTGTTCCTTGCAACGGTTAAAAATGTGAGAGTGTCCAACGTTAGGACGACTGGCCCTCTGGTTCCGGAATTGGAGCGGGGGCCCCGGGCCTGCGAACCGCACCAGTATCACGCCAGAAGCACGCTGCCCGAATTTCCGGGGGCGCTGGGACACGTAACGCAACTACATGTTCGCGCTCCCGACGGCACAATCCCTCTTGAATTACGACGCGGTCGCGCTCCCGAGTCCATAACCCCTCCTAAATTACGACGCACTCGCGCTCCGGAGGCAACTATCCCGTGTAACTTACAACTGGTTCGCGCTTCGGAGACCGCAAGCCATCGTTAAGGACGATCGGTGCGCGCTCCCATGCCACAATCCTTTCTGTAAATTGCGAACCCTCGCATTCCCGAAGCCGCAGTCCAGTGTAACGTACGGCCACGTTTGCACTCACGCGGCCACAGCCCCTTGTAGATTGCAATGCGTTCGCGGTCCTGGGGTCTCAAAACCTTGCACATTACGACGCATGCGCGCTCCTTGGGCCAGAATCCACAAGGAATCACGACGCGCCCGCGGTCCCATGACCACGATCCCAGGTACAACAGAACACGTGTTCGCGCACCCCGGGCACAGCCCCTAATAAATCATCTCACTTTCGCTCTCGCGCTCCCGAGTTGGGAATCGAAAACTGGTCAGGTCAGTGCTCCTGCCCCTCCTCTCCCCCCTTCCTTCCTCGCCCCTCTCGAGGGAGGAGGGGGGAGAAAGAGGGGAAGGAGCGCTGACCTGACCAGTTTTCCCTTCCCGACCGAGGCCACAACCTATCGTAGCT
The DNA here is from genome assembly GCA_963575745.1 of Prorocentrum cordatum. NCBI lineage: Eukaryota > Dinophyceae > Prorocentrales > Prorocentraceae > Prorocentrum > Prorocentrum cordatum. The sequence goes on along the minus strand of CAUYUJ010021746.1, from coordinate 48,200 downwards.
CGTCGCGCGCCCACGCCCTCGAGGCCACCAAGGCAAGAGCCCCCCTTGTGAAAAGCACGGCAGGCTCGCGCTCCCGAGGCCGCACCCCCCCTCGTAAAAAGCACACTCTCGCGCTCCCGCAGCCATATTCCATAGCAACGTGTTAACGCCGTCGCGCTCTCGAGGCAACGATAAAACTCCTGCTCTAGACCGGCTCCGGGCTCCCGAGGCCACTGCCGCTCCTCAGCTCCCACACGCTCGTGCCCCTAAAGCTTCCATCCCAGACGACTTGCAGCTTTCTGTCGCGCTTCCGAGGCCGGTCCTTTTTGAAACATAGGGCGCGGCCGCTGTCCAGAAACCACAACACTTTGAGGAAAGAGAGCTATGCACATGCACCGATCCTGGCCAGGCCCACCCTGAGCCCAGGATCGGTGCACACGCCCTCCTGACGTGGGCAGGAGGACGCATGCACCGATCCTGGGCCCAGGAGGTGCCTGGCCAGGATCGGTGCATGTGCATAGCTCCCTTCGCCCGACCACTTCTGTAAGCAACGACGGATTCGCGCTCTTGAGGCTACGACCGATTCGGCACTGCGACGGGGTAGCGCACCGAGCACACGAAGCCAACCCCCACGGAGGCTGCCCAAAAAGCGCCGCCCATTTTCTCCAGACCAGAACGCGTATGATTGTTTCTGTCTCGGGATGTGTTCGGGGGGAGCTGTTACACTCTTACAGTGGAGGCCAGTCCACAAGAAACCTTCCACAAGAAACCCAACCCTGAGACCCCGGGACGTCCATTGATTTTTGGTGTGGGAATGTCAAGCTTTCCAGAGCAAAACCATCGAAACCCAAGAAACCCAAGGCACCCTGGAAGCAAGCAGGGTGTTTCTTGGCATGGATCTCCACTGCATGTTGCATCCTCAAAGGGACCGTGCCTGTCCCGTCGCGGCCCTATCCGCGTCGAATCCGTGTCGAATCCATGCCGGTCTCGTCGGATCTGCGTCGACTCCGTGCCGAATCCGCGTCGAGTCCACGCCGAATTCGCGCCGAGTCCGCCTCGAGCCCGCGCAGGGCACAGGAAAAGACACCAATTTTGGGGACAGGCGAGGTCCCCCGAAGATGCAACGTAATCGACGAATGCCGGCCTGCCTGCGCCAGCACCGAACGGCGGAACTACTCACAGTCGGTGGACGGCGACTGACTGGTCGCCTACGGCGTCCACCCACGCCTTACCACGCTGCGGGGCAAGACGCGCTCCATCCACACATCCCTCCCGAGTGGCCTCTGCCCTCTGTGCGCCCCGAGGGCACGGCAGCCAAACTCCCAACTCCACTGCCCCTCTGGATGGGACGAGGATGACGCCGTGTTGCGATGGGCAGGAGCCGCAGTGCTCCCCCCCTGAGCTACTCCTGTCTGAGTTTCCCCTCCTCGCCCCCGTCCTTGCACTTCTTTCCTCCTCCTCCTCCTCCTCCCCCTCCTCCTGCTCCTCCTCGTCCTCGTCCTCCTCGCTCCTGGAGCCCGTGCGGAACAGCCGGGAATCTCGGAAATCCTGGGCACACCGGAACGCATCATTATCGTGTCTTCGTGATCCTCTTGCTGCAGACTCCCCCAGGCCCGATCCCGACTGGCAAGGTCGGGCTGCGCCTCGCAGCGCAAAGGCCCCCGGGGAGCAACGAAAACGCCGCCGAGGCAAGCGCAAGGCAGAGCATGGCGTCCCCCCCCCGCAGCATCGCAAGAAGGGCCACCTGTCGGGGGCGTCCAAGTGGGGGGGGCGACTCAAAGAAGGGGCTTCGCAAATCATGGCCCGAGGCACTTGCGCGCCCGAGGAGAGGGGGCCAGGGAACGCATTGAAATAAGGAGAGGGCCATGAAACCTTGGGAGATACAATCGAAACGCTGTCATGAGGAAACCTGAACAAGGAATGATGCCCTTCATTTCGATCAGTTAAACTTCGATCTCCCATAGAACCCTGAGGATTACCCAAGACAGACTGGAAAACAATTAAGGAGCACTGAACCCCTCCCCAGCGAAGAAGGGTCGCTTCTTCAGCGGCCCGACGGTACCCACCCGCCCCTGGTCACCAACCCCCTCTGGGACGCCTCCCATGCCGGCTGCTGGCCCCGAGCGCTCGCGCCTGGCAGCCGGAACGAGTTGTTCGGGCTCAGGAAGGAGGAGGACACGTTCTGCGCCTCTCCACGGGAGGCGGGTCGCCCAGAACCGCCCCACGATAGCCAGAAGGCCCCGCCAAGGGCAGATCCAGCACTGGTACCCCCGCCTCCAGGCCCGCGAAGGGGGGCAGGTGTCGCTGCTGCCCTCAGGCTCACTACCCTCCAAACTTCCCCTCGCCTGTGCCACGACCGCAAAGTACAAAGAGGAGAAGCAATGCATATTAGCACTGCTTCTCGAGTTCAGGCACTTGGAGCTGGCATGGGGAGCATGTTGGCTCTCTGCGGCACCGTACTTCACCACCCACCAAGGCACCCCAACCCAACACCAAGGTCCCAATTTGCCCTCCACTTCCAGTGGGGAGGGGGGGGCGTCGGGCAACATTGAAAAAACACTTGTGGAACCCGTATCCCCCCAACCCGAAATTCGGGTCTTCGGGTTGGGTTGGGGTGGTCTGGTAGGTAGTCAGTACTTCGCATCCAGCGTCGAGGGTCATCCACTTCAGCACCGTGCCGTCTGGGATCTGTTTTCCCAAAGCTTCTTTTCCTCTGCTCCGCACACTGCCACCAAAACGTAGCCACCGCCTTGGCTCACGGCCTCTCCGTCCCATCCTCTGTACGACCTCTCTCTGTATGTATAACATGATAAATATGTATATACATATACATGTACATATATGAAGATGCAAACATACAGACGGACGGACAAACAGACAAATATGCATAGATGCATACATGTTGTGCTATCCGTCATCGTGCCGCCAAGCACTCAATGGAGTGTTCGCCGGTTCCTTCGACCAATTGATTTTGAAAACTGAATACCCTTCCGGGGGCCCAGAGCCCAGATTTCCGGGTCCCTCGGCACGTGGGTCAAGACCCGACGTGGCTCAAGCACCTTAGACTTGTCGCAATCCTGCACCTTACACCTTCACCTCCCTACAACCATCTTACACTTCCGATGGCTTCTTCAAGCGGTGGCGACAAACGACAGCCGGGCACGCCGGTCACATACTGTTCAAACAACATCGAACCCACAGTCCAATTCACGAAATCGCTGGGGATCTTCCTGGAGGTCCTTCTGATCCAAAGCCAGAAGTTCCAAATCAAATAGAACTATCCCCCTACTTTCTCTTGGGTACAGGCGCAGCTGGAGCAGCAGAAGAACCTCTAACATTGGATGCAATTTGGAATTTGATTATACAACAGCTCCACCCTATCCAGCAGGGCATCGTGGCCATCAAGAACGGCGTATCTCGTAAGGACCTGGGAGATGCCACGCTAACATTACAGGAACAACTCGGGGATATGAAAAAAGGTGTCGACACCATGCAGAAAACGGTGTCAATGACATCGAAGACATACCTATGATAATGACATACATGGAAACCGCTATGCAAGAACAACTCGGAAATATTTAAAAAGAATGCAGGGACATGGGACATCTTAGACCACGGTCAGGACACCCGCGGAAAATAGCAGGCGAGAATCACTACAATGGGAGACGATCAATTACGGCGGTCATCGGCAACCTTGAGAACTCCGAATCCGAAGGCACTGCCTCCCCGTCCATTTCGGAAGAGCTTGAGATCATGAAAGGCCTTATTCCAAAAAAACATGTACGCTAAACATGATGTTGGTAACATGCTGTTTGTGAAGTTTGGTGACATGCTGGAGCGAGACACGGCAGTAGCATTGTACCAGAGTAAACGCATTAAGCGGGGGACTGGCACAGTGTGGGCCTCGCAGGACAGGTAGACGGTCGAAAGAACTGCCCGTTTGGCTTCAAATACATGCTTAAAGAAAATAGGGGAATCGACTAAATCATCAAAATACATGACCACGCCCCATACGAAGTACGAGTCGGCGGAGAACTGGCGCTAACCGTACATGTCCGAGATGGTGCCGTCGACTGGGAATGGGAAGAAGATTGGACAGACTACGGAGAACTGCTAGATCACGTAAAAACAGCAGGCTTTGTGGACAAGAGCGACGCTCTAGTACGCCGTGCCCGTTCAGGGATGAAGGGCCATCCGAAAGGGAGGTCAAAGGGGGATCAACGCAAGTGGGAAATACAAGGCATTTGAATCTGCCAGCCTGGAGACAAATTCCGCAAATCCCCAGGGACACCGTGCACGCAGATGTTTCAAATTTCGTTCCTTGCGCACTGGGTGTGCAGACCCGGACGTGGGTGGAGATAAGATCAACAATCCTTCACGTGAAGAGGCGAAATCCCAATGTACAGGAACCATGCCGTGCAACAGCACAGGTAAGTACATTTCCACCCTCCATGACGTCTGGCGTGGACATCGCCGCGACAAAAACGCCGATATTGTTTACGCACCGTCAGACACCAAAGGCACAGAACCAGTATCGGGCAAAGCTGTCCATACTGGTTCCCATGACCTCAGACAGAAAGGCAACATTTGTTTGGCCGATGCAACCACAGATGCCGCCCGCTGAAGGACGCATGCTTTGGGACTTGGAATGTCGAAGGCTTTGGGACGTGCAAAATTGGTCGACGTCCTACACCACATGGAGCAAAATCGTATTGTCATGCTTTGCGCACAAGAAACAAGGGTAAACAAATCAGAAAACATGTAGAAACTGGTTGTCTCATGATTTTATATCTGGGTCCAACACAGAGGCAGCCGGGCGATACTATTCTGGGCTGGGTTTTATAGCTGCGCCTTCTGCAGTCGCAAACGTGTTTAGTTGAAACCTGATTTCGGACAGGCTGGCCTGTCTACGCTTGCGTGTGCTAGAAAGTGTTCTCGATCTCCTTAGTGTGTACGCTCCGCATTCTGGGCATGACGCTGACGATCGACGTTCGTTTTCCGATTTATTGATTGCTGCATGGCCAACGCAAGGCCAACAGACGTGTTCCACGGCACTGGAAGACTTCAACGCGAAGCTCTCTTCAGCCAGCAGCAGGGGGAAGACACCATCGTGGACCAACTTGACTTCGAGTGCAAATGGCCCCAACATAAGAAAGGACTCAACTGACTTTTCATCATAGAGGCATGCCAGGCGATACGGGCCCTGATTGCCAATACTTTCTTCGACCATGGAAACCAAACAGGTTGGTTACATATTACGGTCCCGATGGCGATCTGACACAAGAAGCATCTGCATCTGGATCTCCACATATTGACCACTGCGTAGCGGACGCAATGTTTCTGGAAAATCTCCCTGATATTCATTCAAGGCGGGGCATACAAATCACATCAAGACTTTGTATTGCAAGTGTGATCTTCCATATCTCTGGATACAAAGCAGGATAAACGTGCAAACCAGGGGCACCGCTGATCGTGTTCTTGCAGGGAATTACTGCGACGCTTTTTGCGGACCAGTGCGCGCAGAAGAATTACCTGAAGATTTGGATGGGTATGCGGATCGCATCAAAATTACAATGGAAAGCGCCTCCGGGTTGGCACATGAACACAAGAAGCAAGATCACCGGCCATGGATATCACGAAATACATTGGACCTTCTAATTGATCGAGACTCGGCTCGTCTTGCTGGACATAAAAGACGAATGAAGACAGGGAAAGATGATCCGTCGCGAAATCAAGAAAAACAGACGAAAATGGTCAGATGGTTGGATGATCAATTGCACAACGGTCCATGGCATGCTGTCCGGCAACTCCGGAAAGGTATCGCCAAACGGCCAAATCAAATCAAAGACCCTGCAGATAATTGGTAGTTAGCAACGTGCGTGGAAACGTATTGGCTGATTACTCCGAGCACACACAATGGAAAATTAAGAATCCAAATGCCGACCTACATCCTCAACGAGATTTGGGAACGATCCGCCCGCAAAACAATGCCATTTACATTAGATGAACTTATCGGTGCCGTGACAAGCCTCTTGGTCAAGCAGCTGGCACGGACGAGATACCACCAGAGTTCTGGATACGCATGTAAATGCCAAAAATGTTGGGACCACAACAACTTACCGACCGAGTGGAAAACTGCCTGTGCCACACTCCTATACAAAAAGGGGGACGCTAACTTGCCAGAAAACTATCGCCCAATAGCTCTATTACCCGTCGGCTACAAAGCGGTGGCGTCGACGATCCAAAAAAGGCTTCAGAATGGAGGTGCCAAAGGACGCATGCGAAAAAAACAATTTGGTTTCAGGCCTGGCCAGAACACGATTCAAGCCATGTGAATCATACGCAGAATGGTGGATGCAGCTTGCGCGAGTTCTTCGGCTGAGTTCATGGGTTTCTTGCTAGATTGGACAAAAGCCTTCGACTGAATGAAGCATAATGCGCTTGTTGAGGCGTTGCGCCGATGTGGAATCCCCGACATAATGGTGCAGTTCATTGCAAGGATATATCAACAACGGCTTCCTACAAGAAGACAAGGACAAGGATTCTTCGACAATGTGCCAGAAACCGGGGATTGCTCAGGGATGTCCGCTCTCTCCTTCCGAATTTCTCATTGTGCAGCCTGTAATGTTCTACGAAGAAGAACAGAAGATGGAAGCAGCAAGCGTGAGCATCCTGGAACCACAGCTTCTTGTTACCACAGACCTGATATACGCGGACGACACTATGCTTGCCAGCAGCGACACAATAAGCTGCAGCTACTACTGGATGCTGCTATTCAAGAGGGGGCACTTGATGGCTTGGAATTAAACAGGGAAAAAACAGTTGCTCTTCGCGTGAAACACTACGACGTTATCTTCGCCCCGTCAGGAAGCCCAGTGAAAACAGTGGACCAAACGAACTACCTTGGAGGGTTAATTAGAGCAAGCGTGGTAGCGCAGACAGACATGTCACGGCGCATCAAGTGAGGCAAGCGGTATTTTGAAAGCAATGCGGCGGTGCTGGTCGCACGCCAGCAGTTCCAGGCATAAGACAATACAGCTCTACAGCGCAATTGTACTTCCGAAGCTGTTGTGCAATATCGGTTCAGTTTGGCTGCTGCAGGCAGACAAACGCCGCATTGACTGCTTCCATGCCCGATGCCTTCGTATAATCATTTCCATACCGTGCTCTTTCGTTTCGGGAATGCCAAATAACGATGCATGTGAAAGGGCCGGACAATTGCCATTAAGTGCTACCCTAGCTGACAAACGAGCGACGCTGTACAACACCATTGCCGCCCTTCCGCACGACAGCCTGCCGAGGGCACTAGAAACTGCGAGCCAGGAGCGCTCGAGCCGCGAAGGTGTGTTTGCACAGGCGAAGACGAGGTGGGCCAGCCCAGCAGTGGGCAGAATGCATCCACGGGCTGCTTGACGATCAGTGTTGTGGATACAAGGACAATGGACACTCTAACAATCGTATCATTGAACTAAAGATGTGGTCAAAATGTTTGAGAGATGTTATAAACATGCATCACGCTTGTACATGTTTAAGACATGGTTGAAACATCTTTTAGACATCTGGAAAATCATTCGGCAGCATGCTTCCTCTTCATTGATCGACTTCCACAATCCTCTCGATCCCTCGGTCCTCCTCCCCCTCCGTCTGCGCTGGCCGCTTGTGTTTTGACCGGAAGCCTGCAGAGCTCAATGTCGTTTTGCTCGCCGATGCGCCGTGCAAGCGCCCAGCACATCTGACCTGACCTGACCTGGGGCTCTTCCATGACTCCTGGGGCCTCGCGCATGACTTTGACGAATCCCAGGCGGCCCCACGACGCCCAGAACGGTCAACAGAGGGCCTCAAGACGGTCCAACAGGTCCCCGAGACGGCTCAAGAGTGTTCCAAGACGGCCAAAGATTGCCTCGGGACGGCCCTCAAGATCCCCAAGTCGCTCCTAGACCGAAGACCGCCCCAAAGGGGGGCCAAGAGGGAAGCATCGTTGATGTCCCTTTGGTGTTTGAACGAATTTAGCGGTCTCGCTGTTCCGGGAGCGTCTGACACCATGGACCACAAGACTGCCCAAGGGGCCCCACAGCTCGCTCCAAGACGGCCCAAAACGCTCCAAAGACAGACTCAAAACGCCCCAGGAGGGCCCCGAGACATCCCAATAAGCCCCCAAGAGAGCCCCAAGAAGAGGCCAAGAAGGGGGAAGTCAAACGAGTTCCCCCCAAGACGCCCCCCAAAAGGCCCCAAGGGCGCCAGAGAGGCGCACGAAAGGCCTGCAAGAGGCCCCCAGGAGGCCTCCAGCAGGCACCCGGGAGGCATCCCAAGAGACCTCAAAAAGCATCCGAGGGGCCTCTGACCCACAACCCAACCAAGGTGCCCGGAGGCGCCAACGGCCACGTGTGACCGAAACTGTCGCACGCATTCGTCCGACCGCGCCTGGGTGTTCCCGACACGTTTGGCTCGAAACCGACTACGACTTTCAGCTCCGGTGACAAGCTCCGTCGCACCGACGTTCATGGGCACGACCTCGGGCACGTGTTCCGTCACCGACCTTCTCCGGCCACGCACCGACCGTTTTGGCTGACAGGGGCTGGGGGCCATAAGTGCTCCTTCCTCCCTATCCTCTCGCGCCCTCGGCGCGTCGAAGCCTGCTCCTCCTCCTCCTCTTCCTCCTCATCAGCATCAGCATCATCAGCATCATCATCATCATCATCATCATCATCATCATCGTCATCATCATCATCATCATCAGCATCAGCATCAGCATCAGCATCAGCATCAGCATCAGCATCATCAGCATCATCATCGCCATCTCCATCACCATAATCATCATCATCACCACCATCATCATCATCATCATCATCATCATCGTCATCAGCATCAACAGCATCAGCATCAGCATCATCATCAGCATCATCATCACCATCATCATCATCCTCATCATCATCACCATCATCATCAACAACATCAGCATCAGCATCAGCATCAGCATCATCAGTATCATCACCATCTCCATCATCATCATCATCATCAACATTATCACCATCATCATCGTCATCAGCATCATCATCATCATCGTCATCATCATCATCGTCATCATCATCATCAGCATCATCCTCCCCTATCTTCGCCGCGTCGGAGCCTGCACGATGTCCTTGTACGGCGACTGCTCGAGGGCCTGCACCTTCGTGACCGCCTCGAACCTGAGGCGACACCGGCCAGCGGGCCCGGAGGCGGAGCCTTCTGCTCCCTGCAATCTGCCGCACAGCGCTCGGTGCCGCCCGCACCACAGCAGAGGCAGCGGCCGTGGAGCCAGGCCGCACTTCACCGATTTCGATCCTCAGCGTTGTGGATTGAAGATCTGGGCTGTCCACTGCTCCCCCCGCACCTCCGTCTCGCTCCTCGTTGCATCCGCCTCGTACCATCTTTGCACCTCCAGCCCTCCTTACCTCCGTCCCTCGTACCATCCCATGGATATCGCCCCTGCCCCCCTGCTCCTCTATATATATATATAGATATGTGTGTATATATATATATATATATATACAAGTGGCACGTGTGTGCCCAGGCTCATACAACAACTGAAAGGTCTTTTGGAGCAGGAAGACACCATGACGACGGGATCGGAGATGGAGAAGGGGAAACTGGCGCGACGCCGCCAGGGCGTGCCTAAGAGAAGGGGAAGAGGCAGGAGGTGAACGCAGAATAATCTAAGATCGAGGAAGAGCCCCCCCAAAGGCTTGGGGATCGAGCAAGAGTATCGACGAGGGCAATGCCTCTCCGAGGTCAGCGTTGCGAGGATGTCTCAGGCGAAAGTGGCCTGACCACCTCAGCTCAGGGCATCTCGGAACCCAGAGTTGCGAGGACGTTTCAGGCGAAAGTGGCCTGAACACCTCAGGTCAGAGCATCTCGGAACACAGAGTTGCGAGGGTGTCGCAA
>CAUYUJ010021746.1:3297-33297 GCA_963575745.1 Prorocentrum cordatum | reverse complement strand
AGCATCTGCATCAGCAACGTCAAATCCTCGTCCTCATCCTCATCCCCATCCTCGGCATCATCAGAATCATCGTCACCACCGTCATCACCTTCATCACAATCGCCATCACCATCACCTCCATCCTCATCATCATCATATTCAGCATCAGCATCATCATCAGCAACATCACCGGCATGGTCGTCATCATCATCATCATCATCAGCAGCAGCAGCATCATCAGCATTAACACCACCAGCATCATCATCACCATCATCATCAGCATCGCCATCGACCAGGGCGGAAATGCTGCCGCAGCCTCAGGGTGCCGCAGCTGGCCGCCCTGGCCAGCCGCGTGCGGTGGCGCCCAGCGGCCGACGCGGCGCGCTTCCCTCCCCGACAGCGCCCCAGGGAAGACGAGCCTCGCGGCCCCTGCGCGACGGCGCTCTCACAACCGGGCGCGCCATCCCCGGACAACACGCAGGAGAGACCCAAAGGCAGGAGCGACCCCCTGGGCGCGCGGCCTGCCAGTCATGATCGGGGCGTGCGCTGCGGCAATGGCGGCCTGCGCCATCGGGTCGGGCCCCCCGCGCGACCGCCCTGAAAGCCAGGCATTCGAGGTCAGCCTGGCGAAGGGCCACTCTCACGTGTACGGTAGGGGCTCAACCGCAAGAGAACTCCCACAAGAAACCCATCCCTGCGACCCCACGACGTCCGTTGATTTTTGGTGCGGGGACATCGCGCCTTCCACAGCGAAACCATCGAAGCCCAAGAAACCCAGGGCACCCTGGAGGCAAGCAGGGTGATTCTTGGCATGGGTCTCCATTGCAGCCAGCTTCCCACGAGCGACGAGCGGGTCCGTGGCCATGCCCTCGCGGTCTCTGGACCCCGAGGCGCGAGCCCTCTGCTGAGCGAGCCCGCGGATGCGTCCTGAGCGGGGGAACCCCGCGCAGAGCCGCCCTGCACCACAGGAAGCCGCGGGGTCGCGCCCGAGGGGCCCGGACTGCGAGCGAGGCCGAGGCCGCGGACGCATCTCCCGCCCGCAGCCTCCTGCGGGGGGCGGGGCCGAGCAGCCAGCGGCCCGACGATCGCGGCCCTCGGGTCTGGCCGACCTCTCCCGTCGAGCCCGTCTGCCCCCCCGGGGCTCCGGAGGCAGAGCGGCCACCGCCAGGCCATGGGGGGAGATGGCCGCGCGGCTCGCTTGCCAGGCCTGGCGCAGGCGAGACCGTTCGGGCGCTCGGCCGTGCGGTCTCGCTCGGGTTCTGGTGCCCCGTCCCCCCCCCCCTTGGGTGTCTCGGGGCTTCGGGGAGTGGGCCGTCGGGGAGTGGGGCTGGTCTCGGGCCGAATCAGGCCGCTTCCAGGATATGGTGCCAAGCACGCCTAACACTGGAGTCATCATCATCAGCATCAGAATCAGCAGCAGCAGTATCATCAGCATCAGCATCATCAGCATCATCAGTATCGGCATCATCATCAACAGCAGCATCATCAGCATCATCAGCATCATAATCACCACCATCATCATCACCAACAACAACAGCAGCAACACAAACAGCAACAACACCAGCAACAACATCAGCAACAAACAAATACAAAACAAGCACTACACCAAAACAACTACATCAATATCAACAGCCTTAGTAATATCGTCGTCAGCATCAGCATCAGCATCATCATCATTAGCATCACCAATGTCAGCGTCAACGTAAACGTGAGCATCAACATCCACATCTGCAGAAGCATGTTCGTCAGCGGCAGCAGCGACACCAACACCATCACCACCACCATCACCATTAGCATCACCAGCATCACCACCATCATCGCCATTCGTCGTCATCTGAAGCATAAGCATAGTCACAACAGCCACCATCACGATGAACATCAGCATATTCATCATCATCAACAACATGACCACCTCATCATAATCATCAGCATCCTCATCACCATCAACATCAATCTCAGCATCAGCAGCACCATAAGCATCGTCATAAGAATACGCATCCCGTCTTCTTCAGCATCAGCAGCATCACCGTCGTCGACGTCGTCATCATCACACTGGGCAGTGTTTTTATTCCACGCATCCTGAGAGGGAGCTTCTTGCTATTACTAAGACGCCCCCAGACCTCCACCGTACTCCTCCTCTTCCTCTTCCTCGCCCAGGTCACCCACATACTCTGATCAGCTGATTCCTCCTCCTCCTCAACAAGATCAGTCATATACTCGGATCCTCCTATGATCCTCTCGTACTCACGTCACTCACACCCAACTCGTACTCACGTCACTCCTCTTCCTCCCTCTCGCATGACGCTCAGACTCTCTCAGACTTGGAATCACTACTACTCAGACTCAATCATACTCAGACTCACTTTCTCGCACCCAGACTCAACCACAACAAATCTTCGCTCAGAGTCGCTTGTACTCATAAGATCTCAAACTCATGTTCCGCGTTTCTTTATTTATTGTGGTAGTCCAATCCTGACAGTCTGCTCTCAGAGCAGGTGTCTCGAGCGAGGCGTTGCTTTCAGCACTCCAGATAGAGGGAGCCGCCAGGGTCTTCTCACCAGGCCCGTTCGCGCTCAGACTGCGGGGGATGTTTCGCGGGGTTTGCCCGCCTGGCTGCACACACAACATCCTCCGCTTTCAGAGCAGAGTGTGAGGGCGTCTAGAGCGAGACGCTGGTTTCAGCATTTCCTAGGGGGGGAGCCGCCAGGGTGCTCTCACGGGCACGTTCGCGCTCAGATTGCGGGGATGTCCCGCGCGGTTCGCCTGTGTGGGTGCGCAACATCCTCTGCTTTCAGAGCAGACTGTGAGGATTCCTCGAGCGAGACGATGGTTCCAGCACTGCCAAGGGGGAGCCGCCAGGGTTTTCCCTCGGGCACATCCGCGCCCAGATTGTGGGGATGCCTCGAGGGGGCTGCCTGTTTGGGTGTACAACAACTTCTGCTTTCAGAGCACCCTGTGAGGATGCCTCGAGCCAGGCGCTGGTTTCAGCACTCCAAGGGGGAGCCGCCAGGGTGTTCTCACGGGCACGTTCGCGCTCAGATTGCGGGGATGTCTCGAGGGGGTGCCGGTTTGGGTGCATAACATCCTCTGCTTTCAGAGCAGACTGTGAGGATGTCTCAAGCGAGACGATGGTTTTAGCACTTCCAAGGAGGGACCGCCAGGGTGTTCTCAGCAGCACCCTCACTTTTGCATTTGCACTTGTGCTTCCCCATCTCGCCTGACAGATGTCCAGGGGAGGAGGACGGCACTGACGTCGTCGCTGTCGTACTCATCGCTGTCGCACCATTAATATACGCGGACTCGCTCTCACACCCAGATGCTCGCAGACAGAGTCCCTCAGCGAGACGTGCCAAGAATATCAGATGCACACACAATACGGTGAGGGCATTTTAACTCTTCCAGCGGGCGCGAGCACCCGCGTGGACGTGCCACGAATTCACGGGCGCAGCCGCTGGCCCGCGCGAACGGCGCGGGGCGGCGGCAGGGCCCTCGGCGGCCGAGGAGGGGGCGCTCACCACCGCTGGCCCCGCCTCCTCGCCGCGCGCGGGGCCGCAGCGCCGTGCGCCAGCGTGCGGCCCCGCCCCCCGCGCGCCTGGGCTGCCTCGCGCCCACGGGCGCGAGCGTCCTCCGCCGACGCGAAGCCGTGCGCGCGGAGGACGCCCTCCAGGGCGGGCACGAAGAGCTCCTGCACGCCCTCGCGCGCCGCTGCCTGCACGGCCTCCGCGGTCGAGGAAGCCGAGGCGCTCGCCAACTCCGCAGCTGCGCCGCCCCCAGGCCCAGCCGCGCCAGCTGCACTGCCCGCTGCTTGCCGTGCTGCAGCAGGCCTTTGCGGGACGCCAGGGCCGACCTCGCGCCCCGCCGCCTGGAGCTCGTCCTCCTGGGGGATGGGCCCGCCGAAGTCGTCCATCTTGAGCGACCTCCGCCAGCGCTGCATCTCCTCCCAGGTCGGCTCCTTGAGCATCGCGATCGGCGGCTTCTCCTTGCCTGGCAAGCGCAGCTTGCCGAAGTCTGTCCTGGCCTGAACTCGCGACCCCTGGCTTGATCTGCGATCTCCACCACCACGCGGCTTGGCCAAGCCCCTGTGTGCGTACCTCGGCTGGTGGCAGTACATGAAGCAGCGCGTGCACACCAGGATGGCCTCGTGCGGCTTGCTCACCACATTGGTCTGCATCAGGTTGTGGCCGTGCACTACCCATGGCTCGGTTCCAGCCGTGGGAGCAGGGGACGGGCGTTCCTCCTCCAACTGAAAGCTCAGTGAGGGCACTGCGGACGACTTGGCCTCCGCTCTGCGCCGAACCTCTCTAGCAAACACCTCGCTCGCCGCCTCTGCACGTGTAGTGCCAGCCTCGCCTGCCCCCGCAGCGATGGCGGTGGCAGGGGCGGAGCAGGCCCTCTGCGCGGCTGCAGGGCGCTTGCGGACAGGCCCCGCCGCGCCGCCCGCGGCGCCTGCAACTCCACCAGTGACTGCTGCGCTGGCCGCCGCCGCGGTGATGGCTGCCGCTGTCACAGCTGCCGAGCTTCTTCCACGCTGCGCTATGGAGATATCCAGCAGGCCGTAGCCCTCATCCTCGCACGTCAGGTTCCACGGGTAGAGGTACGGCTGGAGGTTGACTTCATCCAGTGCTTCCGTAGGCCAGCAGTCTCTCATACCAGAATCTGAGATGTAGACCTCAATCTCTGCGGCAAAGCGAGCTGCATCCCGTGCCCTGGCCAGGCAGCCTTCCAGGAGCTGGATGTCGTCGACTGAGGGGGCGTGGAGGGCGGCTCCTTCCTTCGCTCGCTGGTCAGCTAGGCGGTTGCCGAACAGCTCGATAGCCGACAGCTCTCCTCTGGCCACTGCCGCTTCTGACCGATGTGCAGGAATGCGTTGAATCTTCACACCTTCGGCGGCACCCCCGACTCTGGCCCACAGGTGGGCGCGAGGCGAAGTTGGGCCCTGAGCTCTGCCGAGGTTGAGCGCCGAGTCAACTGTGCCCTGGCAGTCGATCAGCAGCTGGTAGTTGTCGATGACCTCTGTGAGCGCCACCACTGCTGCGTAGTCTTCACCCGCACGTGCCGTCTGCGATGGGCATAACCTGGGAGGGACCGCCCCCCACGCTTCGGCCAAGATGGCACCTTCCTTGGATAGCACGACGACCGACCAGCCCGCGCTGCGCAGGCGCGGAAAGTCACCGAGGAAGCAGGAGCCGTCGGTGAATACCATGGCGCCGTCCTCGACCACAACAGCTTCCTGCCAACCATGAGAGAGCCGCTCCCATTGGGGCTGCCAGCGCGGGCGATGTAGCAGCAGGGGGGGGTCCACGAACAGGCCCTGGCAGAACAGCTCGTCGAAAGGCGGGCCCATCTCGTGGACCACCCAAGCAGCACGCTTCAGGTCCGACGGCAGCCTGTCACGCCGCCAAGGTTCCCAAGGTGGGCAGACATGGTGCCTGTGGAACATCGTGCCACGCGCAGCCTGGCAGAGCTTGCAGATCGGGTCGATGTCGGAGGAGTGCCTCGCCAGACGGTCCTGAGGCCAGTGCGAGAGCGAGACCAGCCAGCGCAGGCAGCCCTTGTGGTGCCCATTCCAGGTCTCCGTCTCCTTCTTGCCGAGCAGCTCGTTGACTGGTCTCCACTGAGGCGGCAACTTCCATGGCTAAAGTGATCCAGGTCGAGCTCGAGCCTCCTCCAGCGCAGCCGCTTTCCTCGTGGCCTCCCTGGCCTTCTCCGCCAGGAACGCGGGCGAGAAATGCAGCACCTCGAACTCCCCCTTGCCCTCGTCCAGCAGCTTGGTGCCGTCGAAGGAGAGCCGCCAGCCTATCCTCTGCAGGGTGAGCGTGAGCGCCGCTATCGGCTGACGGACCGAACTCCAAGGCCGTTGCTTGCTGAGCACCTGCTGGCTCTCTTGGACGCACGCTTGGATGGCTGAGGCTGTGGCTTGGCCAGACCACACCACGTTGACGAACGCCTGAACTGCCATGCCCACTGCAACCACCAGCGGGTCCTGCCGCCAGCCGCGGGGCGCGCACTGCAGGGCGAACCTGAGGGCCGCTCCAGGCGGCAAGCGGCCAGCGCATTTCGCAGCTGCCACTCTCAGCGCCCTCATGCGCCCAGGTGGGACTCCAGCTATGGCCGAGCCCCAGAGCGCCTTGGCCGTCGGCCCAGCACGCATCACTCTAGCTTGCCGAAAGCCAGGTCCGAAGATGCGTGCCAGTCGTCCAGCTTGACGGAGTGCGTCCAGTTCTCGCTTGACCTGCGTCGCCACCATGCGGTGTCCACCAGCAGTCGCGTCACCACCGAGGTCACGATGTCCCTGAGCAAAGGCGACCTTGTCCAGCGGCCACCCCTCTTGCTTCATCAGCTCGCGCTGGAGGTCCACTGAGGAGGCCAGCACCTTCGTTTTGCCCCAGTTGATCGGGAGCCGCTTTTCCCTCAGCATCGCCACGACGCCCTGGGCGAAGCTGTTCATCTGACTAACCAGCACTCCTCTAGATCCTATTCCATTGCCCGAGATGTCGTCGATCACGTTGACAATCCGACCTATGGGGAGCTTCGCTCGACTCTTGACAAGAAGGTCCATCAGCATGAGCCTAGCCATCGTCGTCGCACAAGAGCAGCCTGCGATGACCGTGCCCCTTGCATGGATCACCTCGCTGACGGCGCTGTCAGCCGTCGCTCTCCTCGGTCCCGAGTATGCCACACAGAGCGCACGCACCAAGCCTGTGCAGAATCCATTCAGCTCGGCCGCCTTCAGAAGCAGCCCATGATCGATCCTCTCGTAGAACTTGCTAATGTCGAAGCAGACCGAGACTCCGTCGAAGCCGACCTTCCGAGCAAGGCCAAGGTACAAGTCGTGCAAGTACGCTGCCCTATCGCAGCAGGTGTCCGAGCTGCTGCCCCAAATCTCAGGAAGGCGGTGGGCTCGCTCCCACTGCAAACAGCACTGCCTGCGAATCCTGCCCCACACACGGAGCCAAAAGCACATCAAGCCGATGGGCCGGTGCCCGCCCCCAGGCTTGCCCAAGAAGACGATGAGCGTGGTGAACATCGCCGTCGGCTGCGGGTGCCTTTCCCATTGCGTCAGCACGTCAGCCATGCGCTGCGCGAACGGCCTTCCCAGCATCAACAGCAGTTTGGGGTGGAATCCATCCCATCCGAGCGCCGTGTTCTTCGCGAACGTCCTCGCCGACTCTAGCACCTCCTCCGCCGTAATCGGGGGCAGTTCCGACGTGGTAGGCCAGTCAGCAGGACTGGTCTGCTGTGCATCCCCGCTGCTCCACAGGGCCTCCCACTCCACCAGCATCTGATCCAAGGCCGCTTGGCCCACCAGTGGTACCGGAGGCGAGTCGCCGCTGCCGTCCGCGAGGATCGGCTTCGCCTCACCGTGGGACTTCTTGCTGATAGCATGAGCTCCACGGCCTCCACCAGCCAGCGACTCGTCCACGAACTCCTTCCAGCGGGCCCTGGCTGCGGACGCATCGCCCTTGACGTGCATGTCAGTGACCATGTCGATGGCCTTCATCACCTGCAGCCCGTCAAAGGAGCCGCGCCTGACCTCGTGGACTATCGTGTCCATCTTGGTGCCGTTGAACATCGAGTTGCCCAAGCCGTCGAACTGCGCTGCCAGGGATGCGATCGCCTGCTCCAGGTGCTTCATGTATAGCACATGGCTCTTGGCTGGCTCTGGAACCGATGCCGCTGCCCTGAGTTGCTTGACAGGCCTGCCGAGCGAGAGCCAGAGCCTAGTCAAAGGGCTTACCTTTCTGGAGGTCTCCGTCCGCTGGAGGTCCCTGAGGCTGATCTCTACTCGCTTAAGCCTGTCCGCTCTGCCACGGTACTTGGGGCCGTCGGTGACTCCCAACATAGCAATCAGATGGTCCTCCGCCTTGTCGAAGAACTCGCACACTGCCTCATCTGGCTTCTCGCCTGGAGTTGGGAGGGGCGCCTGCCAGACGATGTCCTGGGCTGCTTCCTCCGCCTTCAGCTGGTCCTCCTCCGAGATGTCCGTCGTCAGGTCGAATCGCTTGGGGCCTCTCAAGACCCAGACTTTGGCTTGAGCCCCCAGCTTGCTGAAGGTAAGCCGCACTGGAGCGTGGGGCTGTGTAGTCGTTGGCCGAAGCACTTCTGCGGTCGGGCTCAGCGCCGCAAGGGAGGCCGATATCACGAAGTAGTCGTAAACTCGGTCGTTTCCCGAGGTCACCGAGCAGGTAGGTAACTTGGGCGCCACGACAGCACCCCCCCACAGACCGTGGCCACCAGGAGCTCTCCAACAGCTGCGGCTCCATGTTCCAGTCCGCTGCCACGACAAACGGCTCGCATTGGGAGTTGAGGAATGCCTGCAGCACACTCAGCAGCTCAACGTCGGTGCCCGTCATCTTGGCGGAGTGCCCCAGGTACGCGCTGACCACTAACACCATCAAGTCCCCGAAAACAACCCTTCGAGCGAAAAGCCGCGAGCAGAATGGACCCCAGTCATGATCCACAGGTGCTGAACCTCGGTGTGTCGCAACAAGACAACCAACCCCCGATGACACCGACTGTACCGAGCTACCCGTTCTCCTGCATGGGCTGAAAGACGCGTTGAGGCCGTTGCGGGTGCACCAGCCGATGGCCTCGCTCTCCTTCTCCTTCCCCGTGAAGCGAGTCTCCTGGATGAGGTAGACGTCGTCCTTCGAACCCGCGTCCGAGAGGCGCTCTAGCTCCGTCTGCGCCTCCTTCCAGGTCGTGCCATTCAGCGAGATGAAGGACGCTGGGCTAGCCACAGGCGGCGCCACCAGCTTGGCCAAGCAGAGCGTCGGCATCCCCTCCAGCTGTGGCAGGACATCGCCCTTGGTGCTCTGAGGCTCGGGGATCGTCAGCAGGCCCAGGGTGTCCACCGTGACTTTGGTGTTGAGTTGGCTTCTTGTCTGCCCGTTTTGACTGACAATAGCACCTCCGACCCTCTCCTCAGGCGAGGGTCCTGATCCAGCACATGGCGACTGAGCCTGGCCCGAGCTCGAGGAGCACTCGGGGCCAGGACTTGCGCTGCGCCTCTGTGTGCGTCCAGCAGGTGGCGACTGGGGCAGACTGGTGGCGCGGGGTGGTCGCCCACCACGACCCCCTATGAAGCCAAGGGCGGTGTCCAATAGGCTCCGACCCCCCCGTGCCACCACGCCGTGCGACCTAACGCCATGCGATCTAACGCCTTCTGGGTTGCGTTCTGACACTTCTGCACCCGAAGCTGAGGAGACTCCCGTAGCTGACCAGGATGATCCAAGGCCGCCTTGCTCAGCGCTCAGGTTGGCTTGGCTGGGCGAGACTCCGCCTCCAGGCAGCTGCAGCGAGTGCGCGAACGACAGCATGATCAGCTTCGCCGTCAGGTTGTCGACGTAGTCCATTGCCTGGTCGCCATCGGGGACTGGCCGACGAAGGGGGTCAGGCTCCACTCCCCTACCAGGTCGCTGAGGCGGCACTGAGTCTCCAGGAGCTCTGTCCCCGATGAATCGACGAAACATGGCCCTGATCTGCTCCAAGTGCCTCCAGTGCCTGTGCTCAAGTTGCCACCGATCAAGAGGCTGGCCTCTGTTGAGCCTGACCACGAAGGCGATGCGGCGGGGCTCGGCCTGACACCTGCCGCTGAGGCAGAGCCCGTCCAGGATGCTGTCCCAGCCTCTGTCAGGAAACCAGTTCCTCAGCAGGCGCCTGAGCGGCTCGTTCCCGCCGTCGGCAAGCTTAGTGCCCAGGGAAGCCTTGCACCAGCGCCTCCAGTGCCCGCTGTCGGTCTCCAGCTCAGACTGCGAGTCGAACCAAGCGGCTGCCCAGTCCCTGAGGTCCGTCCTCATGTCAGTGAAGTCCTGGATGGCCTGCTGTCGAGCAGGATCTGCGACATCAGGTGAAGGCCCCATCACCACAGGCCTCCGCCCCCTGGCCACAGGCATGACACCCTCTGGCTCGGCATGCAGCTGCTTGCAGTACTGCTTGCCTATCATCGATGTGCCCTCGTCTGGACGAGCGAGGGCAGGAACCAGGAACCCCCCGACCTGAGGCCAGTCGAGGTCCACGGTCTTGTTGCTCCAGAAACGGTCAGCTGGCCGCAGAGATCCAGCTGTCTCGGCCAAGGGCGCTCGCCGATCGCACTCAGCCACCTCGTCCATTGGGTCTGCCCCCTCAGGCAGAGGCCGCCTGAGGGGGCGGCGGGCGACAGATCCTGGCCGTCCTCTGCTCGAAGTTCTGGCTGGTTGTCTCCTCCCCCTTGGGCGACTGCGTTGCTGTAGTGGGAGGCGACGGCGCCGTCGAGTCTGCGTCCCCAGCCTCTCCGTCCTTGCCTCTCGTAGCTGCATCGGCGGCGGCCGCCCCTGCTGGGCCAGGGTCCTCAGGGCCTGAGCCCTGTCGCCGCCTCTTGCCGGCCAGCCGTAGCGCCATGGCCTCCTGCTCCTCCTTGAAGAGCTTGGCCTTCTCCGCCGCCTGCCCGAACATCTGCTTGACCGCATGGGACAGCTCGCTCTTGAGACGGGCGCTACGTTCAGCCAGCTCCTTCCTGTCATTTGCATCCATCTCATATTCAGCGTCGTCGAACCCCAGGCCAGCAAACGAGAGAGAGATCTCTTCGATGGAGCCGTCCAAGATGCCAGCCACGCTACGGTGAGGGCATTGAATAAGGAACCATTGGATAAGGAATACAGGGTCTGGAAGACGGTGGAACACCAATCGTGGATTCGTCATGGATTTGACCGCCACCCTCGTCAGACAAGGAATCCTCCAGGGTCTGCAGCAGCCTCCTGGGCACATTCCTTAATCAACGCCCCCACCGTATGGGGATCTCCGCGTTGAGCAAATATGTCTGGTGACGGTCGCTACTGTAACTCATCGCTCGGAAGAGGTAGGTACAAACATGAAGTAGGAATGAGATGAAAGCAGATTGGGTGTCCGCCCGCCCCCTAAGGAGGACGGCAGAGGTGAAGCCACTCGATCGTTGAAGTAGGAAGGAGCCCAAAGCGGATTGGAGCCTGGGACTCCAAAAATACCTACTTTCGACGACCGATGGGCAGTGATGCCCCGCAAGGGTCATTGTCTGCGGGGGGGCCGGGTCAGGGCGCTCGGGCAGGGCGGGGCACGTCGGGGCAGGCGTGGCCTGCGATCGACAGAGCATGCGCGCGGGGGGGGTCCAGCCCCCTCCCGACGCACGATCGGTGCCGCTGCCCGAGGGGCGGGGCACAGTCGTGGCTGCTTAGAGGAGGAGGCGCGGGAGGACACAAAGACCCTCCCCGGAACCACACTGCCACGGGAGTGCAGAGGGAACGGGCCGCGACCACACAGGACGCAGTGGCACCCTTGCTTTGGCAGGTTCGACCTGCCAACTGGCCTCGTGTGTAACGACCGATGCGCGCCAGCGCCGGGGAAGCCAAAAGGCACCGATGCCGCTGCCCCCCTGGGACCCATCCCGGGGCCTCGTCCTGGTCAGGATCCAGGGGCACATGCAGCCGTGGCGACGAAGGCCTCCCAGGAGGCCACCAAAGGCGAAACTGTGGGAAGGGTAGCGGTACAGTGGAGGCCAGTCGACAAGGGACCCCTCCACAAGAAGCCCAACCCTGAGACCCCAGAACGTCCACTGACTTTTGGTGCGGAAGCGTCGCGCTTTCCACAGGAACACCATCGAAACCCAAGAAACCCAGGGCTCCCTGGAAACAAGCAGAGCGTTTCTTGGCATGGGCCCCCACTGTCTGGTCACGTTCTTCCTTCCCCGATCCTGGCTGCCCTCGCCCGGACATCGCGGCCGGCAAGTGGAAGCAGTGACGGCAACCTCTCTGCCCACGACAGCCCGGCCCCCGAGACGCGGCCGCCGCCTTCTCGACGATAACGACGACGACGACGACGACGACGACGACGACGACGACGACGACTCCCCTTTGCAAACTGCGCGGTTTACGCCAACCCTCCGCTTCCTCCACCCCCTTCCTGTCTGCCCACAAGAGGCCCGCAAGCGACCTCTGAGAGGCTCCAGGAGGCCCCCCCGAGAGACCTCCAGAGGTATCGCGCCCACGACCCAGGCGAGGAGGCGGAATAGGGCCGCAGGTCATCAGACAATGTGCCCTCTGCCCGTCCTCTCCCTCCTCTGCCACCCTCCCGTCTTGATCTGCCACCGTGCCGCGAAGCACGAGCTGGAGCGTCTTCGGGTCCCTGGCTCAATCCTCTGTCTGAGCCCCAGTCCTGCGCCCTCAAGATCTTTGGAAAGGCCCGAGCCAAAACTTCTCTCTGGACGCCCGAAATGGGTGCGGAAAAAATGGGCACAATGCCCACCAACAGATGTTATTGGGCATCGTACCCATTCTTTCCGTACCCATTTCGATCGTCCCGATTCTCCAATCTCCGGACTCCCGGTGCGCCCAGGGCTGTCCTCCCGCATGCTTGTTTCGGGCCCAGAAGTGCCCCAAGACGGGCCGAGTGGGCCCCAAGAGGCCTCTGAGACGGTCCAAGAGCGCCTCGAGTCGCCGAACGATCGGTCCAAGGCACGGTGGCGGGATAGACCGAAGCCACTATCTGTCCGCCGCCCCCTGTCGATTCATCGCAGGGGTGCCTGGCGTGCTGGATCCTTAGTTTTGGTTCTTTTTCCAAAAGAACTCCCCCTGAGGCTCTGGCGCGTCCCGAAGGCCACCTGGAAAAACCCCAATCCAGAAAAAATCCTCCAAGACAGCTCAAGATGGCCTCCAAGATGACCACGTTGGCCCAAGATGGCCTCCAAGATGGTCCAAGATGGCCTCCAAGTCCGCCCAAGATGGTCCAAGACGGCCCCATGACGGCCCAACAGAGTCCAAGATATCCAGTACGACCCAAGAGGCGTCCAAGAGGTCCCCCGGGAGGGTCCGAAGAGGCCAAAATCATTGATGTTATTTTAGTTGTTGAAGGATTTGGGCATTTGCTTCTTCTCGGCATTCCGACGGATCAAGACGGCCCAAGAGGCCCCAAAGATCGCCCAAAAATCGCCCGGGAGGGCTCCAAGAGGGCCTCAGGGCTGAGGCCCCCAAGACAGCCCCAAGAGGGCTCCAAGACGGCCCAAGAGACCTCCAAGACGCCCAAGATGGCCTCTAAGACGGCCCTGGAGCACCCCAAGAGGGCCCCAAGTCGGCCCAGAAAGGCCCCCCTCACGGCTTCCGACGGCGTCAGACGGGCCAGGAGCTCACCAAGGTGGCCGAAGTTGGCTCGAAGCTTGCCCAAGACGGCCCAAGAGGTCTCCAAGAGGGCCTCTAGGAAGGCCCGAATAGGCCAAAAACACTCATTATACGTGAGTGTTTGAAGGATTGTGGCATTTGCTGTTTTTTTCGGCCTTCCGACGGCCCGAGACAGCCCAAGAGCCCCCAAAGATCACCCAAAGATCTCCCAAAATGCCTCCAAGATGGCCCTAGAACGGCCCAAGAGGCCCCCAAAACGGCCCAAGGGGCTTTTAAGACGCCCAAGATGGCCTCCAAGACGGCCCTGGAGCATTCCAAGAGGGCCCCAAGTCGGCTCAGAGAGGCCCCCCAAACGGCTTCCGACGGCGTCGGACGGGCCAGGGGCCCACCAAGACGGCCGAAGATAGCACTAAGATTGCCCAAGACGGCCCAAGAGGCCTCCAAGAGGGCCTCCAGGAAGGCCCGAAAAGGCAAAAATCTGTGATTTCCCGTGAGTTTTTGACGGATTGTGGCATTTCCTTTTTTTCTGCGTTCCGACGGCTCGAGACTTCCCAAGTGCCTGCAAAGATCGCCCAAGAGGCCCAAGGCGGCCCCAAGAGGCGCCCAAGACGGCCCAAGAGGCCTCCAAGACGCTCAAGATGGACTCCACGACGGCCCAAGAGCCCTCCAAGACGTCATCCAAGAAGGCCTTCAAGGGTCAAAATGGCCTCCAGGCGGCCAAGATAACCTTCAAGATGCCCACGTGTTCCCCGAAGGCTTTCCAAACCGATTCGGGGAACACATGGTCCGATACCTTGGCAGGTCTGGCCTCAACGTTCGGCCACATAGGCGCTTCCAAAAAGGCAGGGGGCGGCAATGATTCGCCGTAGGCGTCTTCGATTACCAACTGCCCCTCATCAGTACACTTACCTGTCCTCCTCCTTCGAGATCTCCTCGCGGCGTTCGGTGCTGTTCTCCAGGTTGATGTAGAAAATCTTGCCGATGGGATGCTGCAGTGCCTCGAAGCACCAGCTCGCAAAAACGGCCCGTCTAGGGCACTTGGCGTCACCAGGCTTTCAAACATGTCACCGAGAGGAGAAGGAAATGACACGGAGGAACCAATGAAGTACTCCACCACCGTGCCTACACGGGATGGGCATGTTAGAGTGCGTCTCTGTTGCCTGGACCTCATCGCGCGCGTGGTTTGAAAACCGCCCCACCTGAAATTGCTCTCTGGCGGGTTTGTCGGCCTTCAAGACGGCCCGAGATGGTCCAAGACGACTCAAGAGGCTCCCCAAAAGGCCTCGAGACAGCCCTAGAGGCCTCCAAGACGGCCCAAGAGGGAACCTCGAAGAGAACGAGGAAACATAAACCATGAAGTTCCCGCCGGAATTTGTTTGAAGGATTTCTAGGTTCCCACCTGTCTGTGTTTGCGACCGCCCAAGAAGCCTCCAGCGTAGCTCCAAGACGGCCCAAGAGGCCCCCAGTCGGCCCAAAAGGCTCCTGAGAGACCCCCAAGAGGCCCCCCCCAAGAGAGCCCCGAGAGGCCCCCAAGAGGCCCCAAGACGCCCAAGAAGACCCCAAGAGGCACCCAAGACGCCCCCAGAGTGTCTGAAGACCGCCCGAGAGACATCCCGAGAGACTCCCCGAGCTCTCCCCGAGATTTCATCTAACAAGCCTCTGGCCTACGGAGGCTCCCCGAGCTCTCCAAATCATACCACACTCTCCCAATAAGGGCAGCTTCCCTTGGCATCGTTCCTGGATGGGCTAGTGGGGATGCGCGAAGCGCTAAGAATTCAAAGTCCTTCTTCATGCGCTGTTGCGCAGGCATGGTGGCGGGGCTTGCCACAGGCAGCTGGATAGCATGTGTGGGACGTGAGGGAGACAGGAGAGAGGTGGTTGGCAAGCTAGGTGCGCTCGCGTCATATCTGACGTCATGCCCCTCCCTCCCAGCCCTTACCATGGCGTAGATTTCCTCTCCAAATTGGCCGAAAATACAAAAATGTAGCCAACGATGAGACGAGAGTGCCATCATGGGAGAGCCGGAAGGTGGTCGGAGAAGCAAGCACAATGGGGGGGGGCAAGGGGCCATACCTCGAGAGATGTCCACACGTTGCACACAACATCGACTCGCACTACGCTGCGGCCGGACCCAGGACAGGAGAACCTCCTTCAAGAGCATGAGGCCCTCCGCCAACCAAGCAAGAAGATCAATCGAAGGTACCCGCCCCCAGGATGGACAAGAAATCCATCCGACGAACAAAAAGAACATTAGGGTACCCCTCCTCCTCCTTCTCCTCCTCCTCCTCCTCCTCTTCCCTCGTCCTCCCTCCTCCTCCTCCTCCTCCTCCTCCTCCTCCTCCTGTCCCCGAACCGACCTTGGTCTTATACCTCCGTCCGACCGGACACTGCACTGCCCGTGCATCTTTCAATCGCACTGCACCATGAACTGCGCCTGGTGCTGTCACGGTGCACCTCCTTGTGCATGGCAATGTCCCAAAACAACCGCTGTGTCACACAACACTTCAAGTTTGCTGCCTCTGCGATTGCAAAACGATGCTCGAATGGAGCCCAGGAAATGGACTTGGAAGCAATGCCAAGCGTGAGGACTTGCAATTCCACCATCTGTTCGCAATTGCGGCTAACAAGGAAGGTGGGTAACCGCATGCCGACGATGATAAAAAGACCCTCCCCCCTTAAGTCTTCTATCTGATTATCCCTGGGGCTGAATGTGGAAAAATGCCACAACAGGCGGGGAGGCCGAAATTTTTATCACCCCCAACGTTCATATCGTAGCTCTGATTTACATATCATGCATAGCACAATGAGAAGTCCTATGTTCAATTGTGTGGGAATGTCTCCTTGGTGGGTAGACTAAAAGTGTCCACACGTGTCTCGCCGAGACCTTGAATTACCAAAGCACGTCGGCGCAAATGTATGTCCCCCCTAATTCAAAGTTGACGGATGTGTGCGGTAGGCCAAAGGCCAGGGACAAAATGTGGGCACTTCAACTTTGGGCTTGCAGGGTAGGGGTGCGAAGCAAGGGCATTTCGCAGTTGTGGTTGTTATCATGTTGCATCGCCTTACTGCCATGGGTGTGGACACTTTTTGTCGGGGCACCAGCGGTAGGCCAAAGGCCAGGGAAGAAATTGGGCACTTTGGGTCTGGGGGGAAGGGGTGCGAAGCAAGGGCATTTCACAGTGGTGGTTCTTAGCATGTTGCATCGCCTTACCGCCATGGGTGTGGACACTGTTTCTCCGGGCACAGGAGATGAACGCGCATTTTCGAAAGTCGTCACATGCGCGACTATCAGCTTTTCGAGGAGGTCTCAAATGGAACGCTTAACTTTGTACAAGGCAGGCGTTCATAAAAGACACTGTCGCGAACATCCTGACACCGATATCTCCGGGGAAACTATGATCCTTCCTGGTCCCCGAACTTTATCATCTCTCAGGGATTATTCTCGCTAGCACAGGGTTAGCACAGCAAGGGCCCCACCTTGAACAAATACTAATCAAAACACCGCATAAGGCACCAAGACTGGTACCAGCAATATTTTGGGCATGTCGTTAACGGCGCACGGGTTGTAATCATCGCAAGGACAAGGCTGCATCATCCCCCAGGGAACAACGACGTCCATCACCTGCAACGCCCAGCAGGGCAGAAACCACAAAACAGGAAAGTTGTGCTGACACAGCCAGGGCGAGCCATTCTGAGAATCTTCTGAGGGCGGGTTGAAACAACGAATGGACACGACCCTGTACGGCGACCTGGTAGTGGACCCGAGAGGTTCGGATCACACGGCCTGGAGCTAGAATAAAGGTCTCCCAGATGGGATCAGAGCAGGTGGGGTCGGGTGATCGTGCCGCATCGTCGATGCATCACCGATGCATCGGCGATACACCAGCGATACATCAGCGATGCATTGTCGACATCGGTGATGCGACGCCGTCATGCAGAACAGCGGGTCCCACATCGAGCCGCCTCGACGATGCATCGGCGACGCGGCGCATCGGCGATGCGGATCGACCCTCCGACCCTATCTACTAAGACCCCATCCGAGAGACCTAAATTGAATGACTACGGAACGCAGCTGGGGGTAGGCTTGGAACGATACTGGACTGCTCAAGGCGTGTCTTTTTTTCGATGCGCACGCATAATGTAAGTATTGGTCGGGCTGTGCCGATCGAGGTAAAACCCGTCGGATTGGACAGGGCCACTGGGGCACTCCGCCTCTGGAAGAGTGACAAACAAGCTACGAGCAACCGTGCCAGCTTGTGCATGTACGTGATGAAAATTATCGAGGAGCCCAGGAGCACGCAAAGAAATAGACGCAAATCCCAGGATCCCCTATATTTTCCAAGATGTTCTGGGTTTTTGTCTCCCCCCCCCACTTCCCATATTTTCCAATATTTTCCTGGGAGTCGACGATTCACTGTGTCTGTGCATTCGTCCCCCCCTGAAACTTCTGCATGAACCGTGGGGTGCTGTGCTCGGCGCGCCGCGCCGCGCGCGGCGCCGCCGCTGGGCCCCTGCTGCTCGACGGCCTCTTCGTGGGCCGCCCCTGGAAAACTATAGACAAGCAACGACGGGCATCCTGCTGCTTTACGGCCTCCTCGTGAGCCGCAACGGCGAGCCACCGCGCCAGCTTCGTGCATGTCTGTGGTGCGAATTCTGCAGGACGATCGGGGGAGGGGAACCGCTTGTGGAATCCTCCTCCGGGGCCCCCTGTGGACCTCTCCCCATCAGCCCAGCTCGCAGGACGGCGCGCCGAGCCGCCACGCCTCGGGGCGGGAGCTGCCCCACCTGCAGGCGACGCAGTCGCTGCTGCAGAGGCCCAGCACGTGCTCGGACAGCACCCCGCCCGCGCCACCCTGACCGCACAGCTCCCGCAGGCGGGCACGCCTCTGCGCGCGGCGCCGCCGCAGGGCCTCCTGCTGCTCGACGGCATCCGAGGCCGCGCCCTGCTCGAAGTCACAAGCAGAGGCGGCGGAGTTGAGCTCGCAGTCCAAGTCCGGCGGCGCGTCAGGTTCCACGCGTCCACAGGCAGGAGCCCTGGGCGGGGACTCGGCCAGCGGCCCACGAGACGACCGCGCGTACCGCCGAGCAAGGCGCGGCGCGCACGCCGCGGAGCGACGGACCGGCGGTGCCACCGCCCTCGGGGCCCGCAGCGCGGGGCGCGGGTGCCTCGAGTGCGGGGGGGCCGTGGACGCCGTGGACGCGCACGTGGACGCGGCGTCGACCTCCTTCCATGGGCCTGTCTTCCACCAGCTCCACCACAAGTTGGAGGAGGAGGAGAAGGAGAAGGAGGAGGAGGAGGAGGGAGGACGGCGGAGGAGGAGGAGGAGGAGGAGGACGAGGACGAGGAGGAGAAAGGAGGAGCAAGAGGAGGAAGAGGAGGGGGAAAAGGAGGAGGAGGAGACGGAGGAGGAGGATCAGGAGGAGGAGGACCCCCTGCCCCTCCTACTCACGGTGGTGGCCGTGGAAGGCAAGCCCACCGTCCTTGCCGCCCGCCGGGCACGGGCAGAGCAGCGCGGGCCAGACGGGGCGCGGGCCGCCGCCCGCCTCCGCGCCGCGAAGCTCGGCGGGGCCCGCCACTTCCGGGCGGGCCGCGGGGCCGGGGGCCATGCTGCGCCGCGTCGGAGCGCCGCGTGCCGCCGCCGGGCGAGAAAAAAGAAGCGGCGGACCCAGACAGGACTGCGTCGTAACAAGATCAGGGCGGCAAGCTTTTCGTTCTGTCCGGCCTCGGGGGGCCCTCGCCGGGCCCCAGAACTGTCAAAAAACGACCCGGGATGAAAAACCGGCCCTGGGCAAAGGGTCTGGACTTCCGGGGACGCCGTCCTGAAAAAATCAGGACGTCTCATGTCTGGGGTGCAAGAGAGAGAGAGAGAGAGAGAGAGAAAGAGAGAGAGAGAGAGAGAGCTCGGGCTGAGAGTCTGGAGCCAAAATACAGCTGCGGAGGACCGCCGAAGGCGTGTCCTGGGAGCCTGTCGGAGGCTCCTGGGCGAGCCTGGAGGCGCGTGCTCGGGGCGACGTTGACCCCCTGGGTTCGAGGAACAAAAATATGTACACGGTCGGGAGCTTCTGGACAGCGTGTCGCCACGGCGGCCCCGGCGACGCGCCACGCCTTGCGAGTGATTCGCATTTCATTCCACTTCGAAGGATGGGGGGTTTCGTCCGAGTCGACGAGCTGAAGGCAGCACGCACGGTGCAG
The DNA here is from genome assembly GCA_963575745.1 of Prorocentrum cordatum. Taxonomy (NCBI): domain Eukaryota; class Dinophyceae; order Prorocentrales; family Prorocentraceae; genus Prorocentrum; species Prorocentrum cordatum. The sequence continues at coordinate 14,001 of CAUYUJ010021746.1, read as the reverse complement.
ATGCCTGCGCTCTCGGCATCTCGGATGCAGGCTGGGCGTTCTCCTCTTGACAGCGTGGGCCTGTCAGCGCGGGTCTGGGCTCCTTGTTAAGCCGTTCGTGCGCCGTGGAGGGTCCGAGCAACTCCTGTTTGGGGATGACTTGGGGCCGTTGTGGTCCCTCGTGGAGCCGCCTTGAGTCTTCTTGGGGCTGGACTGGGTCTGTCTTGCGACTGCCGCCGCGGGCCGGCTGGGATCCGTCCTGGGCCATCTTGGACCTAGGACCCACCAGTGGGTCATGGGGACTCTTGGGCTGGCCGCGGGCTGTCTTAAGGCCACAGATGGGGCGAGTACGCCTTCTGTAAACATCTATAAATATACTAGAACCATCGCGCGCGCTTCGCGCGCGCTCAAGTTCTAGCTAGGGTCATGATCATCGTCATCATTGTCATCCTCATCCCCGTCATCTTCATCGTCATCGTCAAGGTCATGGTCACTTTCACCATCACCATCACAACAATCATCATCATCACCAGTCTCATCAGCATCGTGATCACCATCGCCATCACTTGTCAGCATCATCATCCGCATCATCGCCATCTTGTTGGTCGTCGTCGTCGGCGTCGTCGTCGGCATAGTCATCGTCATCATCATCAGCGTTATCGCCGTCATAATCCCCGGTCCACTGCAGTCCCCTTCCCCTCCTCCTCTTCCCGTTCTCCCTCTTCCCATAATCCAATACTCATCCCTTTCCTCGTCGGCGTCTCCCTGAAAGGGATCCCTGTTCCTTCACATCCTCCTTCTCCTCCTCTTCCTCCTCCTCCTCCTCCGTCTTCCCCGCTGTTCGGTGTGTCCCTCCTTGTGTTCCTTCACCTATTCCTCCTCTCGAGCCCTCTTCATCCTGCGTTCTCCTTCCCTCCTCGTCCTCAGCGTCCCTCCCCGAGCCAGAGAATCAGAAAACAAGACAAGCTTACAAGAACAATGTCCCTCCTCCTCTTCCACCTCTTCGTCCTCCTGATCTTCCTCCCCCTTCTCCTCCTCTTCCTCCTCCTCCTCCTCCTGCTCATCCTGCTCCTCCTCCTCCTCCTCCTTCTCCTTGTCCTCCCCCTCTCTTCTCACAACGCACCCCGTACACGGGTGCCTACTGGAACGCGTGCCGGGAGCCTTTTTTCGAAGCATGGCGGCAGTCTCTGGAGCTATCTGGGCCTCCCTTTGGAGTCATTTGGGGCATTTGTTGGCCCGTCTGAGGGCCCATTTCGGCCGTTCCGGGTCTCCATTGGCTCGTCGTGGGGGGCTCAGCACGTCTTTGGGCCCTTCTGGGCCCGACCATGTAGGAATCCTCTGGTGGCCCCCTCGGGCTCCCTGGGGGCTCGCCGTCTGCAGCTCTTCGCGCGCCCCGCCTAGCTCCTAACCGGAAGAGGCCCGCTCTCGACCCGCCGACCAAAAGAGTGCCGCCCGAAGCTCTCTTCAGCCCATCTTGGAACCCACTTTGGGGCCCCTGGGGCCGTCTGGGGCCCGTTTGATAACCTCCTGGGCCGTCGCGACCGCTGGTAGAACTGAACAGCGAAGCTCCCAGAAGTATACGTTGTTCTAGAGGAGATGCTTGATTTTCGCCTTCGGAGGACCTTCTCAGCGGCCTCTTGGACAGTCGTGTGGGGGTCCGTTTGGGCGTTTTGTGGCCCGTCTGGGAGCCCATTTCGGCAGCCCTAAGCCCCTCTTGGCATGTCATGGGTAGCTGAGCCGTCTTGGAGCCCGTATGGAGCCCTCTCCGACCATGCAGGGATCCTCCAGTGGCTCCCTCGGACCCCCTGCGGACTCTCTCGGGCTGTTTTGGACCTCTCTTGTGCTGCTCGACGTTCTCTTGGGGCTGTCTTGGAGCCCTCTCGGGGACCTCGTGGACAGTGTGGCGCCGATTTTCGTAACGTTTGGGGCCGACGTGGCCGCAGATGGAACATAAGAAGCGAATGTCCTAGAAATGTAACTACGCTTTCCTATGGGAAATGATGATTTTTTGCACCCCCGGGAGCCTTCTCAGCGGCCACCTGGACCGTCTTCAAGGAGTCCTGGTAGGCCTTTTTGTGGACCCTCTGGGAGCCCAGTTCGGCCATTCCGGGTCCCTGTTCGCGCGTCATGGGTACCTGAACCCGTCCTGGGGCCCTCTGGGGGCCCTCTCCGACCATGTAGGGATCTTCTGGTTGCCCCCTCGGGGTTCCTGGGTACACTCTTGGGATGCGTTGGAGTTCTCCTGTGCTGCTTGAAGCTATCTTCAGGCTGTCTGGGGGCCCTTTTGGGGGCCTCTTGGACCGTCTGGGATTCATTTTGGGAGCCTCTGGGGCCGTGGCGGCCGCTGGTAGAACTGAAAAGCAAATATCCCACCGCTTGACTTTTTGCCCTTGGAGGGCCTTCTCGGCGGCCTCTTGGGCCGTCTTGAATGCCTTTTGTGGCGTTAAAAATATTATGATAACATTAATGCAACCCCAACCACAACTGTGACCAGGACTGGTCCTGGTCACGGTTCTGGTTCGGGACGATTGGAATTCATAATATTATGATAATATTAATGCAACCCCAACCACAACGTTGACCGAGACTGGTCCTGGTAACGCTTCTGGTTCGGGTCGATTGGCATTAACAATATTATAAGAATATTAATGCGACCCGAACCACAACTGTGACCAGGACTGGTCCTGGTCACGGTTCTGGTTCGGGTCGATGGGTATTAATATTATTAGAATAATACGAATGAAAACCCAACCACAATTGTGACCAGGACTGGTCCTGGTCACAGTTCACCTTCCAGACAATCTGGGGCGCTTTGGGCGCCTCTGGGGGGTCTGGGGCCCCTGCTGATCCCTCTGGAGCCCTCAAGGCCCCCGCGGCGCCCCATGCGAACCAGAGGTAGCAATTCTGGGCCTTCCCCCGGCCTACTCCGATAGGTATATGTATATATATATATGTATGTATGTATGTATGTATGTATGTATGTATGTATGTATGTATGTATGTATGTGTGCGTGTGAGTGTGAGCGTGTGTGTGTGTGTTATCCAAAGCGATGTTTGGGATGCGGAGTGGCGTCGGCCGTCAGGCCCGCTCCGTTTTCCTTGCGCCACTAGGCCACTCGGGGTTCGATTCTTGAATCGAAGGACCGCCAGCGTTTCCTTGAGCGTCCATGCGGAAGAGCGGGCTCCCCTGGGGCACGACCTCGAGCCACACGCGCCCACTGGAGAGAAAATGTGTCCTTCCGCGCTGGGACAAGATACAGCGCATTAGGGTCTGATTCAACTCCAAGGGCTAAGTCATCACCCGCGGATTCTGCCAGCACGGGCTCCCGGGCACACACACCTCTCGGAGGGAGAAGGTTCTGGTCCTCAAAGGGGTGGGTGGAAAGGGTGTGTACCCGAACCCGACAACAGACCTCCCACGGTCGGGGATCAGGCGCACAAGCAGTGCCCCAAGCACTGAACCCTAAAACTAGACGAGAACGTGTCGGGAACGCAAGTGAGGCCCCCCCACATGCCGGGCATTTCTGCTGGGGCCCCCCTTCTAACGTCCCCATGCGGTCCTGACGGCCTGGCCCACAAACTTCCCGTCGATCCCTAAAGTCGAGATGCCTGTCACGATACCACTTGCAATCTTCTGCGAAGAAATACGGAACAGGAGGGGAGCGGCCTGGCCATTCAGCACACGAAACTCATAGAAGAGGGCGGACGCGAACTCAGACACAGGCGATCCGCACCCCGCGGATGTGCACGAAGTATATCCGACGATCAGCCCAAGAACAAAGATAATCACATACAAAGTGAACTGCGGTTTCATAGAATTTCCATTCGTTTTTGAAAGGTAGATCTCAGCGTCGCATGCGTCCACGAGCGTCTCGGCTGACTCTCAGACTAGGTCGTCGCAGTAACCCCCACAGCTTCGCAATCCTCTCATCCTTCCGCTTGGGCTCCGATCTTATTTGTCCTGAAAAGCTCGCTGGTAATATGGCTGATCTTGCGATTTCCCCAGGCAGTGGCGATCGCCCCCTTGAGCGTCTCCTCCTTTCCATCCTCAAGCTCAAACAGGTACTCGAACTGCGTCGACCAGCACGCGCTCGACGTTCGCGAGGCCGCCCTGGCCCCCAGCCGGTGGGAGCGGGCGGCGCGGCAGAAACCGATCCCGAGCTGGGGGGCGGCGGCGGGCCGCTGCCCGGCCCCGCCCCCCACGGCGGCGCGTGGGCCTGGACGGCACTCTCCTGGAAGGCGCGATCGATGGGTTCGTGCACCGCCCTGGCCATGATCTCTCCCGGACGGCGCACTTCGATGTCGCCAAACTCCTGCTCCCTCTGGTCTACGAAGGCCGCGTGCGACGGGTCGTGCTTGCGCATCCAGCGCTTGCGCCGATCGAACCTCCGAGCCTCCCGGTGGCCTCGCCACTCCGACGATGAGCTCGAACGTGTCCGACGCCTCGGTCTGTCGCGATCACGGCCCCGATCTCGCCCACCTCGATTCTTGCAGCGGTCGCGGTCGCGGCCACGATCTTCACGGGGGCGACCCTTGCCGCCGAAGCTGTCGCCACGAACTGCACCTCCTTTCCCGTGAGATCACTCTTCCGCCTGTCAAGCTCGGCGGTGGCCCGAATCCAGGATCGGAGGCTTTCTCGAGCCGAACGGACAGCGGGATAGCTGGGCAGGGAGCGCAGGAGACAGCGGTGGATATACTTGGGGTACCCAAGAAAGAACAGCTCCAACACATATATATACATATATATATATATTCCTGGGCGTGCATCAGGGTGGTAGGACGGCCGAGCTGTAGGCGGCGGCGCGACACACGCGGCCAATGAGCACCCCTCGGAGCACCCCGAGCGGCGACGGCAAGGCCCCGACCCACGGAATGGCGCGCGTCCGAGCACGGTCCTGAACCACGGGCCACGAGTACAACCACGAACGGTTCACGTTCGTAGGGATAAACTGCAAGCTATACTCAGACACGCGGCACGACAAGCCAATCCAAGCAAAAGGTACACCTGGGTGTCCGTCCGACATATACACAACACTTAAGGGGCTTCGAACACCTCTTGAAGATGTAAGACCATACAGGAACAGCATAAACCAAGACTCCCAGCCAAGAGACCGTCCACACACCAACTCCAGTTAATCTTTTTTCTCCAGGATCCCAGGAAATTGAAATTCAGAAAGTGGAGGTGACACTCGCGACTCCCGAGCGAGACCCTCTTCCGAACCAAGCTTGACCGAAACCGCTGCAGCCGACACAACTCCACCTATAGTCATCCCAGCCATAAAGCCACCTCGCCCATCATAACTAGCGTCTGATTCGAAGCCATAGCTAGAGCCCTCCGGCACCGATAACGGCAAAGCCCACCAGCCACGACCACACTGCCTCGCGGCGGCCCCACGCTCGGCGATGAAACGTTTTCCTCGACGGATCAGAAGGCGGCCCCGGCCCCCATTCGCACGGTAATTACGAGCGACGTAGTCCCAGGCAGGAATGCTAGAACTGGCGTTCCAGCTTTCAAAAGCTTGGTCGATGTCCACAGTCACAATGTGGAGCCCTGGGCCCATGGAACGCTGGCAGCACGCGCACGCGCTTGGATCCGCAGGCAACTCCAGCGACAATGAAGATCCTGGAAGATGCTTCCTCGCAAAGTTAATGTCGAAAATCTCGCGCGAAACTCCAGACTCGCTGACAACCGAACGGCCCCCCTCGCAGCGGTCTTCCAGCCCGACGCGTAGGGGGGGCCCTGACGTATCCAAAATGCGGCGCCATTGTGAATGCCCCTCCTTCTTGCAATTTAGCTCCCCCTCGTCCGAGTAGCACCTGCTTTTTTAACCAGAGGAAACAACGGCTGTTTGTGTTTGCAATTGTTTGTTTGCTTATATATATATATATATATATATATATATATAATCTTCCTTCCAGGGCGGCCAGGTCGCCTCCGCAGAAACGACGGGAGGCCCGACTGGGCCCGCGCATATCCCCAGATCTCCACCTGCGCGCATGCGAGGCTTCCCCGAATACTCCAGAGCGGGTCGTCCAGGAATCCATCGAGCAACGTCCAATTCAGATCCATCCCATTCATAATCCCATCCTTGGATGGGCCCAGATCGCCCCCAACACGGAACGCGCAAGGAGATAGGGGCCCTTTCATACGGGTTCCCCACCAGGACCAGTCCGAGGGCAGCGGCTGGGCACATGCTGGGTTGTCCCGGGCACAACATTCGGACCAAACTTGCTCCCCCCGACGGAGGAGCACGCGAAAAGGAAGCCGAACCTGACGGGGCCACTCGGGCCAGCGCGCACTGCACTGTCGCCAAAGCGCGGCGGGCGCGCGCCAGACGGGCAAACGCCAGGGAGCAACAACTGCCCGAAGAGATCGGGTCTGACAGGCTCTGCCGATGGTCTCAGCATGGCGAACCGCCAGTCGAACCAGAACTCACGGACGCCCTTCTTCGAGTTGACTCTGCCAACCCACCGATCGGCTCGCCCCTGGCGCACGCGAAGCCGATGACGGAGCCAATCTCGAATGCTACTGTTCCTGATCGACTTCAAAATGGCTGAAAAAACCGCCGAAGGCGTGGAATAGCATCTGGAAGTTACGCGGGCAAGACGAGCGATGGAACACTGAAAGGTGCGAGGCGGCGCAGTCGTAGCAAGTATTCAGTGACCATCAGAGCTGCCATGCGGCGCGCACCGCCTGGAATGAACTCATTGATTAACTCCCCTGCGCGATGCAAGAGACCTGCAATCGCGTCCGCGCTCCAGGATGGCGGGAAGGTAACGCGCGGCTTGCACGACGCACAGTAGGCGACAAACAACTTGAACAGGCCTTCCTCGAAGATACCGACTGGCCCACGCTGGCCCGACTCCACCAGCCGTGGGCGCTTGATGCCCCAATACAGGTCGGTGAACGCGCCTCGGAGATGCCCAGGATGCTGTAGTACCTGCCCCCGACGAAGCCGTCATTTGTCCAACTGCCCTTCTGCATCCTGGAAGACTGGGGAGACCCATATGGACGGGGCCTGCTTGGGGCCCCGAAGCCGAGGGGGAGGTCGCCGCCGAACTGCTGCACGGCGCGGCACCAGCAACTTCCCCGGCCTCGCCCCCTTGCGCAGGTAACCTTGGTCACGATTGCTGCACTCTGGACTCGCAGACTTGATGAGAAGAGACTCCGAACCAAAAGCCTGCGATTCTGATGGTAGCACAGCAACTGGAAGCATACATAATGCGCACAAAGACTTCCTCAAAATATGATATACTGGCCAACTTCCATCAGCCTGATCATGGTCCATGATAGCACGAAGATGCTCTCGAAGTCGCGCAGCAAAACCTGGCGTGGTACACGTGCGCGCCAGGTTCGCCTTGCCAACGTAAGCGCCTGCTGAACTCCAGAGAACACGCACTGGTGACTCCAAAGACGATGAGCACGGTTCCAGACAACTCTGACACCATTGCAACCACTGGAAATCGAAACTGCCAATCGCAATTCTCGCATACGGAGGTACAAGTTTGAAAATTCGTGCAGACCACCTGGGAAACTTCGGCTTCTGCAGCGCTTGAAGTAGACGAATGACCCCCAGGACCATGAAGATATGTGTAAGGATGACAATCATGGGGGTGCCGGTTATGCCAGACTTGCCCTGAGGGAACGCCTTCAGCAACACTCGATGTAGCAACAGCTGCAAGGCAGGAAGCCCCTGACGCGGAACCATGAACCGTATCCAACCCCGTACCGGTGCCATCTCTCTGGCCGTCGGGGCTTGTACACATGCTATGAACGGTTGGATCTCTTGCACTGCTCAAGAGAAGTGCGTGGTCGGACAAGGCCATCGGGCGGTACCGTCAGAAATCACGGTGGACACGATGGGCATGAAGTAGTGGTGGCAGATGGCGTCTGTCCTCGCGGAAGGCGCGGTGGCATATGGAGCAAAACGAATATGAACATGGACTGGGTGAATCGTGCGTCACCGTAGCTGGAAGGCCGACTTGGCGCACGTGCTTTCTGTTCTCCAAGGCGATGTTTGGGGTGCGGAGTGGCGTCGGCCGTCAGGCCCTCTCAGTTTTCCTTGCACCACTAATTAGGCAACTCGGGGCTCGATCCTTGAATCGAAGGACCGCCAGCGCTTCCTTGAGCGTCCATGAGGAAGAGCGGGCTCCCCTGGGGCACGACCTCGAGCCACACGCGCCCACGGAGAGAAACTGTGTGTGTGTGTCTGTGTGTGTGTGCGTGTGTGAGTGTGTAGTGTGTAGTGTGTAGCGTGTAGTGCGTAGTGTGTAGTGTGTAGTGTGTAGTGTGTAGTGTGTAGTGTGTAGTGTGTAGTGTGTAGTGTGTAGTGTGCAGTGCGCAGTGTGCAGTGTGCAGTGTGTAGTGTGTAGTGTGTAGTGTGTCGTGTGACGTGTGTAGTGTGTAGTGTGTAGTGTGTAGTGTGTAGTGTGTAGTGGGTAGTGTGTAGTGTGTAGTGTGTAGTGTGTAGTGTGTAGTGTGTAAGTGTGTAGGTGTGTAGGTGTGTAGTGTGTAGTGTGTAGTGTGTAGTGTGTAGTGTGTAGTGTAGTGTGTATGTTTAGTGTAGTAGCGTTGTAGTGGTTTGTATGGTGTAGTGTGTAGTGTGGTAGTGTGTAGTGTGTAGTGTGTAAGGGTGTAGGTGTGTGTGTGCGTCGTGTGTCGTGTGTCGTGTGTCGTGTGTGTGTGTGTCGTGTGTGTGTGTGTTTGTGTTTGTGTGTGTCGTGTGTCGTGTGTCGTGTGTCGTGTGTCGTGTGTCGTGTGTCGTGTGTCGTGTGTCGTGTGTCGTGTGTGTGTGTCGTGTGTGTGTGTGTTTGTGTTTGTGTGTGTCGTGTGTCGTGTGTCGTGTGTCGTGTGTCGTGTGTCGTGTGTCGTGTGTCGTGTGTAGTGTGTAGTGTGTAGTGTGTAGTGTGTAGTGTGTAGTGTGTAGTGTGTAGTGTGTAGTGTGTAGAGTGTAGTGTGTAGTGTGTAGTGTGTAGTGTGTAGTGTGTAGTGTGTAGTGTGTAGTGTGTAGTGTGTGTAGTGTGTAGTGGTAGTGTGTGTGTGTGTGCGTGCGTGCGTGCGTGTGTGTGGGTGTCTGTGTCTGCGCCTGTGCCTGTGCCTGTGTCTGTGCCTGTGTCTGTGTCTGTGTGACTGTGTCTGTGTCTGTGTCTGTGTCTGTGTCTGGGTCTGTGCCTGTGCCTGTGCCTGTGCCTGTGTCTGTGCCTGTGTCCGTGTCTGTGTCTGTGTCTGTGTGTCTGTGTGTCTGTGTGTCTGTGCCTGTTACTGTGTTTGTGTCGGTGCCTGTGTCTGTGTCTGTGCCTGTGTCCGTGTCTGTGTCTGTGTGTCTGTGTGTCTGTGTGTCTGTGTGTCTGTGTCTGTGCCTGTGCCTGTGCTTGTGCCTGTGCCTGTGCCTGTGCCAGTGCCTGTGCCCGTGTCTGTGCCTGTGTGCCTGTACCTGTGTACCTGTGTACCTGTGGTGTCTGTGTCTGTCTCTGTCTGTGTCTGTGTCTGTGCCTGTGTCTATGTCTGTGTTTGTGTCTGCGTGTCCGTGGCCGTGGCAGTGTCCGTGTCCGTGTCCGTGCCCGTGCCCGTGCTCGTGCCCGTGCTCGTGCGTGCGCTTGTGCCAGTGCGTGTGCGTGTGCGTGTGTGCGTGTGTGCGTGTGTGCGTGTATGCGTGTGTGCGTGTGTGCGCGCGTGTGTGTGTGTGCGTGTGTGCGTGTGTGCGTGTGTGAGCGTGTGTGAGCGTGTGTGCGTGTGTGCGTGTGTGCGTGTGTGCGCGTGTGCGTGTGTGCGTGTGTGCGGGTGGGCGTGTGTGCGTGTGTGCATGTGTGCGTGTGTGCATGTGTCTGTGCGCGTGTGCGCGTGTGTGCGTGTGTGCGTGTGCTCTGTTGTTGACGTGTGTGCGTGTGTGCGTGTGTGCGTGTGTGCGTGTGCGTGTGTGGGTGTGTGCGTGTGTGCGTGTGGCGTGTGTGCGTGTGTCTGTGCGCGTGTGCGCTGTGTGCGCGTGTGTGCGTGTGTGCGTGTGTGCGTGTGTGGCGTGTGTGCGTGGGTGCGTGGGTGCGTGTGTGGGGTGGTGTGCGTGTTGTGTGCCGTCGTGTGCGTGTGTGCGTGTGTGCGTGTGTGGCGTGTGTGCGTGTGTGGGTGTGTGCGTGTGTGGGTGTGCGTGTGTGGCGGTGTGTGGGTGTGTGGGTGTGTGGGTGTGGGTGTGTGTGGGTGTGTGCGTGTGTGGGTGTGTGGGTGTGTGGGTGTGTGGGTGTGTGGGTGTGTGGGTGTATGGGTGTGTGAGTGTGGGTGTGTGCGTGTGTGGGTGTGCGGGTGTGCAGGTGTGTGGGTGTGTGGGTGTGTGGGTGTGGGTGTGTGCGTGTGGGTGTGCGTGTGCGTCTGCGGCTGCGTCTGCGTCTGCATCTGCGTCTGCGTCTCTGTCTGTGTCTGCGTCTGCGTCTGCGCCTGCGTCTGAGTCTGCGTCTGCGTCTGCGTCTGCGTCTGCGTCTGCGTCTGCGGCTGCGGCTGCGGCTGCGGCTGCGGCTGCGGTCACGTCTGCGTGGAGGGGGGGGGGCTATTGGGGTCCACAAGACCACCATCACCCCCAGTCAGGACCTCCTGGATCACCAGGTCGGAAGTGGGGGTCCAGGCTGGGAGGGGGGGGGGGGTTGTGCTGTCCTCACATGTCTGGCGGCCGTCCGCCATTCGACTCGACGGACATGTTCGGATCCTTGAGGCTCACGCCGAACCGCCGACCCTAGAAC
>CAUYUJ010021745.1:105000-134231 GCA_963575745.1 Prorocentrum cordatum | reverse complement strand
TTTCCCCTGCTTCCTTCGGCCATGGGGCGATTTCTCGAGCCAGCCAACCCAGAGATCCAACGTACTGACAAAAATCGAGACGGAGGTTTTTCGCCTTTTTCGGCCTCTAGGGGCCCTCGCCGGGCCCCGGACCGTCAAACAAGATGAAACACCAGCCCTGGGAAACAAGTCGGGACTGCCCGGGACCCCATATCGAAGAAATCACGACATCGGATCTTTGGGAGCAAAAACGTGCATGTCTTCGCTGGCGCCCTTGTGCGCCTCACTCCTGGCCATCCCCCGCACAAGGCCGCAGAGGACCGCCGAGGTGGCCGAGGGGTAACAAGTGGGGCCCATGGTCGAAGGACGTATAGGCGTGCGCCTGCTTCCCAGACTTGCGATGTTCTGATTTGTTTCAAGACGCGGCTCCCGTCCTGCTCGTCCTCCGCTTCCTCCTCCTCCTCCTCCTCCGCTTCCTCCTCCTCCTCCTCCTCCTCCTCCCGACGTCTTGATTTGTTTCAAGACGCGGCCCCCGGGAAGTCCCCAGACATGATCGCGTCGTCAGAGGTTTTGGGTCATTTTCGGCCCTCGCCAGGCTTCTGGACCGTCAGAAAAGAACTCAGGATGAACTCTGGTCCCTGGGAAAGGGGTCAGGACTTCCAGGGACCGCGAATTGAAATGATCAGGACGTCGCATGCCTGGGACCCTTCCCCCTGGGCCAGCTTCTCCTTCTGAGCCGTTTCTTGACGGCTCTGGGGCCCGGCGGGGGCCCCGAGAGGCCGAAGATGGCCCCCCACTCCCCCTGTCCGATCTTTCCTTGCTGGACGACGCGAGCACGTCTGGCTTCGGCTAGTCTCCCCCCCCCCTCCCCGAGGCGGAAGTTCCGCGTCTCCAGCGCGTGGGTGAACGTGAAAGCGAAAGTCGGCCGCCCTGCCGCCCCGGTCTGGAGCGCGAGGCCCAGCAGGCGCCCCCCCGGCGCGACGCCTGCGGCCGGTCGCCGAATATCTGCCGAATAGCTGCGGGCGTCGGAGGGATACATATACATATAAATAAAATCAAAAATATATATATATATATATATATATTAAATATATAACAACACAAACAAACAAAACAAATAAAGTCCCCCCCCCCCGGGCCCCGGGTCCCACACCTCTCCGTGACATATCGGGAACGCTCCCGGCCTTTCCGGGGAGCCTCCACAGCGCCAGGAGGGCCCAATACGCCTCCCAGGAGCCCCCAGAATGCGAAAGGATGGTCCAGCTCCCAAGCAGCCCACGTCAGCCTTCCGACGGCTCTCCACGCTCCCAGGTGGCCTCCAAGAGACCCCAAGAGCGGTCCGAGAGGCGTCCCGGGACGGCCCGAAGAGGCCAAAATCGTCGATGTTCGTTATTTGTTTTTAAGTGTTTTTGGCTTCTCGCGTTTTCGAGCTTCCAATGGTCCAAGAGCGCCGAAGAGGCTCCCAACACCGCCCCGAGACCACCCAAGAGACCCTCAGGGCGGTCCCAAGACGGGCCAAGGCTCCAAGATTGCCGAACAGGCGCCCAGGACAGCCAGAGACCACCCCAGAGCAGGCCCAAGATGGGCCCAAGAGCGGGAGCAGGAGGCTTCCAGAGACCTCTCAGAGGCCTCCGGGACCCCCCAGAGGCCCCCAACACACACCCGATCCCTGAGAGGCCCCGAAAAGACCCCGATGAGGCTCCAAGAACAGCGCAAGAGAGCTGCGAGAGCCGTCCCGAGAGAGCCCAAAGAGGGTAAAATGGTTGATTTTCAATGGTTTTTGTGATACGCCTTCTCACGCTTTTCCAACCCTCGAAGATCGAGGATTTTGAACAGAAATAAACAGGGGATTCCCAGAATTCCCTTTTTTAACAAAGTGGGACTCCTACTCGGAGATCCCACACATCCCCTGCCATCTGGTCCGTACTGCGCCTCCCGGCTTCCCGGGGGGCCCCCAAGACGCCCAAGGACAGCCCAAGACGACCCCAAGGAGCCCCAAGAATGTACGTAAAGAAAGGCCCAACACGCTCCCGCGCAGCCCGAGACACCCTTCCGACATCTCTCCATGCCTCCAGGAGGCCTCCAGAGACTCCATGTTCCGGAAGATTCCACACCCCTGCGGGCCCGGATAACAGAACCCGCGTGGCACAAACAAAAACAGCGCCGAATAGCGTCGAGGAACTGGAAAACATCGAAATCCCACTTTTTGTTTTTCAAGCTTGCCCACCCCGTCTACTCTTGCGCAAAAGACCACAGTTCAGACTCCCCTCACCTCCCCAAACAAGAACCCAGGAAGCCATTGAGGGCCCACAATCGTTGAATACCTAAAGGAAATTAATGATTTCTGCGTTTCCGCACTTCCCCTTCTATACGATTCCGAGGCTTGCGCAGGGCCTCCAAGGGAGCCCCTGGACGCAAGAAGCGACCAACATGAGATTACATGAGTTAGCCTATCAAGCCTAGCTAGAACTTGAGCGCGCGCGAAACGCACGCGATTGTTCTAGTATATGCGTAGATACACACAAACGCATGCATATTCGTGTGTATTTAGGTGTGTACTTGTGTATACAGATGTATGTATGTATGTAGGTAGGTAGGTAGGTAGGTAGGTAGGTAGGTATGTATGCATGTATACGTATATGCATATGCATATATATAGTCGTGTATATATATATACATATACATATATATATACACTTCTGTGAACATGCACACTCAGGACTTTTGCAACGCGTGTCGAGCAGCACAGGCCCTTGTAGATAGGTTCAGGGCCTTCTTCTAAGCGTTGCACGTGTAGTTATTTGTGCGTGTATAGCTGCCCTTCTGGAGTCGCCTATGTGTGCCGTGTCCTCTCGCGTCGCTCGCGTCGGATCTGCGTGGCCTGGCCCGTCGGGGTGCTGCTCTGAGCTTTGCCCCGTGGGGGGTGCTCGGGATCCTCGTCCGCGCGTGGCTCGAGGTCAGGATCCTTGAGAGGTGCTGCGCTTGACCCGCTGGTGGTGCCAGCGCGGGTGGATTGGCCCTGTGGAGGGCCCCACCCACTCTCACACGGATTGCGACTTCCAGGTGCGGCCGCACCACCCTGCTTTGTTGTTGTTGCCGCCGCCTCTCGGTCGGTCGTCGTGGTGGAGCGTCTTGGTTACGAACGATATATACACTTCGGTGATTGTGCGTATGTTTGTGTGTACGCATGTATGTATGTATGTATGCATGCATGCATGCATGCATGTATGTATGTATGTATGTATGTATGTATGTATGTATGTATGTGTATATGTACATACATAGATCTTGTTTGTCATGTATATTTATATACATATATGTATCTATATATGTGTGTTCCAGGGCCCGCGCCGCATCGCCAATGCATCGCCGATGCGGCCTGATGTGGAGCCAGATGGCCCGCGGTTTCCCGCGACCCATCCCATCTGAGGTGGCGGGGCCTGCGGGCCGGGAGCCCTGGAACATGTACGCCCCGTTGTTGAAAGTAGGTATTTTGGGATTCCCTGATCCCATTTCATTTCAATCGCTTTCCCACTTCGAGAATCGATATGTTGCTGTCGTTGTGATTAGTCGTTCGGTGGGCCTGAACCCAATCTACTTGTTCCGCCTCCCTACTCAACGGTTGTGCCTACTTTTTCCGATCGGCGTGTGTACCACGTCGTTTGGATGGCCACGGAGCCAATGGGCTCGGCGAAGGCATCGGGTGCATGGGCGCTCCAGCTGGGCGCGTTGGCTCTGCGCCGCCTGCTCGCACTGCTCGGCCTCGACGCCGCGCGCGGGGCTGCGATGGCCAAAAGGTATGGACGCTCCAGCGTCCCAAAGGTTGGGCATCGGGGGCGTCTGTCAGCCGAGCTCCCTCGCCGACCAAGCGATGCACACTGAGCCCCTCCCAGGGCGAGGAGGGCGGCCGTGGCTCTGGCGTGGCAGGATCTCCTCGAGGCGCTGGTTCGGACATCGGCGACGGTCGCAGCACCCTGAGATCCGAGCGCCGCAGCGTTTTCACACCAGGCGTTTTGGCTTGGTTTCGGGCCCCGGGACCATCGCATATCTATCCTGGTCGAGAGACGCAGCAGGAAGATAGGGTCCGGGTTGAAGAGTCTCCAGCCCACGTCAGCCTTGGCCATCACAGGGACACCTTCGAGCAACAACAAAAATGCCGACACTAGTGGGTGCTCACGTGTCGGACCCTGGGAAGCGTCACGCGTTCGACATTTCGCCAGCGTGTCGGGCAGACACTGTCACGATCACTTTTCTGGGTGCTCGGAAAGCATTTCTTTGAGATGGTCCTTCAGCGCGATGGGAACAACAGAAGTCTAGGGCTCTGGTCGTGACTGTTTGCGATGTTGCATCCGTTTTCTGGCGGCGAGCGAGGGGGTGACGTGAGAGGGAAGAGGCCTTCTCAACAGGTTCGGCCCCCCCCCCAGCTTTCTGATATATTTCCGACGCCTTCCCCGAAGACGGACAATTTTTTGAAGGCGCGACGGCTTCTGAGAAGTCCCGCCGCTTTCTGAGGAGGCCTCTTCCTTCTCACTTCCCCCCTTACTCGCCGCTGGGCTCTGGTCGGGACTGTTTGTGATATTGCATCTATTCTGCAACGTCGGATATCGGGGCAGGCTGCCGGGGTTTTGTCAGGACCGCTGCTCGAGGGGCCCAGGGCCCAAGGATACGGAAGGACCCTGTTGAGCGACGCGAGAGAGACGGGGCCGCTTGCCTGGACATTCGCGCGTAAGCTGCCCGCGTACGGTCGCGCGTAAAGCCCTCGTTTCCAATGTAGCGTTCACATGCCTGTGACAGGGCTCCGGCCCGCCCGCGCCGCCCCTAAGGGGCCTGCCGGCCCGCCGGCCGGCGGACTCGCGCGTCTGCGTCTGCGTCCTCCCTCCTCCTTATCCTCCTCCTCCTCCTCCTCCTCCTCCTCCTCCTCCTCCTCCTCCTCCTCCTCCTCCTCCCCACCCTCCTCTTTCGTCAACGGCTGCACACGCGAGTCCGGCTGCCCGCCCCGCTCTCGCTTGGCCCAGTGCCCCAGGATGACCTTTCCACAGCGCTCTCCCTGCGCCTGCCCTTTACGGCCCTCTGGGGCCAGCGCTCCCTTAGTCGGCTCTGGCGCCAGCTCCCTGTCCTGAGCCACTCATCCGGAGTCCACCCGAGGGCCCGCCGGCAAGTCTGCGTCTGCTGTCAGGGGCAGATTCTCAGCCCTACCCTGCACGTCCAGGGCAGCTGCAGCACTGTAGCACCACAGTCGCGGCGAGAGCGGCGTTCTGGACAGCGCGCGGGACCCTGCCTCCGCCGTCCAGGGAAGCAGCGGTCCGCGATATCCTTTCGGCTCGCCCTCGCCAGAGACATTGACCTTGCGGTGTCGGAGTTCTGGGGCCCAGCGACGGAATAAAAGCTCGCATCCCTTTCTCCGCTCGGCACGTCCTCCGTCCTCGTTGCCTGCGCCCCTCCTCCTGTCCCTCCCCCCAAAGCTGGAGGGTCGGGCTGTGTCAGACTGGGCGCGCTGAGGCATCGGTGGAGGGCCCCCCCCCCCCCCCCCCCCCTGGGAATGGCTCTCCTTCCTTCCGACGCTGCGCCACGCATCTGCGCCCTGCATTGGCAGGGCCTCGGTTGGAAGGTCACGCAAGAGCTCCACTCGCAGAGGCCCTCCTGCTCTCCTTCGACTGACCCATTCCCTCTGCAACGGCTGGGTTTCTCTCCGACCGCCCTCTTCTGCATTCGGGTCGGTGCTGGGGATAGCGGGTTCTAAAGACCAGCTCCTCTTTTCCCTCCTAAAGACCAGCTCCACTTTTCCCTCCCCCTTTCAGAAAGCGGAGGCGGACTCAACCTCGGTCGTCGTGGGATCTCGCACGACGGCCCCCCCGGACCTCTGGCGCCCCCCACGAAAAGGCCGCCACGCATGAGGCCACCGACCCCCCAGTCCAGTCCTCCTCTTCCTCCTCCTCCCCCTCCTCCCTCCCCCTTGCTCCTCCCTCCTCCTCCTCCTCCTCCTCTCCTCCTCCTCCAGATCCCTTCCCCTCCCTCCTTCCCCTTTTCCCTCCTCCGTCCCCCTCCTCCTCCTCCTTTTCCTCCTCCTCCCTCCTCCTCCTCCTCCTCCCTCCTCCTCCTCCTCGTCCTCCTCCTCCTCCTCCTCCTCGTCCTCGCCCTCGCCTCGTCCTCGTCCTCCTCCCTCTTCCTCCTCCTTTTCCTGCTCGTCCTTCTCGCTCCTCCTCCTCCTCCTCCTCCTCCTCCTCCTCCTCCTCCTTCCTCCCCCTCCTCCTTTTCCTCCTCTTCGTCCTCTTGCTTCTCCTCCGCCTCCTCCTCTTTCCCTCAGGGCTGGTTTTTCGGTCGAGTCGTTTCAGGACGGTCCCGTGCGCCGTTGATCGGGACGATCTAAATCGGTACGGAAAGAGTGGATACAAAGACCGACAGCAGTTCGTGTTCATTGTGATCTGGACTCGCTGTCGGTACCGCCGCGGACTTTGTCCACTTGCGACAGAAAGCCGCCTGCCCAACAGCGGCCGCTTGGGACATCATTCGTTGTTGGGGATTGTGCCTGTTAGTTCCGTACCCATATCGGGCGTCCACAGTTGAGCGCCCGCGCGTCGGGCATTCATTAATGGGGGGGGCGATACATCTTTGGGGTAGGACTGTGCAACTTCTGTGTCCCTACTTGGCCGCAGTGTTTTCCTTTGGGGAACAGACGGTGCACCTTTCCTCGTATTGTAAGGATGAGCAGTATCGTTCCCTCTTCGGTCATCTCATGTCCATCCTCGAATCACTTTCGATGGCCAGCCCCGCTCGAACAGCTTCGGCATGGGCGTCGAAAGCCCTCGGCATGGGCGCCCAAGGCCGTTGCATCCTCACTGCGCATCATTACTCCATGGGTTTACTGCATCGCCACCCCCATCCATTGACGAGCGAAACAATGCAACATCGTAGAAATCACACACGGAGCCCTCGACCCCACCTTCTGCGTTATTTTCCCAGCGGGCTCGACGTGTGTGGGTTCCAGGCCCCATACAGGAAAAAGCGAACACGCCCGGCCCGAACATAATCGAGTCGCCAGGATCTCCGGGACCTGCGTCGGCAACAGCCCCAAGCCCGCCGGTCCAGGGGGCTCTGGGCCTCGGCGCGTCCTGGCTCGCCGGGACCTCGCCGCCCCCCCGCGCCCCGGGAGGCCAGACGGGGCCCTGCCGGCGGCGCTGCTCGGAGGCGTGGCCCGGCCGCCCCCTACCCCTGGCCGGCTCCCGCCTGGCCTGGCGAACGGGCGCGCTCGAGGAGCGTGGAACCATCTGGACGGTAGCCTGAGATCCTGGCGTCCCATTTTGTTCGGTCCCGGCGTTTTCGCCTTTCTTCAAGCCCTGAGACCCTCACAGATCGATCCGGGCCGAACAATGATGCAGAAAGATGGGGTCCAGGGTTCCGGTCGTGATTTCTCACGATGTTGCAATTTGTTCGCCTCGTCGGATCTCAGGGGAAGTGCTTCGCCGTTTGCGGTCTCCAGGGCCCTCGCTGGGCCCCATGGCCGTCGAGGCACGACTCGGGATGGCACGATTCGACACGACTCGGGGCTTCGGCGGTCGCGCGTGGAAACAATTATCAGGACGTCGCATGTCTAGGCGAGAAGCCCTCTCGGAGGTCTCCGAGCGCTTCTCAGAGGGCCCCCGCACTTCCCCCGCCTTTTAAGAGGGTCGGCTGGATTCTTCGGAGAAGGCCAACGCAGGCACGCCCCCCCCCTTCACGCGTGCAAGGCGGGAGAGCGCGTCACCAACCACCAAACCACCCGAGCCCAAGCCGAAAGCGCCAATTCGCCCTCCATTCCCAGGGGGGGGGCGTCGGGGAACATGGAACAACATGTGTTGAATCCGTACCCCCCAATCACAAAATTTGGGATCGGGTTCGGTTGGGGCTCGTGGGAGAGGAGGAGGAGGACGAGGAGGAGGAGGACGAGGAGGGGGACGATGACGAGAACGAGGAGGACGAGGAGGACGAGGAGGACGAGGAGGGCGAGAGAGGACGCCGGGGGGCGCCTCGGCTGCGCCGACACAAATGAGGGGGCCAGCGCCCGCCCGCTTGGCATTCGACGGCGCGGGGAGGAGGCGTTGCCCCGCAAGGACTGCCAGCCCCTTTCCTGATCAACGTTGCCCCTAAGCAACGTTGCCCCCTGAGCCCTGATCGACGTTTACTGGGGGGGGCGGCCAGCCCCTCTCCTGATCAACGTTGTCCAGAACCAGCGATACCCTCTAATCTTTGATCAACGCTGCCTCGGGGGGTTTGCCAGTTCCCCCTAATCAACGTTGCCCCTAAGCAACGTTGCCCCCTGAGCCCTGATCGACGTTTACTGGGGGGGCGGGGGGGCAGCCCCTTTCCTAATCAACGCTGCCCCGAACCAGCGATACCCTCTAATCTTTGATCAGCGCTGACTAGGGGGGCTGCCAGTACCCCTGCTAAGCGTTGCCCCTAAGCAACGTTGCCCCTAAGCCCTGATCGACGTTTACTAGGGTGGGGTGGCCAGCCCCTTCCCTGACCAACGCTGCCCCGAACCAACGATGCCCTCTAATCTTCGATCAATGCTGACCAGGGGGACTGCCAGTCCCCCTCGGTGAACGTTGCCGCTAAGCAACGTTGCCCCCTTAACCCTGATCAGCGTTGACGTGGGGGGACTGCACCTAACCAGCGATGCCTTCTAATATTGGATCAACGTGGACTAAGTGTGGATTACCAGTCCCCCTTTGTTCAAAGTTGCCCCTAAGCAACGTTGCCTCCGAATTTCTTTTCAGCGCTGACAAGGGGAAGCGTGCCAGTTGCCCCCTCATCACTGATCAGCGTTGACTAGGGGGGCGGGCGGCAAGTCCCTCGATGGTCATTGTTGCCCCTAACCAACATTGCCTCCTAATCCCTAATCCCTGATCCGCTCTGATCAGCGTTGAATCCCAGTCCCCCCCTGATCAACGTTGCTCCGAACCAACGAGGCCCCACAACCCTGATGAACGTTGCCCCTAATCAGCGTTGCCCCCTATCCCCTGAGTAGCGTTGACTAGGGGGGGGACTGCCAGCCCCCCTGGATCGACGTTTCCCTTTATCAGCGTCGCCCCCGGATCTTTGATCAATATTGCCCCTAACCAACGTTTCTCCTCGTCCCTGATCGACGTTGACCTCGGGGAGACTGCCAGTTCCCACCTGATTAACGTTGCCCCGAAACCAACTTTGCCACTTCAGCCCATGATCAACGTTGACTAGCGAGCCCTCAACGTTGCCCCTAACCGACGTTGCCCCAAAATCCACGAGACACTCTTGAGCTTTCGTATGGCCTTCCTTCTTACCCTCTTAGCATTCCTGCGCTGCAGGGAACCCCGTGCACCACTGGTGTGCAATTGAAGGGCCCCGGGGAAGGCGCATGTACACCGACGGCTCAGGGCTGAGCAACTCTAGCCCAGAGTTTAGGAGGTGTGGATGGGCCTGTGTTGAGGTGAGCCCCTGGGGGCTTCCCCTGAAGGCCCTGTTCGGGCCCCTTCCTGGACGCCAGACGGTGCCCCGTGCCTAGCGCTACGCGGCCCTACGTGTAATCCAAGTTGCACCCCAGGGGGTCGAGGTGGTCACGGACCATCTACAGCTGGTTCGCGAGGGAAGTTCTTGGGACCTTGGTTCGGGATCGGCGAGGGGCGCTCATGCTGATATATATGGCGTGAGATTCTCGAGCTTCACCATGAAGGCCGGACCAGGGTTAAGTTCGTTTGGCCCCCCGCGCACCGCATGCTGGACCAGGTTTCAGGATCCGGGGAAGATGAACTCCAGAAATTCGCTGGCAACGCCTGGGCTGATTTTTCCTTCGACAGGGCTCGGGAATGCATCGAGTTCCCGATGTTGCAGTCCAGGCCGAGCGTGCGTTCCTAAAGAAACACCAGGCCACCTGGGACTTTGTCGAGGGCCCTGCTGATTGTGAGCGCTGCGGGGGAGAAGCGAGAGAACCTCCGCAGCCCCCGCAGAGCACCCCGACTGGCCAGGAGATGCACGGAGATGCACCAAACCTACATAGGACTGGTGCTGCAGCAGCATGACTTGTGCTGTATCCCAGCTCGGTCGGACTGGAGATGCAGGAAATACAATATCACAGCTCGTACAGAGCTCACTTTAAAAGGGTTGCGCACTGGTGCTAGTCGCAGGTGCGAGCCGACGGCGACCCAGCAGTGGAGAGCGTCAAATGTCTGCCAGCAGTTGAGCGGGATTGATGTCATTTCCGAGTCCACGCCTGCGGCTCCCGTTGCCATGGATCTGCCCAGTGAGACCCCCCGACCACCTCCTCGATGGTTTGTGGGGACCTGGGGCCGCCTCCCCCGCCTCCTGGAACATCTCTGGGCCCCGGGGGCCCTGGCCGTGGCGTTCATGTGGATGGCCTCGGTGCCTTCCGCGAACTAGACCATGGGCCGATTCAACAGGGCCGTGCCATCATATGCCACTTGCGCGCGTTTTGCGATCTTGCCCGATGGGGGATGCCGAGGCCTCGCGAAGCGTTGCCCAGGCCTTCCCAAGGGCAGAGCGAAGTGCGCGGCCCATGCGCGAATTTTCCGCTCTGTGGAGAGAGGGCGCATCCTCTGACGGGCGAGAGCGCGCCCGGGCCCCGACGCTCCTCTGCCCCCGGGCAAGGGGGCTCTGCACAGTCTGTCTCAGCCAGGTTGGACCTTTCAGCGAAGAGACGCGTCGGGCGGCCGCTGCGCTTCGCCTCGAGGAGGCTGCCATGCGACAGTCGGGGGCGGAGGCGGTGGGCGCTGAGTGGGGGGGCGGGTCCGATCTGGGCGATTGCGCGACGCTGCTGCCCACAATGTAGCTACGGGTGGTGCCAGGCCGTCTTGCCCAGCACCCCCCGCCGTCGCTCGATGCGGCCAAGCATGCGCGACTCGCCGCTTCTCGGCGCCAGGCGCGCGTAGCGCAGGGCACCCGCCCTGCTCTCCATCCTGGAGGGCAGGCTCCTCGGCCCACCCCTCGGTGATGCCCTCCCGGCCGCAGCTACCGATTCGACTGCTGCTGCACCGCTGGTACTCTTGGCGCTTCTGTCAGCACTGGCTGAGCATCAGAACGCGCCCACCGTTGCCTCTTAGCTTGGTTCTCCTCGAGCCCCGCCGCCGCGCCGAAGAACTGAGGTCGACGTCAACGGCGTCAACTGTGGCTGGCGTGATGGATCGGTCGTCCATGCAGCGCGTTCCTTGATGCGGCTGCCACGGTGCCGATGACGAAATCACCGCGCTCGGGGCAACCGAATCACCCGGCGGCAGCCCGCGCGTGGGCCGCATAGGCGGCGCCAGCGCCTGGGCCACATAGCAGCGCTTTGGCCCCCGCCAAGCAGCTGGGGACGTGAAGGTCACCACTGGCGGAACCGCGCTGCAAAACCTTCTGGGCACCAACCGCGAAATCGATGTTCGCGTAGGCTTTGCTCAAGTCAAGCTCCGCCCTAGCCCCCCGGGACTCGCTGTCGCGGAGCCAGGGCGAGATGGCATGGAAAACCGAGATCTTGAGTCGACCTGCGCACTGGTTGCCAGGCGGCTGCGGCGCGCCCCTGGCCAACGCCGACAACCGCCCTCTCAGTGAGACCGAGCCCGCGCTGATGGGCCGAAACTCTCGTGGCCCCCAACGACTCTCCAGCGAAAGATGCACGCCGGCTCAGCGCTGGACAGCGCCCCCCATGTCGCTCGACACAAGTCCGCGAGGTGAGACACCACAGCCCGTAAAAGTCCCAGATAATTGCAGGAAGCAAACGTCGTAGCATCTTGAGCTCGCCTGACGTCCACCCATCAAGCCCAGGAGCTCCGTGGCAATGCTCAACGCTGTAATCAAAGGGTTCAGAGGTAGGAATCCATGTATCACTCTCGTCGCTTTGCGGGAAGTCCACGTTGGCCGCGCATTTCTGCCAGCGCGTAAAATGGCCAGCAGCGTCGCGGGATGCATGTTCCGGAGAACATGTTTTCCCAAACTCGTTTCATCTCACCAGCGTCTGAAAGGTGCCGTCGGCGAAGCTGCGCGAAACACGGGCGCGACTATTCGGCATGCATCCGAAGGCCACGTGGCGAAACGCCCCCTCCGCCCCCGAGTGTGCGAGGCCTGTATGTTGGCCTGCTCCTTGGAGATGGCGCCAGGGGGCACCTTGGGCGCCCCGGTGGAGCTCGGGGCTCCGTACAGCGGGATCTCCAGAATCCCCTCCATCGCAGCTCGGGCCACCCGCTCACGCGGGCTCCCATCGAGTGACGATTGAGGGTTCAGGGCGTTCTTACCTCTTTGAGTTTCTCAGACACCTGGCGATGTAGTCCGAGTGGCCGCCGAAGTGCTATGGTCTCCGCCAACCTGGCAGGCGACCCATGCGAAGCCGGTCTGGTCGAGGCCTCGGAACCTTTGCGCCTTTCCGCAGCCCAAGATACAGTCGCGTACTCATCGTCGAACGCCAGCTGCAGGGCTGTCTCCGCCCTCTCATACCAGTTGCCCCAATCTTTCACCAGGCCATCATCGGCCACGTCGTACAACGTCGGGCCGATCCGACTCGGCATTCTCTATTCCAGCTTGGCCCTCAGTTGCTCCAACAGATAGTCCGACTCAGTGAGAGCTGTGGGCGATGGAACATCGGCTCTTGCAACTCGTATTTGGCGGAGAGGGACTCTTCGGCAATGCAGGCACAGGGGGTCCATAGTACAAGCACCTCGTCGGCGAGTTACCGTCCGAAGTTTGTGCTGCCGTAGCGGGCGTTTGGGGCCATTCATGTTTGAGTAAACTGATGCATGCAGGTCGCCAGTTTCTATATCCAGCCAAATTCGTCGGCACTCCCTGCACTGCGAGATTTTGCGCATAACCCAAGAAGCGCCCCAACCAGGTAACATCTGGTTCCAGTAGGCCGTGCGCTAAAATACAGATAGCTCGGTAGGTCTTGGCACCAACCATGCGATGGCCGAAGAGCTCATCACGCATTATTTTCCCACGCGCGAAGGTCTCCAAGCGATAGCACAGCCACCCTGTCGGACGGCACGTCTGAACGATGGGGGGTGGCGGCGGAGAAGGCGCTGCAGACCAGCCAAATATTTCAATATATTCAGTACCAAACCATGACGTTCGTCTCGCTGGCGATTCTTTTGTAGCGCAAGGAGGTGCGAGCCAGCCGCACCTCGGATACATTCTTCCAGGCGAGACTTCACATGGGTGGTAGCGAGCTCCGTCCCTCCAGTCAGCTCTCCAACATCATCCCCCCGTCCATGCAGGGGGTCACCCCGCAGGTCAGGAAAACCAGCGGGAGGCGTGCACCAATTATGCTGTCGAGCATATGGACCATGGGCTCCACGTGCGAGCCGCGCCCAGCAAAACCTTCCCTCCCAGCCAGGCTTAAGGCAGAACCCAAGACCCAGGCAGGCAAGGGCCAAATACCTGCAACCCAAGGGTGCCGTCCAGCTGGAACGGTCGGAGGCGATTTTGAACCTGCCCAATGCAGGATTTGGCATGCAGCAATCCACCCCGCAAGATACTGCACTGAAAAATACGAGGACTTAACGACATATTTTTTATTTCGTTCACTTTGCCGACGGATGCTGCATTGAAATAATACCTAGCATACTCTTCATGCAACCGACCACGTGCAGCATGAGGGCGTCGGCGTGGACGTTTGCGGCCTCCTCCCCCATGCCGGCACGACGTTTGACAGCATGAGGGCCCTGGCTTGCCAGCTTGAGTGGCCGCTGGCTGCGTGGGGCTGCTGCTGCTGGCTGCTGCTGCTGCCGCTGCTGTGGCTGCTGCAAACGCCGACGGCCCCCCGACGTGCAGCTCGCTAGGACTTGAGGCTCATGCGCGGGATGACGCGGTCCTCCAACCTGGCCTGCTCCTGCGCGCGGAGCTTCATCTTCTTCCTGGCCTTGACCTGGCAGCGGCGGAACCTCTCTGGATGTGTTGCTCACATTTCACGTTGGCGCATGCGGTCCCCCTCGTTGCAGTTCCTCTCGGCCTCGGCCGATCTGGTAGCGCGCCACTTATGGCCCTGGGCCCTGCGTCTCGCACGCTCCTTCTGGAACGCTTCCTTCCCCAACAAGTAGCTTCAGGTCTGCGTCGCGGTGGCCGTCGTGTAGGCGGCCTTCCTGCAGGGTGCCCTCGCGGGGCGAACCGTCGGCCTGGCCGATTCGCACCGAGAACAGGTGCACATTGCGATGGAACTCTTCCTCTGCTTCGTGGACGCCGCGGCGGCGTCAGAGGCAGAGCGCGCATTGAGCTGGATCCTGGTCGGCGCCCTGTCGCGCCAATCATTGTCTACTTTTTCCGTGCACGAGGACCTCTTGACCTTGTTGGCATCACCCTTCACCAGCGGCTCACAACCAACACTTCTCTTCGGCGCAGGTGGAGGACGCTCGCCCACGCAATGTCGCCAGTGGACATGTGCCTCCTGCTGCCGTACGTTGCCCCTGGCTCCCGTCGGCATCCAACCGCAGGTCGGGCACTCGAGGTGCGACCCGCGCCTCCAGAGGCAAATCGGTGTTGGCCAACTCCTTCCCCCGTCGCTGCCCCCCCCCCCTGGAGTCCTGGGCAGGCTGCGCGCCTTCTTAGAAGCACTGCGAGACGACTGCGGCGTCTCCAGGATGTCCAGGAGTGGCCTGGCCTCGTCCTCGGCACCCCTCGCGTTGTCCGACCTGGGAACGCGGACTCCGCCCTTGCCCCCCCCCCCCCCCCCCCCTTCCATGTAGTGGGCCCCGCCACCCGTGAAGACGTCGGGGTAGCGCAGCGCACGCTCCTTCCACTCCTGCAGCATAGCCTGCGGCACCTCGAGACCCCATCCTTTATCCGCGGTGTTGTACTTCCAGATGTAAACGTCCGCTTTGGCCCCCGCCGCCGCCGCCTTGACCGCCGCAGTGTCGGCCAGCGCGCCCGCCTTCGCCACGTTCTCCGCCGCGGTCGCCGACGTGCCGTTCTTCTTCGCATTGCGCTTCCTCCCTCCTGCCACCGGCAGGCACAGTTGTGCTTTTAGCTTCCCTGCAGGCTTGTCATCACCTGGGGCGAGCTCACTGGGTTTGTCGCTCCTGGCATGGAGCGCGGCGCTGACGCAACCAAAGACACATGCTCTCACGCCCACTCTGTCGGCTTCAGTTAACCGCTCGGCCCACGGAGGCCTCGCCTCCCTTCGAGCACGCGGTGGTGGAGGACCCGCACTCCCTGAAGGAGCTGGTCGGCGCTGTTGCTGCCGAGTCTGAGCGCCAGCGTCCTCCGCAGGCTGGTCGACTGGCTCCGCGGGCTCGACAGGCTGGTCGACTGGGTATGTGGGGACATCCTGCTCGGCTGCTTTGACTCCAACCCTGCGCGCGACTCGATTTAACCCCAGACATTATTGGACTTGCTTGCGGCCTGCTTCTTCTTCTTCCTGTCGGGCGTCAAGTTGTGTGCAAGAGACACCGTTGTACCCGAAGGAAACGCATCGATCCCCTCATTGTCCGTCGCCCCACAAGCAAGTTCCGCACGGAAATACCAGCGATGGCGACCAGCACGTTGGATGCGCGATATGTTCTTGAACTCCCGATCCCTAGCCCACGCTTCCACATCTGAGTCGATGCTACAGCTGTCGGGCGTTTTGACGGCACGCCACCTCGGCAGCATGTCTGACGCCAGCGCACTCTCAGCCATAATTCCCAATGCCGCACCATCCGAGGGCCTGGAGCACAACCTGCCCGAGGCCGCCGTCGCCGTCGTCGAGACACGTTTGAAGTACTCATATGGGGGCCCTTCCCCCCTCTGCTTGAACCTCGTCGGCATCGTCTTGGAGGTCTGCTTGTTAAGAAACACACCCCTGGGCAATTGAATGGCGAGGAACTTCTGAGCGTCCGCGGTTTTCACGATGATGAGATGGGTGATCCCGGATTCATAATTGAGCGCTCCCTTGGTCTCGAGGGCCATGTTCTGCAGCTCCGCTCTGATGCTGAGGGCCGCAATCGCAATGGGGCGCTGGGCCGCTCGAGCATGCAAGTCGTCCGCTGGGGGTCCCGATTCACCGTGGGGCGAAACTGGGCCGTCGCCGTCGGCGTCGTCGGGATTGTGATGGCTTCATGCTCTTTCGCGCGGTCTGGGAGGCCCACGCGAGTTGGGGCCCGCTGGCCCAACTTCACCTTGAGGCAGCGCTGGGTCTCAGCACCTCTTAACCTCCAGAGGCGGCCTTCACCGTGATGTCGGCGTTGCACCCCTCGTTGCAGAGGGCGGCCGTGGCATTGAAGATGAGGATGGTGGCCGAGCGGCCTTCCCCTCCGACAGCGTCCTCGCGTCGTGGTGCTCTCCGTTATGGCAAATGATCAGCGGCGGCCTCTCATAATGACAAGCATACAGGGGCTTCGCGTACCATGTCGGGCACTCTCCCCATGGAGACTTGATGATGCGCACATCTCTGGACGCAGCCACCTTGGCCGCCGCCGTCGTAGACGGTAGCAGCGGCAGTCAGCGGGGAAGACCCCCCCCGTCTTGGCGCCGCCCACGAGCTTCCGAAGACGATCCCAGACCTGCTGTTCTGTGGGGCGCATCCCAGCATCACTCTGCTGCCCTGGCGAACTGGTTCTAAGCCACAACCGCAAGGGTAGGAGCAAGAAACAATAATCGTCCCAACAAGACCATGCCTCGGAGGCTCAAGAAGCTTCAAGTCGGGTAGCCCGGCGCGCAATATCCCGTGGAAGGATCCCATCCTCATCGCACTTCTTGATGAGGTCTGCGGACGGCGGCCAGCAGAGGCGGACCTCGCCTCTGCCGGCCGGGGCGCTGCACGCGCGGCCGCCCTGCAGCGTTGGATGAGCTTGGGCTTGCCCCGCACTTCCGCGCGAGCACCGCGAGCACATCCTGCAACTCTGAAGCTTCAGCTGCAAGCAATCGTCGGCGCCCCTTGACCTCCGACCCCTGCAGCCCAGCAGCCCGCCCACCACCTCCCCCGAGGAGCGGGTCGTCTAGACGGGCAGATTCGGCATTCGACGCATTGGATACCATGGTATCTGAAAGACTCCCAGCGTTGAAATAATCGGTGCGTCCAAAATCATCGTCGCTCACTTGCGTTTGCATTTCGCAAGGGGCGAGACCCGCCGATCCAACTGGGCGGGTGCAGGTATTGTCGGTCTTGTCGGGCTCCTCCGCCTCCTTCTTCCTCCTCCCTGCCACCTCCTCTGCGATGACATTGCGACTGGCATTCAGGATGCGTGGCCCCGGGGGCAGGCAGCGGAGGCTTTCGCGGCCTTGCGCCTCGTCGGTGCAGGGCCCCGCCGTAAGCGCACGCTTAAAGGACTGCCCATCCTCGAGGACATGCATGCTCAGCCGGTAACTTCGCAGCTTCAAGCAGCCCGTCGCTGGCAGCAGCACTTTGGCACGCTAGAGATGGCGGCTACCTTCGAGCTTGCAGACGCGACTCGGCTTGCGGGTCACTTCGCACGGGCGCCGTGCGATCGGATGTCCTCCAATCCGGTGCATAGTCATGCACTGCCGACCCTTTCTGAGTTTCAGCGCGCCCGCCGCCAGACCAAGCGCGCTGCCCAGGGCCCCTGGCTGCGGCGGTTTCGCGGGAGCTCTGGTGCGCGCTTTCGCGACTGAGCTCGCTGCCCTGTACTGCCCGTTACATGTCAAGACCGCCGTCACCCTAATTGAGCTTATTCAATGGGAGGGGGGGTTCTATCGCGATTTGTCGAAGTCCGTCACAGCCGACACCAGTGCCTGTGTCAGCTCCCGCTCTAGACTGGCGCCCTCGCAGCTTGCAAGGCATCGCGAAGATGCTTGCGGACTCGGTTGATGCCAGCGCTGCTTGCCACAGCAGGGGATTCAGTTATGGGGAATAGCTGGTCGAGGAACTGGCCATGCGTCAGTCATTATTCGTCTTTCGCAAGTTGTTGCGGCTGCCCGTGCCGTGTTTTTCGGCGTGCTATTCCTGGATGTGGCGCAGGCATTTTACATGACCTTGCGGGAACTACTACTTCCATCGCCGCTCGACGATGATGCCGTTGCTTGCGTTGCCAGGGCAGCAGCCGGCGAGTGCCATGCATGAGCTCGCAAGGCGCATGCGTGAGCAGGCACCCACTGTTGAACAGCAAGTGGCGAACGGTACACTACGCGCGCACGCAGCAGCTCAGATTCGACAGTGCTACCATACCCCTCGGTTCCTGCGCGAGGGTTCCGACCAGATTTCCTCGCCACAGCGCTCGGTTTTCCCAGGGCAACCTCTCGCTGATATATTGTACGAGATGCTTGTGGGTGCATGCACGCTGCGCGGGCTCAATTCGACGCTGAAGGACTAGCCCTGCATTTGCCGACAGATGAGCGCAATTGCGTGCCGAGTATAGTAATGGATGCCGACGCTGCTACCACCGTGCCGCTGTTGGACGTTACCTTTGCGGATGACGGCACCATCATTGTGATTGTCCCTGCCTCCGACGCACATCATGCCATGTGCCGCGCGCTCACCGTGGTTGTTGATGTGTTTGCTAGCAGACGTCACCTACTCAACCTCGGCGTTGGAAAAACGGCCGCCTTCTTGGCTTACCGAGGAAAAGGAGCGAATAAGGCGAAGCAGCACGCATGGCACGAGCGTGGTGGGCATGCGGGGTGCGCAGAAACATCTACTTGGGACTGTGCGGGCAGCGATTGTGGAGCACTATGTACATCTTGGTTCAGCTATTGATTCCCAAGGTAACATGGGGCCCGAGGTCCGATATCGAGCCAGCAGTACCACAGCTACTTTACGGGCGTTGCGCACCAGAGCTTTCTCCACCAAGGCTCTTGCCGATCCGACATGTCTGGTGTTCGCCGACAGTCTGGTGTTATCAGGGCGTCTCTACAATCCGGGCGCCTGGGCTATGCTAGCAACGGCGGAGGCCAAAATGGCCGACGCTGAAGTCATGAAAGTCTACCGAGCTGCGGCGAAGGTTCGTTTTGTGGAAGTCGAATCGCGCATAAGTCATGGTCAAGTGCTGGCCAGGCTCAAGACCCCCGCCCGACGTTCTAAGAAGAGCTGCACGTTTGCGACTGTTGGGTTCACTATTGCACACAGGGCCCAAGCTTGCATTTGCCCCACTACGGGCCGGATGGTATGACACTACTCATAACGGTTGCCGCGCCAGGTCATGGTTTGGAATGGTCATGGATGATTGCTCGTGGCTACGTGTTGCTGCTGTAGCTTGTGCTTTCCTCCCGCCACCGTTTGAGGAGTTCAGTGAATGGGAGCCCCTCGCCCCACGAAGTCAAACAGCTTGGAAACGCATCATCAAGATGGCGTTACACGCTGCAGCCCAATCTCATGCTCGAAATGTTGAGGCGGCCACAGTGGAGGCCAATGGTTTTCATGAAGTCCTTCCCCTGGGAGTGCCAGAACGTGGTTGGACGGATGTCATTGGTCTACTTGTAGACCCACCTATATGTGCAGCAGACGACACAGACGATGACAGTGTCAAGTGTCCATGGTGTGCGCGTGCTTTCGGAAAGCATGGAGCATTGCGCGCGCATGTGGCGCGTGCCCACCGTCAGAACGCAGCTTTGGCATGTGCATGGGCGTCACCAGATGGACAGTGTCATGCATGCCTATCTGTATTTCATGCTCGGGCACATCTAGTAGACCACCTAGCACATGATTCCCCACGGTGTTTATTTATACTGATGAGTCATCCTACCACGGCCATTATTCTACCAAGTGTGACTATTGCAGGAGCCGCGCCGTGTTATCATATCACACATCCCGATTTCTCAGCCCCCATGACAGGTTGTCTCGCCGGCATGTTGCTGCGCCGACAGTTCGTGCAACTGGCCCCATCACAGAGAATGCGTATTCAGTGATGGCTAAGATGGACCATGGAACTGCGCGCGTGGAGATTGCAGCCGCCGGCCTTGCTCTCCCAGCTGGGCTTGCTGCTTGCCTACAAGCCCCTGCGCATGTGAAAGCTCATGTCGTGCCGCCGCCACAGGCCAACCCTGTTGAGTACACCGCTGAGAGATACCCCAGTCGACATTTCCGCACAGAACGGTGCACTGGCACTGCAGCAGAGCTCATGCCGAGAGCCGCCAGCCGAGTCGAATACTTTGTTCTAAATCTGTTTTGTGGACGGAGGAGGGCGGGGGATGTGCAGGCGCAGGTTGAATGGGCGCATTGCAGCACAGACTATGTTTTCTATGTCTTGTCTGTGGATATAGCCATGCATGCAGTGGGCGGCGATCTCATGAATCGGGGCACACTCGCAGAAGTGAGGTCTCACATCCTTGCGCGACGGGTGGCGGTGTCGGGCGGCGGGGCGCCGTGTGAGACCTGGTTTGCCCCTCGATGGGCAGAAGGCCAATGCCCCCCACCACTTCGGACGCATGACCAGTTTTGGGATCAGACGGCAGTTGCCGAGCGTCAGATGGAACATGTGTGGTTGGGCAATGCGCAACACCATGCCATGCTGGAGCTCATGCTGCGCGCGTGCAGGCAGGGGCGCCATGCTGGCTCGAGCGCCCCCAGCCGTGCGGCTGGAGGCTCCCAGCCGTCAGCTCGTTCACCTGCATCCGACGCGCGCTCTCCTGTCGCCCCCAGCAGTATCGACGACCGACTTTGATCAGTGTGAACATGGCCAGACGTCAAGGGCCCCCACTATGATCGTTGCACTTAGACTGCCAGGGCTGCACGCCGCCCGGCTTGCGACCAATGGAAGAGGCAGATGTTCGCACGGTAGGGGCGGACATGAAACGCTTCTTGGATATGATAGGGATAGGAGGGAGTGGCGCACAGCCAAGAAGATGACGTATCCCGCCGGCCTGTGCAAGCGCATCGCTGCTGCCACCGCTGATGCAGCGCGTGCCATGTGGGAAGGGGATGTGGGCAGTATTGAGCCCGTTGTTCCAGATGACATGGGGCAGGATGGTAGAATGCGCGATGGATTACTACGCTTCCTTGTCTCCTGGGACCCTTATTCTGGCACAAGCGAGGTGTGGGCTCCTGACTTTGTCTCTCGGCGCACACGCCGTGTTCGGCGCGGCCCCGAGCTCGATCGCTTTCGACCGCTACGCGTTCCCCCGACATCAGAGCAGGTTACCCCCACCGCACAGGTTCGAGATGACATGGCGGAGGCTAGATCCACAGGCCCACCCGAGGGAGGCTGATGAGGGGCAGGAGTATGTAGATGCACGTGCTTTTCTTGGTGACTCGCAGAGGGCAACATATCCCCCTGCCCGCCGGCCCCTGTGCCACTAGCACCTGACATGTAGGATCGCATTGCTCAAACACGCGCGCAGGCACGCGTCGGAAGAGCTGCTGAACTCCAGGAAGCGAGACAGGCTCGCTTGCGCGAAGTAGCTCCGTGGACCCTTGATCTTATTTTTGGCAGGCTTGTTCGGACAAGGTGTTGCCTGTCATTTATCATGAGAGGTGGGGGGTTGTTGTTTTTTTTGAGTGGAGAGGTGGAGGTGCAGAATAGCGAGTTGCTGTCGTCTACTGCGCTGCCTCTTTCAGCCACCTCTCTCTATGCCTGCTCTAGCCTTGATTGCGATCTTGGTGCTTCTCTCTCCCTTCGGCCTCCAGCTGCCTCCCCGGTGCGAGAGGTTTCGGGCGCCGTGCCGGGCGGGGCGAACCTCTCTCGGGGCGGGCAGCCGCGCGCGCCGGCCCGCGCCCGCGCATCGGGCACGCTGGGCCGCCTCACCTTCCCCACTTCCCTGCCTAGCGTTCAGCGTACTACGGTCGGGGCCGAGGGTGGGTTTAGGCACGTTGGTGGGGGCGAGGTTTGCGCCGCGGGGTTGGGGCAGGCACGGGCTACAGGTCGAGCGTGCGAAAATCGTGCGCTCCCGCTGGCCCCTGCCTCGCACCCGCCCGCTCAGCTGCCTGATCAGCCTTTCGCAGGTCATCTCACCTGCTCCCCAATCTGAGCAGCCCCAAGCTGGTGCTTCTCTCCCCGTTCGGTCTCTAGCTGCCGCCCCAGTTCGAGAGGTTTCGGGCGCCGTGCCGGGCGCGGCGAACCTCTCTCGCAGCGGGCAGCCACGCGCGCCGTCCCGCGCCCGCGCATCAGAAGCGCCAGGCCGTCTCACCTTCCTCATTTCCTAGTGTTCAGCTTACTATGGTTGGGACCGAGGGTGGGTTTGCGCACGTTGGCGGGGACGTGGTTCGCACTGCGGCGACGATGCAAGCATGGGGCGCAGGTCGAGCGCGCGAAAATCGTGCACTCCCGCTGGCCCCTGCCTCGCACCCACCCAATTAGCTGCCTTTCCAGCCCTTCGCAGGCTATCTCACCTGCCCCCTTCTTTGATCAGCCTCCTCTTTCCTTTTCCCTACTCCTGTTTCGTTGCAGTGCGCCTTGAGCGCCTTCCGACGATATGGAGGTGGTACGGGTTAGGCTTAGGTTTGGTCGGGTGGAGCATTAACACCTTGGAGCCCGCGCTGCTAAATTCAGCGTTTTTTTTTGTTTTTGCCAGCAGCCAGCGAGTGCCGTACTAGGCTGACCGTCTGTAAAGATTCACTTCGGTTGGGATGTATTTTGTTTGCAGCCGCGTAACGTGTACCTGCAAGGACAACTCCTGCAATCAAAGGTGAACGTTTGTTGTTTATCCTTAGGGCAATGCTCGACAGCATGTTCGGCCTCTGGTGGCCCTGAGCGGGTCTCGGGACCGTGAATAAAACGGTCATGGGGCAGGGGTCCAGTCTTCCGGGGTCCCACGACATGAAACATGCATGGCGTTGGGCATTTGGGTGTGATTGTGGGTGTCACGAGAATGGAATTTCTAACCGCCCTATCTTTGAAGCTGCAATGTTATATATATATATATATATATATATATATATATATGTGTGTGTCCAGTGTCTTCCGCATGTTGAAGGCAAGCGCGAACAGCCTGTACAACATGCGCCAGCAATCTACAAACATGTTTGAAACATGTCGGAGACATCTCCAAAGTATATATTTGGCGACATGCCTCTTCTCCGTTATCGTCTTCCAGAGGGGCATACGGGTGGGGGAGCGGAGGGGGGCCAAAATTACGGGGATGAGACCAGGACGGCCCCGCGATCCAGGCGTCCCAGTGGTCTTCCCAGTGGTCTTGATTCGGGCGCGAGGGCCCTCACAGATCGGTCGGGCTCAAACCATGGCGCAGAAAATCAAGCAGTGGCGCAGCGTCCTGGCTCGCCTATAATATATCCGCCAAACAATGTTTTAGGAAACTTCTGTGGTCTGCACGGGATTTTCTCAGAACATGGCCGGCTGGGACTGTATTATTTCACGCATCAGGTTTATGGTCTTAGAACCCTGTTTTTGTTATTCGAACAGCCTTGGGTTCTAAGAACATGTCGCGGTAGGCCTATCATAATGCCGGGACGATCGGCCCCTGCTCAAGAAAATTTGTTCCGTCGGCGGCGCGGCAGAAGAGCTGCACCAGCGATGAGCGATCGGGGCGACCGAAACGCGAATTGGCCAGCACGCAGGAGAGGAGGGACTAGACAGAGAGGGCGGCTGCGGAGGACAGGGGGAGGTGGAGGGCACTCAGACGTTGAAGAATTCCACAGAGCGCGCCAGCATGGCGCAGAAACATTGGCCATCTGGTCGATTTTTTCACGGTGTTGTATTTCCTTCGATGGGGGGGATCCCAGGAGGAGACGGGGGATGAGGGGGAGGAGTGGAGGAAGGGAAACGAAGGGACAGGAGGTGGAGGAGGATGGACAGAGGAGGAACCTATACTGGTACCGCCACCCATTTCTCGTTGCCATGGATGGATTCGCGTAGAAACACTGGTCAGACCGCGCCCAAGGAAAGGTCTGGGAAGTGGCGGGATCGGTACCTTTCGTTCCCCAAAGGGGAGGGGGAAGACGAGGAGGAGGAGGAGGAGGAGGAGTTACGGGCGTTATGGGTGTGGCGACAGTGTCGGTTATTGAGTGACGCAGTTATCTGCTTTGCTGCTTCTGTTGGCCAGCGCGGCTTTGCTGTAAGCCTTTGGCCTAAAGCCTCGGGAGATTCGGTCAATGTAATCCTTGCGATTACCTGTGACAGACTCAACACATACACTACCGAACTGCTTCAACTGCCCAGATGCGAAGTGACCATATAGTGTGCAACACCAAAGTTTCGACCCTGAGTGAAACTTCAACGCTTGTGATTCGTGAGCGAAAACCCCTTGAGATGTACACCCGCTGTCCTGGGGGAGGACACACACTGGCCGCTGGGGGCCCAATAACAGAGCTCGCTGTTTGCCTACGCCTACGCCTACGCCTACCACCCTCAGCAGCTCCGAGACGTTCCTCAGCCTGGACGGCCTCGGGCGTGCTCTGGAGGATTCTCATGCGGACTGCGAAAGCTTGCGATTCAATTGTACGCATGCGTGCACGAACGGACCCAGCTAGGCGGGTATCTTCCGCTCCAGTTGCTGCGAAGCAGTCTGCGAATGTGTTACCGAGCGCTAGGAAACGTAGTGCCACGCCTCTAGCTACTTGCTCACCCCGGAGATGAGAGTGGACGACAAGAGCAGTACATGCAACCTCGTCCTTTCTTGGATCGAGAATGAGCTTGATCTTCCACCAAAGGTTGGTGTCGGGCGCTGAGGGAGTGAGCTACTTGCGTTGGTGCCATCCGGCAATCACGGTATCCTCGTCCGTGACGTCAATGCAACAGCCAGCAGCACGTTGGAGGCATTATATTTGACAGTGGAGCTCGCCTTGGGCAATTTGCTGCCTAATTAGGACCAGAAAGGGGGTTCCAAGCGCCTACTGACATACTCATTTGTTTCCGAGATCCTGGAAAGCGGCAAGCCCTAAACCGACTCTGCGCGAGAGGGTGTGGTGGGTGTCCTTACCGCCACTGGCGTCAACAAACTCAGAGAGGATGATCCCAATATGCGCCAAGCCTAAGGAGCCAAACTCGGGCCCATTGGCGGCCACTCAAGATTCGGAGCCTCGAGAGAGACCAGCTGCAAGCTGCGCCTTAGGCAGCAAGCCCCTGGCCCAGAAACATTCATCTGCTTCAGCTTGGGGAGAAGCTCGAGTTACTAAATCCTCGCTACGCTTGTAAATCGGATGCTCGGAACGACTACTACAATTCCAAGCTCCTGTGAAAATCGGCTTCAGGCACAGGTTTGCACCGTGCGCATAACACAGAAAGGGATTGGCGACAACGTGTTTGACGATGTGTGCGTGGCCACGCTGCGCCTGTGGCAGATGCACGTAAGAGCCCTGACAACCGATACTTTCCAGGAGCTTGCTCAAGCTGCTGCCGACAAGAGAGATTACATGTTCCACCAAACGTGCTTGCACCTCCGAAATGCTCTGCCGCCCGATTCCACATCTGTGCCTCGATGGACTCATGGAACCTGGAAGGCCTCAGGGATGTCGAGACATTGATGTCCAGTAATGGAAGACATGTTCCATTGCCAATGTCATGTCCCATCTGGCACCTCTCACGACGAAGGGGATGTGGGCTTCCATCTTGCAGCTAGGAGGTACGAAAAGACTGCACCCTGTGGCCCGCGGATGCGCCTCCACCTCAGGCAGAGAATTGAGTTCCTGCGCCAACTTGGGCCACGTCAGGTTAATGCTGGCGTGCAGCTCGGGCTTGGTAGTCCAGGTCGCCAACCGCGTCCGGAGCGCGTCCATGGGCAACCGATTGAAACCTCGGTCTGGCGCTTTGAGATCCAACAGTGTTGTGATGCATCTTCCTGTGGGACGAGGCCCGACTGCGTTGGCCAGCTTGCTTCTGCCCTGCTGCACCTGGCCCCCCCGCACTCCGTGCAGCTGGTGGGCGCGCGACCCTGCTGGCTGGCTGCCCTGCAACTCCAGCCGCGCAGGGAGGCAGTATCTCCGTAACGCGCGAGCGTATCCAGCGATCCTCTTGGACGTACTCTTGCGCCCCTCCGACCTCGTGCGTCGCGTAGACTGGCCATGTCGACGCTGCTTGGCTGGCCACCTTGATGCGAAGACCGCTTGCCGCTAGCTGCCGAACAACGTGACGAGCGTCAGCCATGCGCGTACAAGCCACCAAGGCCGTTGCCGTCGGGGCCGTGGCACGTGTCCACCAAGCATGCGACCAGTTGCTTCTTCACAGCGGCCCGAGACCCTCGCGCGCGCTGGTTCAGGCCGTCTACCCGTATGCGGTGGGACATGCTCACATGGCAGGTCATGGTCCGCTGGAGGATGTGAGAAGTCGCACTTGCCGAACCTAATGCCTGGGTGCGCTCCAGCTTAGCGGACGCACCTGGCAGCCGTGCATTGTTGGAGTTCGAGGCCAAGGACTTCGGGGGGGGAGTCGAGTCGCATCGCGGCCCTGCCTACCCGAAGCCATCACACTGCATCGCAACAAGAATGAGTGTCGAGCATGCGGGTGCCCAGCGAGGCGCCCAGGCGCACTGCGAGCCCTCCGTCAACCGCGCGCGCGAACACCTCGCGAAGAGCGGCATTGCTGCGCGCGGCGGCGTCCCAGTGCGCTGCGCATTGGTCCGTCCATGCGCGGACTTGTCGCTCGCGAGCCTTGGGCCACGCGCGGCCGAGGTGTGAGAACACGCCAGTCGCGCGACCACCTGCGCTCTTCTCGGGCAAGATGGCGCCGAGCGCCAACAACACCGGACGAGGCAAAAACCTGGTGAAGTTCGCACAGGCCCAAGATGCCTGAGAGCTCGGCCAGGGCTACATCTGGTAGGCGATCGTATTCCAGGCGTCCGGCTTGATCTACACCCATGGCGGCACTGGGCCTTGTGAGCTTGAGGGCTCCGCGCAGCTCCGAGACCTCGATGGGCGCCAGAGCCTCGCCGCCCACTCGAAGACGGAGGTCGGCAACAAGTTCGCAAAGTTGCTGAGCAGCGTCGTCATCTCGACGCCAGATGCTCTCCCAGCGCCTGCTCTTGACGCCCATGATGTCGCGTGGGCGCATGATCGCAGTGGGCCCCGCCTCGAGCGCGTCGGGCGCCAGCGCTGGATCTCGAATGGCACGGCGTAGGCCCCGACAGCAGGTGCCGGCCCCGCCCGCCCCCGAAACGCACGCGTCGATTTTTGGATCGGCCTGTGCTGGCTGTGTTCTGCCAGCCCGCGAACTCGACTATCTTCAGCAGCTCGACGTCCGACGTATCCGAGACGCTCCCCAGCTGGTGCCGCCGTTGCGCCCACTTGAAGGGATCCCCATCGCCTGATGGTGCGGCGGCATTCGTCGGGGCACTGCTGTAAGAGATTGGTAAGAGCACCAAGGAGACCGCGCTTCTGTTTGTCACCGTATTGCCGCTGGCGATGACGTTGGTAAGTATTGAGTATGGTGTCGACTCTGATCCGCCAGCTTGTGACTCTGTCCCGAAGAGGCGCGACGCGCTGCGGCTTGGACTGGTGGACCTCGCACAAACGGAACGTAGTTGCTGGGCCGCGGCTGACTGCGGGTAAGTGGCGCGCTCCACAGACCTTATCCAGCTACAATAAAGAGAGCTGGTGCGTGGAGAAGATGGCGATAGAGCACCGAGCCGGCATGCTGCGCGCGCCGCAGCAGCAGGGGCAGGACGGCAGGAGGAGTTCGGAGAGAGCCCCACGCTTTCCCTGGCCTGGATCCACTGACCAACCGTCACTTCAAAGCATATGGAGCCTGAGGTGTCAGGGGTTACGGGATCATTCGCCCGCTGATTCGAGGTGGGGTCCTGGTGGCTACTTTCGAGCATAACGGTGCGCAGAGGGGTCTCAGGCGGCGTCGAATTAGGTCTGGCTGGTTCGACTGTCTCCGACTGGCTGACCAGAGGAGCCGGCAACAAAGCGAGGCTGGGCGGCTGGCTCGGCACAGAAGTTGGGCTCCCCAGCCCACGGGTCGAAGTCGGACTCGCCAATGCAGTCGCCATCGTTGTGCCATCTGCTAGACGCGGCGCCCTCCTCTCCCTCGGGCACAGCCTCCCCGTCGGTCCAGTCATGTTTAGCCGCAAGCGCCTCTCCAAGCCACTCCTGGATACGAGCATTGCGCTTCTCGAGTGCCGCGGCACGCATGCACATCGTCGCGCGTTGCTTTACTGATGCTGAACTTGGGGCCCTCAGTTGCCCGCGCATCTGGCCGAGCCACTTTGGGGGGGCCTGGGGGGCCATTCTAAAATTCGGGCGAAGAGTTGGCTGCTGGCGCCTACAGGGCCCACGCGGGGCCCAATGTGAGGCCTCCACGGCGCACCGCAGACGGCGCGCGCAGCCCGCACGTAAGGCCGCGCAGCGGCCGAAACGACTAAGCAATCTAGATGCGATGGTTTGTTGGGGCCCCCAGGTGCACGAGTGAACACCGGCTCGTGCTCAAAATCTGGCCCGCAGACTGGCCCCGGAAACCAGCCTCACTGAGAGGAGCGGGACACACATTCCAGTCGGCCACTGAAAAACAGGAGAGGTTGAGGGAGGCAAGGAGGGAAACCAATTTCCGAAATATGTGAGCATTCTGATATCGCATGCCCATGAACGAGTGGCCATAAAACGCGGCAACAACGATGGAATCGACGTTCAACTCCGGAAGCATTCGCACGAAACCATCACACGAAGGGCCCATCTCAGAGCGCAATCCGCGCGCAGCCCGTGCCTCGTTCAGGATGCGCGCTGGGCGACGTCGAGCTGCCAGGGAAAAGACTCCCCGCCCTCTTTGGCGCAGTCGGCAGACTTGGTCATCCACTTGCCCTGCGGCCGCGCAGCTTTGGCATGCGACTTGAGAGCGGACCCCTGAGCTTGCTTCCTCGACTTCGTGACCGAGGACTGGTTGGTGTGCGTCTCGCACAGAGCAATGCAATCGAACTGCGAAGCCAACGTGGCGACGCGCCCCCAAGCTTCGCCGCCCACGCAGGTAGCGTTCGAGAAGAAGAGAGACGAATCCTCGTCGTTACTGGAAGTGAGTTGACACGTTCCCGCTGAGGCCCCTGAACGTGAGGAGGAGGGTGTAGTGGTGGTCGCCGTCGCACCACTGGGATTGCACGCATTGGTACCAGTAGACACTGGTCATCCCCGAACTCGCAGCACACGAAGTCTGCGTCGTAGAGATCGAGGTCCTTAAACGTAACTCGGCATCTTCATCTGCTGCTGCTGCTGCAATCTGCTTGCCAGAGCCCTTGCCATGCCGCGCAGCCGCCGCTGCCTGCAAACGCGCCCGCGAGTTCTTCTCGGCCTCCTTCTTGATCGCCTCCTCGTCCTTGGGCGTGGCCTGGGTTGGGCCTGGGGTGCCTGCGCCACTGGAGGAAGTGCCGCCGCCTTCGCCCTGACTCGGCGGGGGCGCGGCCTCGCCTCCAGGCTCCTCTCGGTGATCTCCTTCGGCATGCCGACGACCCTGCCAACGAAGGCCTTTCACTGAGAGTCGCGACGCCCGAAGGTCGCCTTTTGCAGCTCCAGCCCTTCAGCG